>JAKSZT010054226.1:9243191-9440878 GCA_026826555.1 Tolypeutes matacus
ACTTGTCCAAGTTCACAATATCAATATCAGCACTTACTGTGTGGTGTGCACTATGAGAAGAGGAAACAGATTTGATTGTGACTCTCTTTTTACATATGAGGAAACTGAGGCAGAGTGCTTAAACCACTTGCCCAATTTCACAACATCCATAAGAGACAAAATGGCAAACTTCCTTTTCTGAGGTTTACCCATTAAACCTGGGTAGTCATGCTGCCACAGTTGCCTTTTTGCAAATAAGAAAGACCAGAAACAGAAGCTTGAGGAGGAACTGCTCCTCTGCATAGGCTCATCATAGCAAGACAGGAGATGCGATCACTGTTTGATCTGCCGGTGGAAGAAGGACAGGCCCACATCTGTATGAGCATTACAGCCCATCAGCCTTCTCTAGTTAATTTTGTCCATCCTGTTTTATGGGAGGGTGGGGGGTCAATTAAGCATTGTTCTTAAATGGGTCGTATCTCTGAGATACACTGCTTCTTTGAAGCCCTGGCCTAAGTGTAGTGGTTGGGCAATTTGGTGCCATTAGCAGATGCAGTGTCTTTTGGTCTATTTTGGCAGGTATTAGGTCAAAGAACTTATCCCCTTTCCAATCTAGGAGATAATTATCTTCTTAAAATAGTTTTGGCTGGCCATTGAATTCTTCCTGGTGCCCTGAGCTGCCGTGAACCGAGCTGGGTAGCTAGACAACTGCTGGGTCTCGCCTCTGAGCTAGGTGATGGATTTTCCTATACAGCGTTATTATATCTGCAAAGCACTTCATGAGGCTTGAGGATGAAAGGAGTTATAAATGAAAGATATTATTATTAATAAGAATGTAGATGAACAAAGGGAAAATGTACTCGCCCTTACTATCCATCATCTAACCACACTTCACCTAAAGACCATGATCGGCCAGAGCCTCAAGGAAAGCCTATTTGTAGAAATCAATAACTGTTTTAAAAAATGGACCTAGGCTCCACTGGAGCTGACTACTCAAGGGTTTCTCATAATTCTATGCACCAGTCAATATTAGCCATCACCGCCTCAAATAAAGATTGAATTCAAATTTAGTTAAGACTAGTTTTGTATGCTAATCTACCAGTTGGTGATTAAATACATTTACTGAGGATTTTGAAAAATAGGCTGTAGGGGGGAGAAAAAGAAAAAAAGAATGCCCACATGAGCCTCCTTGATGCGAGTTATGAGGCTAACTCATAGTGATGAGGACACATTAGTTTGGTTCTCCTGGTTTTATAAAATTAACACTTTGGGAAATCGAGTTTCATTCTGTGGGTGGCAGGAAGCATTTCCATTCTATCCGTCATAAGGTGAAGGAGGAATAATAGTCCCCAAGTCAGCCAGTCAGCGATCAAGCATCCACTTTGTGCAGGGGCCCAGAGCTAATTGTTGCATGCAACGTGGAGTTGGGTATCAGTAGATATTAAAAAGGAAGCAGTAGACAGTTCTGCCCCTTGAAATCATTAAGGTTCATGGGGAAACTAAGATAAATATGCAAGCATGTTACAGATACATGCATATATAAGCAGGGACATACAATACTGTTTTGTAAGCACAGAGAGTGGGAGGATATGAAGAGTTGCCAGACAGACTTCAGTCAGTTGGGGGTGGGGTGAAATTAAGACAAGGCTACTGGAGAAACTGTGATGAGCAGTTTTGGTAGAAGTTAGGAGTGCTCTGGGAGAGAAACATGTTCTTAGTAGGTGAAGCAGCATAAATAGCTATTGGACTTACAGCTTAACATAGCAGAATTGTATGTAAAGCATACACATGAAGCAGAGGAGTAGTCACTCACATGGCAGAGTGGCTTAAGTTTCATAGTTAAAAAGGTGTACAATTAAAGAAATGCTATTTGCCTGCAATCATATACCCTTTGCACGTAATTCATGTACAACAAAAAACTGCATGTGGATTTTTGCTCTGTGAATATTTAACTGTAACTTGCAAAACATGTCAAGCATGGCTCATGCTTTCCCAGGACATTTCAGATATCGGGAAGACATTCTGACAATGAAACAGTTAGGATATGGGAAAGTTTTTACACTACGTGTTTTAGCCAATCATCACAAATTTAAACACAGGTTAATAAGCCCATTTTATTAAAGATCTAGAGCACAAAGCCGCTTACTCATGACCCAGTTCTCCACTTCCATAGGAAACCTGTTGAGGAGAGGAATGTGCTTTCATGGACTTCCTATGAAAGTAATTTTTCAAATTAGAGTGTGTAAGGATCACAGTAGGGCACAATTTTTTAATATATTTGAATTTCTGAAATGCCCAGTGCAAGACCTATGAATCTGCATTTTAGTACATAGTCCTGATGATTCTGAAGTAGGAAACCCTCAAACTATACTTTGAGAACACTTTAGGCCGATTAGTCGGGGTAACAAAAATATGCATAAGTATACTCATAGCTCATTTCCTTCCATAAAGATTAAAATGGGATTGCATTGGGAGTAATTAGAATGTTAGACCACAATACACAGCACAGTGGTAAGCATAAATATGGAGTGACTCATTCCATAGTTTGCAGAAATGTAAATTATTTTTATTTGTGCAAATATATGCAGTCTCTTCTCATTTGTGAATTGCACCTCCAAGTATTGGGACTGTCAGTTTTTAATGTTGGCATCTCTGTGGGTGATTATGGCTGTTATTAAGATCTTGATTATACAGATTGCTGTCTCTTGGCTTGAAACCAGTGCTGGGCAAATGTCCCCCAAATTTGTGGCTCAAATGAAGTTTGGATGACTGAATTTAAGAAATGCAAACTTTCCAGCTCTTAACTATTTGTCTGGAGCATCAGTCAATAGGGTTCTCAGGCACATTGATTTTTTCAATTGAAAGCAACACTGGGAGTTCTAAAATAATGAGTTTTTTGTGTGTTTGTTTTTGTGTTATGTTAATTTGAATTTTAAGGTATTGTGGTTTCTCCATCATGAGTTAATACATAGTTTCAGTATATATGTTAAGATTTTCTGTTACACATAATAACTTACACATCACCTATCTGAATACTCGTTGTTTTACTAGCCCTCATGATGGTAAAAAATTGTAATTTGAGGTGATGCCAGCAAGGTGGCAGAGTAAGACACATGGCAAATGGTCCTTCTTATAAACAGTTTAAGTTGGGCAGAATCTGTCCAAACCAACTTTCCCAGAACTCCGGAAAATGACTGAGGATAGACAACAACTCAGAAAATGCCAAATCAGGAAAAATAAAACCTAAGCATGGTGGGTAAGCTGTGGGACTTGTCTAGGACCCTCCTTCTCCCAAAAGAGGCAGTTCATGTCACTCACAAAGGCTTGGTGGTTTGGCAGCCCATGTGAATTAAAGTTTGGGTCTGGTTAGTAGCACACCTAAATGAACAAATTGTGTGTCTTTGTACATCAGCCCCAACTAGCCCCATGTAAGACTGAGTCCAAGCAGGTGTCTAGGTAACCTAACCAGGAATATAGCCAAGGTAGGGAAGCAACAGGGAAAGGTGGATCAGAGCAGAGTTGACTGCAGTCACCTGGGGCAAAAGACTGTGACTGAGACAAAGAACATACCTCAGGACAGCTGGAGGAGAAGCTGAGGAGGGAAAATCCTTTACTGGAGGGGAAATTTTGAAAGCAAACATCCATGCTAGGGGAAAGCCGAATGCTCAGAAAGGCTGGGGAAAATCTAATCCTTCACCGTGGGCTTATCTAAGGGTTCAGTATAGACTAGGCTAGGACAAACCTTTAGCTAGACTGATAAAGAAAAAAAAAAAAAAGAGAGTAGAGGCAAATAACTGAAATCAGATATGAAAGTGGGGACATTACTATTGATATTGTAAAAACTAAAAGGATTATAAGAAGATACAGTGAATATTTGTATGCCAGCAAATCATATAGTCTACAGGAGATGGACCAAATCCTAGAAACACACAGCTTATCTAAACTCACTCAAGAAGAAATAGAAATGGAAGACATCCAAATTGGAAAGGAGGAAGTATAACTATATTTGCAGATGATATGTTACATCATATAGAAAATCCCAGAGTCCACAAGATTCTTAGTCTACTTCAAATAATAAAATTCAACAATGTTGCAAGCTACAAAATTAACACACCAAAATCTGTTGTCTTTCTGTATACCAGCAGGAGAACAAACCAAAATGAAAATTAAAAAGAATTCAATTCATAGTAGCATCTAAAAGAATTTATAGGAATTCATTTACCCATGACAATGAAGGACTTGCACCCTGAAAACTACAAAACACTGCTGAAATAAACTAAAGAAGACCTAAATAAATGGCAATATATCCCATATTCATGAATAGGAAGACAATTTTGTTATGCTGAAGTGATCTACAGATTCAATACAATCTCTATCAAAATTCCAGCAGAAGTTTTTGCAGAAATGGAAAAGTTGATCGTCAAATTCATATGAAATTGCAAGGGGCCCCAAATAGACAAATCAATATAGAAAAAGAAGAACAAACTTGGAGGTCTCACCCTTCCCAATATCAAAATGTGCTACAAAGCCACAGTAATCAAAACAGTGTGGTACTGGCATAAAGATGGACATATACACCAATGGAATTGAATTAAGAGACTAGAAATGAACTCACATATCTAGGGCAAGATGATTTTTTAAAAGGCAGTATACATTAACTAGGGAAGAAATGGTCTCTTCAACAAATGGTGCTGGAAAACTGGATATCCATATGTAGAAGAATGAAGAATGAAGTTGGATACCAACCTCATGCAAAAATCAACTCTAAATGGATCAAGATTCTAAACATAGTAGTTAAAACCATACAACACTTTGTAGAAGACCGTCCTTCTGGGAAAAAAACACTTCATAACCCTGTATTTGACAGGGATTTCTAGATATGACACAAAAAACATGAGCAACAAAAGGAAAAAGATAAAATGTATTTCATGAAAATTAAAAATTTTTAGTCATCAAAGGGAAAGGGGAATTATTTCTTAATGGGTGCAGAGATTCTCCTCGAGGTGATGAAAAATTTGGGTAATTGATATTAGTGATGTTAGTGCAAAATTGTGAATGTGATTAATACCACTGAACTGTACACTTGAAAGTGGTTAAAATGGTTATTTCTGATGTATGTATATACACAATAAGATGTCAAAAGATGTAAACTATAAAGTTGTTGAGCCAGGCCTCAGAAGGCAATTATAGAATTCCTCTCCCACTGTTCCATGTTGAAATACATACATGTATATAAGAGTCAAAAATGGATTCTGGATTTTGGCTTATTCAGACTTCTTGAGAATTTTTTTTTTTTTTTTTTTTTTTTTTCGAGAATGAAGTAAGCATAATTGTCCCATGTCTCTTTAGGAAAACCTGTTTGCACTGTCTTTTCTCATCCTGATTTCCATTTCCCAGTCTCATCCTTAAAAACCTTGATGGGGCTGATTTTGCCCTGCTTACATGTATTTTTCTCTTGCTTTCCCATCTAGAAATCTCTCCTTTCTGAATATTAACCTTTGCTCTAGGTAAAACCGAGAGTCCTCCTAGCTAATGTCCCACTTTCTTGAGATGCTTTCTCTCATAACCTGCTCCTTACTTCTTTGTTCACTGAAGTCCTATAACTCTTATAATTAGCAGCATGTGTTTAACAGTAATTAATCTTAAATATTGTCATACACATTAGTTTTAGCTTCTCAGCTAGTGCATTAGGATGAGGACTGTATATTATACTTGTATATGTTGTGATTTTTGCTTGTATTATTTTTATTAAATTTTTAATGCATTAATTTTTCCATTTTCTACTTGATGTGTACTTTGAAAAAATATATTAGAATGTCAGGATGCACATAATTTATGAGATACATTATTAACCTGAAAAAATATTTTAATAGCCTGATGACAGTGGGAAGCCGTAATGTAGAAGAGTTGAGGCAGGTTCTAGAGGTCATATGGGAACTTCTCCTGAGATTGAAGGATCTGTAGCTAAAATACTTGGGTAGACTCAAATCCCAGTTCCACCCCTTATTAGCTGTATGGCCTTGGGAAAATTACTTAACTTATCTGTGGCTCAGTTTTAGAGTGACTCATCCCAATCTTCCTGGGGTTTTCCCAGTTTTAACACTGAGAGTCTCATGTCCCCTCAACCTCCTCAGTACTAGAAAGATCTGGATGGTTGGCTATGTCATCAGTTTCCTCCTCTATACTTAATGAAAAAGAGAAGATGGAAAAGGAGAAGGAGAAGGAGGAGGGGGAGGAGAGGGAGGAGGAGGAGGAGAGGAGGAGAGGAGGAGAGGAGGAGGAACAGGAGGAGGAGAGGACGGGGAGGAGGAGGAGGAGAGGAGGGGGAGGAGGAGGAGGAGAAGACATGGAGCTGCAATGGATTAATACGTGGTAAGTGCTAAAAAATGCTGACTGAAATTTAGTTTTTATCATATAATGTAGCTCAGTGTGGGTTACAAAGAAGCACTTAACGTAGACTTGCAGGTCAAAGCAAAAATGAAGAATTCGACAGTTGTCCTAATTCATAGGCTTTGAATAGCTGATATCTTTAATCCAAAGACGTGTTCTCACCATCAGAGTTTCTCCAAGCAGTAGGGGCACCTCGGGTGGTTTCTGATGCCACAGCTCCTGTGCCGGTCAATCAACTAGCTGGCATACATGTCCAGCACGTGGCTCTGTGGGAGTCTGGCAGGACGTATGGAGGGGGTAGCTTGAATAGAACTGCCTGCTGGTCTTCCATGAAGATACAGTTGTGCCCCACTTAGCGGGGGGACGGTGTTTGCTAGCCCCAGTGGAGCCCTGTGCTTTATAAACGCTTTCCCCGTGTCCTCCCAGGCTTACATCTTTTCTGTGAGGAAGGCAAGGAGACATTAATGATACTAATTCCTCAGGGGGGAAAACTGAGGCTCAGAAAGGTTAAGGCACTTATGCAGAGCAGGAAATGACAGGATGAGGACTGGGGCCTACATATCCTGGGTTCTGTGTGTGTGTGCACATGCATGCGTGTATGTGTGGTTATGTGTGTTTCTAGTCTCCACATTGATAAAAAGCCTTTCATATGCGAAACCAAGGCTGATGGGAAGTGGAGGAAGCCCGAGTCAGAACTCAACACTGTGTCAATATGCTTTTACAAATCCTACCTATAGTGAATGTGTTTGAGTAAAAAGCAAAAGCTGCTTTCTAGTTATGTGAGGATTTAGCCCCTCTTTCAGGTACAGAAGTGAAGTTGGAAGAATTTATTTTTGAGCTGCGAAACTTCCCATCTCTTTCCTCAGGGCTTCTCTTGCTACTTGCCTCTCTACAAACTTCTGGGTCCCTATAAGTGCTATCTTTTGGAGAATCTGGTTTCCCAGAAGTGTTTGCACTTGAAGTGTCCTTTAGAGAAAAATTAAATGTTAAGACCCAAGGATTAATTTACTAATGAGGGAATGCCAGGCACTGTCAAGCTGGGGAAAGATATTTTGAGGAAAGCTGTGTATCATAACCACACTCTTTTCAAGGTTATGTACCAACAAGCCAGCTTTTGTCTCACGTTTTCACGTGAAACTTCCTGAGCTAATTACCCTATTCAAACCCCATCATGCCATTCACTATGACAAGTAAAGTTTGAAACCTTCTTGTCACATACACAGAAAGTTTGAGTCATGGTTAGAGGTGTGTGTGTGGGGGGGACATTCATTGACTACCTAGCTCCCATACAGGTGATCACTTACTATTCATAGCAACGTAAGTAAAGAACACAGAGGTGACATATCTGCATCAATCCACCATGTTTCTAAGGGGAGGACATGGAGATTTAGGTCCCAGCAGTCTCTAGCCCAGTTTCTGGTGTCTGCTACACAACCCTCTCCACACAAACACAGATTTGGGGAGCAATGCCCTCTACTGGCCACACTGCATTCCTGGAAACCGTCACCAAGCAGGACCTCCTCCCAGGATAGATTCACTTACTGGTTATAACAGCATAACAACTAAGCTATTCCCTTCCCAAGGACTCCAGGCTAAAGAAGTCTCAGCCACAAGCAACAATATGCTATAAAGTGAAATCCTTGAAACATTAAGTTAGAGCAATTGTATCCAAAGGTCTACTAAGTGGGTAAAGAAGGATACCACCATCGTATCCTGTCCATCCCCTCCTCATTCCCCCATGGACAATAATGGTAGAACAGAAGTCATCTAGAACTCAACCTTAACAGAGGCTGGGCTCATCTGTCACCCTGCTGCTGTTAGCCTCTTTGCCTGAACGAGAGTTTCAAGGACTTCCTAGTTTGTAATACAAAGATAGGGCATGTTGCCCATCTACCTAACAGCACCATCAGAAGGCTCACAGGGGAGAATGTGCATCCAAACCACAGTAGTATGGCCCTGTACAAATGCAAGGTGTTATTATGTTTACAACAGCCTTAAAAGATTACAACATAAAAATGCACCCCCACTGCTTCATAAGTTTACCTAAACTTAATATGCTAGCTAGAGCATCCATTAAACATTTGCTTTACAAGACTGTCCTTTTTCTATTTAAATGGGTTATTTGGAAATGATTTGGATGGTTTGGTCCTCTTAAAAAGTCATCCGGGAAATTTTGAACTCATGCCTCTTTTTTTCCATAATGAATTTCTCCGTACAAAGCAGAGGAATCCAAAATCATTCCATTAGCCTCTGAATCTTGAAGTTTGGATGCATTTTTTGTTTTGTTTTGTTTTGTTTTTCCCAAATTGGACATTATAAGCAACTATGCATTTAAAAGTCTCACTAAAGCTTGTTTTAGGGAAGGTTGGGGAATTGTCCTTTGACTGTTTCTTTCCTTCCTGTCCTAGATCTACAAGGCAGCTTGAGTCTAACTCCATAAGGCACAGATTTGGTTTAAAATCTGACTGTATAATTAGTTCTTAGAACAGTCTCTGGTATATAGTAGGTGCCCAGAAAATACCTCATAAAGGAGTGGATGGATGGATAAATGGATAGATGAATGGATGAGTGGATGGATGGATGGATGAATGGATAAGAAGCTGCCAAAGACTGAGTGAAGTCAAAGAAGGGGTGGCCATAGCTTTTGCTTCCATGATGGTGGTAGAGGAGAGCAAGGAAGATCTGGGCTTATTGGGATTTATGTAGGAAAGTATGGTAGAAATATATATACCTGCCTATGTACTACATCCATGAATTACAGCCCAGTTCAGAAAGGTTAGAAATAAGCCTTCAAATTAGCCCATCAAGGCCAAAAGAATTAAAATACAGGTATCAATTTGGTACAAAAGAAATTAACATTTACTGAATGCCTATTTTATGCCAAACACAGTATCTTGTTTTGTATGTAAACTCATATTTAATCTTCAACCTTATGAAGGAGAAATGATCACCATTTATCTGGAGCTAGAAGTACTTTACATTTTCTGCCCAAGATGGCTGAAAGGTGGCTATGGTGGATGTTCAGTAGATTTATCTGCTTAACATCCCTTCTTTCAACTCTTATAAACACAGAGGCATCCTCTTTTCTTCCACATCATTGGTTCTGGTGGGGCTACTGACCTCAGCTGCCTTCCCCTAGCCTAGCAGAGGGCTTGTAACTGCGACCTGATTAATCATATCTTTTAATCTCTCTGGCCAAAAAAATTGGCCCACATTTGAGCATGTGACCCAAGGCTGGTCAATCAGAGAACAGCCTTGCTTTTACCTTACGTAAGGACTAAACTTCTAGTTTCCCATGCACAGAACAGTGCAGTCCAAAGGCCTTTATTGAGGGACTCAGTCATCATGCAGAATATGTAGCTGAGCCCAGCTTAGCATATTCCTTCCCCTTGTAAATCAGCAGTGGACTCAGTTAATAATTGAAATTCTCACTTCTTCCTACTCTCTTTTGGGACATCATTTGGAGGATGACACCTCCAGTCTGAGAATCAGGGTTAAACAGTCCAGAATTCACAGCAAATAAATGGCAAAGAATTCCATTTTTTAGCTTTTTCTAGGTATAATGCCACACATATACACAAGGATGGTATAGAATTTTACTCTGTCATTTAAACCAAGGACCTAATGCAAGATATTAATAAAAGACCACCTCCCAGTCATCAATTGGTGTAGTCTCCTTAGAAACCAGTATACAATTATTCTGACCCAGCATTCATTTCAAGTTAAAGACACAGATGCACACATTTCTTCTACTTTTAGACAGCTGGCATTTCACCAGAAACTTCCAGAACACCTGCCTAGCACCCTACTGCTTCTGTGACTTCACTAATCCCTTCTGAAAAGACTTTTATCTCAGAACTGCAGTGAGAATACTGAACATAAATATATATAATTACTCTACATTAATATAATTAGTCTGTCTCTCTCCTGATCCAGAAATGGTTGTCCATTTATAGCTGCTAATGGTGGGAAATTATTTATGTCCATTTGCTCAAGAACTAAAAATGGATTAATAAAAAAAAAAAGGAGAATGCATAAAGATTTTCACAGAAAGGTCGCCTTTCATCTTTTCCATCCCACTGCTCCAGTCTGGGTACTATCACCTTCCTTCTTGGAAATTGAGTCTGGTAGGTTAGGAGAGATTAGATTCACGCAAGGCACTCTGTCCATTTATTCTCTTTGATAAATTACCAGCAGGCTGACAAGACAGAGTGCTTTGGTTGTTCCGAAGCTGGCAACTCCATCCCACAGAGCCCTCAGGCACTCCTCCTTCTGTACGAGGGTGGGTCCACATTCGTTAGAAACATGTGCTTACTTAGAGATCACATTCATTATGTCTCCTTTTCCAGTCTAGCCTCTTTTGCTATTTTGCAATTTCAGATACTTTAAATACCATATATATCATTCATATCAATACCACTAAGGACTGAATAGTGTCCTCCAAAAAGATATATTCAAGTTTTAACCCCTGGGCCTGTGAATGCAAACTCATTTCTAAATAGGATCTTTAGAGATGTTATCAGTTAGATGAGGCCAAACTAGCTTGGAATGGGCCCTGTTTTAATTTGTTAGTCTGCCAAAGTGTGATATACCAGAAATGGGTTGGCTTTTACAATGGGGAATTATTATCTTACAGGCTTACAGTTCTGAGACCATGAAAGTGTCCAAATCAAGGCATCATCAGATGATGCCTTCTCCCTGCAGACTGGCTGCCAGCAATCCTGGGCTGCTCTGTCACATGGCAAGGTGGTGCCTGCTGGTCTCTCTCTTCTTTTCCAGGTTTCATTGCCTTCACCTTCTTGCTTCATGGCTTTCTCTTTCTCTCCCTCTCTGTATTCTTACAGTTTATAAAGGACTCCAGTAAGAGGATTAAGATCCACCCTGGGCCATGCCTTAACTGAAGTAACCTAATCAAAAAGAGCCACCAATAGGTTCACACCCACAGGAATGGACCAGCTTTAGAAACAGGATTTTCTGGGGTATATACAGTCTCAAACTACCATAGGCTTGAATTCAATATGACTGGTGCCCTTAAAAAGAAATCCATACAGACAGACAGACAGAAAAACAGCCATGTGATGGAGGTAGAGTCCTTCCAGACAAGGGATGCCATTGGTTGCCAGCAACTCAAAAGAAACCAGGAGACAGCGACGGATTGGATTCTCCCCTTTAGGAGGGAACATACCCCTGCCAACACCTTGATTTCAGACTTCCAGCCTTCCGAACCATGAGTCAATAAATTTCTTTTGTTTAAGCCAACTAATCTGTGGTGGTTTGTTACAGCAGCCCTGGCAAACTAAGACAAATGCATTCCGAGATTACAAACAAAACTACTAGCACCTTTTACAGTACCTTGTTCTGATCTTAAAAATAGCTACCATGTTGTGCCCAGCACTGCAATATTTTTTCACATATATCATTTTCATATCATTTCCACAACACATCAGTGAGGTTGGAATTAGTACACTCATATAAATGAGGACCCTGAGTCTCAGTCAAATTAAAAACATGTTCAGCTAGTGGTTATAGATACGGAATCATACAAACCTGAATGAATCCTTTCTCAGCAGCCTCCTAGCTGTATGACTAAATTCACAACAGTGCTGAAGTGGATATGATAGTCTGACTTGAAAGATAAGGAAATTAGGATTCAGAAAAGTAAGTAATTTGCTTACTGGTACATGCCAGATACAGGATGACCAAATCTGTTTGTCTCTGAAAACAGTAGTCTTAGCTATCACCCTTTATTACCTTACCTCCTTTATGCAAACAAAAATGGCTTAGTTGTGATTGAAGCAAGTATAGCAGTTAATTTAGCATAGATAATATCTAAGTGTCAAAGAACATGTTTACCAGCACATATTGCAACAGTGCTATTTTGTCAAAGCAGGTGGGGAACATGCTC
This sequence comes from Tolypeutes matacus, assembly GCA_026826555.1. Classification (NCBI taxonomy): domain Eukaryota; kingdom Metazoa; phylum Chordata; class Mammalia; order Cingulata; family Chlamyphoridae; genus Tolypeutes; species Tolypeutes matacus. Next base: position 9,255,466 of record JAKSZT010054226.1, read on the forward strand.
CCCAAGGAGATAAAGCTACTTTGGTCACATCTCTATCACATCTCTATCCTCCATGAGGCCAGTGTCATTGTTCTAGGTGGAAGAGGAGGAGCTGTATATGTTTGTGTGTGTTGGAGAAAACAGAGACAGGCACACACATATATCAGAGAATGTGTGTGCATGTATATGACACAGAAGAGCCAATTACTAGTTGTCTGATCCGATCTTAGGCCCATGTCTGTCACACCTCAAATGATTAAAAAATGTAATATTTTATTTTAAAAATATTAAATATTTTTATTCAGCATTTTAAAAGCAGAGGATCTGGGATTAGACTGCCTGGGTTGGATCCCAGCTTTCTCATTAACTGTGCGACCTTGAGCAAATGGCTTAACCTTACTGTGCCTCAATATTCTCATCTGGAAAATGGGAAATATAACAGTATTATGTTCATAAGAGCACTGTGGTGATCAAATGAGAAGCAAAGAACATTTAGAACTGGGACCGAGATACAGTTGGTGCTCAGTAACGTTGGCTGGCTTTGTTGCTTTTATGGATGTTAGACACAAGATCTGAGCCTGCAGGAGATACAGCCTATATGTTGACATGGAGGATGTGCCCCCCAATTCTGAATCTCAATCTTTTTTCTTAGCCCCCTTGCCTAGACTCTTACAGAACCAGGTCCTAAAGGCAGAGGCAAAAGTTCCTTCTCAACCCTGGCATGATGAAGTGGAATCTTTGCAATAAATACCATCGACTCCATCCTCTCTTTCTCTCCCAAACACCCCCTGACCCCCATCTCATGTTGATGGGACCCTCAACCCCAAGCATATGATGTCCCAGGCAGAAGCAACTGATGCGCTGACAGCACAGTTTTCAATCAGCACTGGCCCCTTTCTGTCCCTATGGGGGAGGACCCTGCTGATGTGCACCCCTGCTCACAGACAAGCTTCACTGCACGGCCGTCAGCCTGAAGCGGGGAGGGTGGGTACAGGGCCACTACACACCCTATCCATCACTCTGCCTGTGGCAATGGCAAAGCTGCCTCTTCCTAGAGTAACTTTCTATGCCATCGAGGACGAAAGTAATATTTCAGGTGCAGGTTTGTAGACTTCTCCAGAAACTCCATTTCAAGGTCAATCCTTGGATCAAGGAGGAAATGAGATGTGCAAGCACAGGGGACATTTCCTGACTGATGAGAGGAAAATGGTTCCAAGGGCCGGCTCACACTAAACAAAGCCAAAGAGGAGGAATCACACCAGCGTATTGTTCTTTATAGACCTAGCACCACCGTTACCCTCTCTGCCCACTCATCTTCTTCCTATTTCATTCCCTACCATGAAGAACGGGTTCTCTCAAGGTAACTGAGAAACCTACTCCCCAGGTGAAGCAGGGAAAGAGAGGACCGTCAGTCATCAAGTTCGGTTCCAGGTGAAACACTGTTACATTCCAGGGTACCTGCCTAAGTGCAGGGCCACACAGTTCAGAGCTTCCCAAATCTTATTCCTTCCCAGGATGACATGAGAGAGTATGTGTTCATTTTTGGGAAAAAAAAAAAAAAAGCACAGAGTAAATTCTTATTATGTGCTTGGTTGCCAAGGTGGCAAAGATCAATAAAGCATTCTCCATAGTCTAGTGAGAGAAATGTTAAATTTTATTGTTAGCTTTGTTTACACACCAACATAATGTAATTAGATGATCCGATGTTTCTTTTATATCATTATCCTCTGCGTAACCCATATTCAATCTCCAACCATGGCCATGGGTTATTTTTAGATGTGTTTAGTACGTGCCAGGTGCAGGATTGTGTTGCAGGGCTTGAACATGGCCCTGGCTTAATGTACACATAATTTAAACAACTCTTTAGAAAAGAAGAGGAATGGATCGCAATGTTGCCCATGGACCATACAAAGCTGAGAAAAGTAGTTAACACCCAGAAAGAGAGAATCAGGATTCAAAAAGATCTTGATGTCTGGAGATGAAACTAATGATCTATAACTAATGTGGTGAAATTGATTCGGCAGAAAGTTCTGCATTTGGATTCAAAGAACCAGAGGTTTGAGACTGCTGAGGCAGGGGTTGGGTGAGGCTGGGTAGATAAGGAATTGGCTCATTGGCATGAGGACAAAGTCTAGATCTTTTAGCTGCCCTGTATCTACCTCTATTTCTCATTCTCAACCCATTTGTTACACTTTGCTCCCACTCATTTCTTTGCTGACATCCTCTTGGATGATGATGCTCTGAATTACTTCATGGCCATGACCTTTCTTCTCCTTTCCCACAATATTAGCTTTCTCCCCAGCTACCCTGCCTTAGAAGACAAAAGGGTCTACCTGGCTAATCGGCACTGTCCCAATGGAAAACATTCATGCAAGGCTTACCAAGTCCCCTAGAGAAGAGTCTTGAGGACAGCAAAAGCCTGGAAATTATAATGGATAGCTAGGTAAATGGAACATGAATAGGAGTGAAGGACTAGACTTATTTGGACCAACAAGGCTGACTTTTAAATAACTCACAGGGCTACCATGAGGACAAGGACCATATTCATTCTGGGAAGTCACCTCAACAGTAAGAGCTATAGGAAACCAAAGATGAGGTTCAATTGAAGCAAGAGCCTTGAAAAGAAAGAATTGTCCAAACCTGTATTTGATTATCTTGCCAGATACTGAGTTCCCTCTTATTAGGAGTGTTCAAGTTGAGGTCACTACACCATCTGTAGGATTTTGCATTGAGTGAGAGGTAGGTTTGAATGTCCTCTAATGTTGCTTCTAAATTTAAGATTCTCTTCTTCTCACCTAGCCGGACTATATTTTATTTGGAGCCAAGCTGGACTGGAAAGTGCAAGAGCCTATATATGGGCACATTTTGGCACCTTTTCAGAGAGTGAGTGAAATTTATACTTAGCTCAAATGTCAATTTTAGGTTTCCACAGCTGCTGGGTAGGAAATTCAGATCCCGATAAAGAATAAAGAAGGAACCCAGCTGTCTTTGACTCATCACCCTCTTGTCTTGCTAAGGTCACTGTCCCCTTGCAATTAGCACTTACCTTCAAATAAAAGCAAGCACATCCTCTGAACCCCGGCTGAGACTTTGAAATGGTTGGAATTTGTGTGAATTAAGATCACCTTTGATCTTAATGGGTAAGATTAACTGAGTGTCTCTCACTGCCTCTCCCCCTTCTTGCTGCTTCAGGCCTTGAAAACAGGCTCCACTTAGACCTCAGGAGCTGATCCCCTTAGTGGGATCAGGCTACCAGACTGAGGGAGGTGGAAGCTTTCTCTGCGGTAAACGTCATGTTTCAGCAGGGATGTTTAGAGGACCTGTCATTATGGGCCCACATCCCTGCCTCTCTTTCTCCCCTCTGTGCCAACTTGGTTGCGTGTGAGGGAGCAGAGAGAGGGGAGATCTCTGGACTGAATCAAGGACTTGACCATGAGCTCTGTCTCTCTACTCACGGAGCCAAGCAACGTTGGAAACTCCCTTGATCTACACCCCGCTTTCCTTGGGTCCTCCAGAAGGCTGTTGATAGCTCAGGCAGGACACTTACCTTCTAGTATCTTCCCTCCTTTCATGGTACCACTGACATCTTTGGGCTTTGGTGGGAAAATAGTATTCCTTCCTCATGGTTGTTGGCTAACCAACATGGGTTGTTGTGCATGGACTGTGTTTATCAAAGAATACAGTTTTACCTATATAAAAGGATTCATGTATTTAAGTATCTTTTTTAAATAATGGCAGCTAACTTTAAGCTGTTACATATCACCAGACACTCGGCCCAAGATATTAAAGAGTATCCAACTTAAAGTTCTCAGCATCACTGTTGGGGAGGTGTTTTCATTAACCCTCATCAGGGGTGAGGAAACTAGCTCAGAGAGGCTGTGCCCATTTCCTAAGGCCACAGAGCTATCATATCAAGTGGCAGAATGGAGAAAGGATCCCATAACTGTCTGCTTCCTAAAGTGAGTGCAGGTTAAGTTCTTTCTTTCCTTCCTTCCTTCCTTCCTTCCTTCCTTCCTTCCTTCCTTCCTTCCTTCCTTCCTTCCTTCCTTCCTTCCTTCCTTCCTTCCTTCCTCCCTCCCTTCCCTTCCCTTCCCTTCCCTTCCCTTCCCTTTCCTCCCTCCCTCCCTCCCTCCCTCCCTTCCTTCCTTCCTTCCTTTTTTGTGAGATATGGGGACCTGGGCCTGAACCGTGGACCTCATATGTGGGAAGCTGGCACTCAGCCACTGAGCCACAACAGCAACCCTGAGTTGGTTATTTCATTTGTTTGCTTGTTTGTTTTTTGTTCTCAGGAGGCACGGGGGACCAAACCCAGGACTTCTCGTGTGGGAAGCAGCTGCTCAACTGCTTGAGCCACATCCACTCCCTCATGTTGCTTTAAAAAACAAAAACTAGTTGTAATAATCAAGGTCAGTCCCCTCCTTGTTCTTCTGACTCACTGTTGCCTCTAAGTTGTGAAAAAATGCTTCTTTTTTTGGTTGGTTGAACAGCTCCTCCCCCAAGCCTCTGCGATGCTGGCAAGGACACCAGACTTCAGTCTACAATGCTCTCCTGCCATTTCCAGCTGAGTCTCATCTATGAGGGGTTCAGGAATCAGAGGGCCCACATCTGCTTTTTACTTTCAAAGCCTTCAGTGGTAAAGTGGCAAATGCCCCTCCCCCCATTTCCCACCGGCAGGCTGGCATAGGCTTGTTTTCCCATCCTGTGTTTTCAGGTTCCAGAACTCCAGGCCTTTCCAGGGTCTTCAGAGTGAATTCCATCGGTGAAGGGTTGGAAAAGGAGATGTCAGGGACAAGAGAAACAAAGGACTTTATTCTCCCACAGCTTACTTTAAATATTTATGCCCCTGAAAAGGTAGCAAGAGGCAGCTGGGCATTGGCACTTGCTCCTCTTTCAGGCAGCCTCAACCAGTCTTGGTAGGATGTAGGGAATCAGGGAAGGGTTTCTAGGTTTATTAATTTTCATTCACAACTTTCCTCCACATTCCTTGCAAAGTGCTCAGCAGTCACCTGGGGCTTCAGGGCTAGGGAATCCTCGACAGTTAGCGATAGGTGTACGCTCACTATCTTCTTCCCCAGACGTCATTGTAAAAGTGGGGGATGCCCCAGCCTGGCGGCCTGGCGTGGGAAGGACTGAGAGTGTGCTGGGATGGGTAGGTGGGACGCTCAGGGACAAGTACCGGCATCCTTGTCCTCCACCATCGGAATGCGGCGTCTATGTTTGAATTGCCAGAGGGTGGTATTACTGACTGAGGAAAGCTTTTCATTAACGTGAGCAGCGGGAATCAAGACCCTCCCTTTTCTTACCACTTCAACCAGCCAAATGGAAAATGCTCCCCATCGTCGGCATCTCCCAATCACCCCTTAATCCTGAACGGTAGATTAATAGGATTGACTTGGCATTTTCTTAATGGTATCCCACACACCCACCCAACCCCCGCCCCGCCCTGCCCCGCCCGTCTCAGGGTGCCCCATAAGAATATTCTGAGAATCATCTCAACCTCAGGCCGCATCTCCTGATCTCTTCTGGTTCTTCCCTTATCTTAATTCAACCTTCTCCATGACTTGCAGCTTAAGCTCACCTCCCTAAAAATACAACTCTCTGCCTCCAACACCCTGAATGGGCTCCTACTGCTTTGAGCTTTAAGGCCAAACTCTTCTTGTCTGGCAGGGATCTGCCCCAATTGGCCCCGCCTGTCTTTCCAAATTGATTTTCTGCTCCTTCCCCATTGAAATGTTTTATTTGAATGCTTATGTGCAGGAGGGTTGGGGGAGTTGGAGTCTGGAAAAGGCTTCAGAGGAGAATTGGCCTTGAATTGATCTGGAAAGAGGAGTGGAAGCCTGCTCTGTGCAGAAGTTTGGGCAGACACCCTGGCGGCAAGCCATCAGGGGACCCACCCCTCATATGAATGGGGCCCCTGCTTGCTTGGGGGTCAAGCAGTCATTCACTGTGTTATTTGCATATGTAGGTGCTCAATAAAGGCTTCCAAATCTATCCGTGAATAAATAGATTTATGGTAGAAGGAGATAGGGTGCAGTTAAGGGAAGGCCTATCAAACACTCCTGGAAGAGGTACGTACAGTTTAAAAACTAGGCCAGCAGTTTTCATAACACAAAGAACAGAACGTAAAACTAGACAGAATATCTTCTTATCAGGTAGAGATCAGCAGAAAACTGTGTGAGGGCTTAGATTAGAAAAGACTGAGAAGAGTGCCAGCTAGTCCAAACGTGGGAGGACAAAGCCCGACGATCGGATTAACCAGCTGGACAGTTCAAGTTCAAATCCCACCTTCTTACTTAATCTCCAGAAATCTTTTAGCTGGTGGCCTTGGGAAAGTTACTTAGACTTTTTATACTTTGGAGACTTACTCTTATGAGTGTGTTTTGTTTTTTGTTTTAACCTTTGTGATGGAAGTAACAATAGCATTCCTTTAGTTGTGGTGAGGATAAAATTAGATAATGCACATAGAGCAGTCACCCTGGGTTTTGGCACACAGTAAGTGCTCAATAAATCAATAAGTCTTAGGTGATGCTATCGTTGTTATTATTACTTATCGAATCAACTTTCAAACAGGAGGGAGAAACCTCATGGTTGGGATCTGCCTCTCGATTTGTTTTTGTCTCTTTCCTTTGTGTTTGGCACCGTCTCCAAGACCTCTTCTCTTCTCTCCCACCTCCTCTCCCATTCTCTTTCTGCTTCTGTGAGTGGCATTTAAACAAACCTGCTAAAAAGCTGATGAGGAATAACTTTTGAAGAAGGAGAACACCACGTCCTGTACAATTGTTTATCCTGGGCCTGTCCTCTTCCAGCAACTGAGCCACTTAGCCCCACTGCTCTTCACTGTAGGATGACATTCAGTGCTATGCAAAGGAAACATATTGTACCCCTCGGTTTGTGCAATCTGCATGATCTTTTCTCAGCAGAGTGGGAGAGCATCTCCTGGGAATGCAGCCATATGAATTAAGAATGGAAGAAGATGGGAGAAAATATTAAAAAGAAAGGCACACCTTCAAAGACATGGCATTTCAGACATCACTCAGAGACCAATCAGAGACGGATTTGGGAGTAGTGGAGGGGGTTTTCTTTGGGTCCTTCCAACCCCAAAGGGCAACAATCTTCCTAGGGCCTCTGGGGGCTTGGAGCCCTCCACAGGAAGGGGCTGTGGCTTGCTTGCCAATCCCCAGGCCTCGCTCCTCAGATCAATATCCAGTGCCGTTGGTTAATGACCTTTCCATCCCTTTCTAGGATGCATCACTCAGCATACTGTGCAGAGGGGGCCGTGGGGGACCCTCCTGTCCTTCCTGGACAGTGACTGATGACCACCATTAGGTTCGCGGTGGCATGTGACAGGCAAGCAGAGAGGACCCACTCCTTGTTTAACGGAGGCAGCCTCCCAGGGTGCGACATGGCCGCCGCAAGCAGGCAGGCCAAAGCGCTTACCCACTCTGCCATCCATCTCACCCCTCTCCTCTCACCTTCTCAGCAAAGCAACCTTTTCCAGTGTTAATTAGACATGGTCCTGCTGGTTTAATGGATAGGAAAGGCCTCATGTGTGCAAGTACAGAAGATGTAAATAAATGCCCTGCCTTCCTATGCAGAGCAGTTTAGAGCTTGTCAAGCCTTTGACAGATGTGTGCTCAGCCTTTACAAGTCTGTCCAGGAGGGCAATTCTGCCATCATCACTGCATTACTGAAGGAGTAATAGAGGTTTAGAGAGGGTAAGCCAGGGACCAGACCTGCACGATTTAGTGACTACGAGTGCTAGTGCCCAGCTCACTGAAATCTGCTCTTTGTGCCACATGATTGTGCTAGTGGTCTAGTTTGAGAAGCTTGGATCCCAAGTGCTGTTCCCACGCTGTCTTCCTAAAGCTTATGCGGACATCATCTGGGGAATTTTCTCTTTAGCGATGCCCAAGGCTGACTCTGCTGTTAAATTTTGAAGGGACACCAAATGGTTAGAGCTTGACTAGTTTCCAAACATATCAGAGGGCACTTTTAACTGCTGAGGTTAACTCCGGAATCCTTAGCTACTCAGCGAAGCAGAAGAAGCCTCAGTATAGCCAAATCACATTTCTGTCACAGGATGAATTTAATTTTGAAGACACTTGAGATGCTGACACACCCACCTCCTTTTTGGCATCAACCTGTTACTGTAATTTAATTATCATGGGAGAAAATTAGGGGATGAGATTAAGAGTGAACAGAAAGTGTCTCCCAAACAAAGTGCACCCAGAAAAGTCTTCCTGTGTGATGCTTCCTGACACCCCTGCTTTTGCTCGGTGGGTAGGGGGTGGGCAGTTGACAGAACTCTCCACAGTTCCTCGGCCATCTCTCTCGACTGGCCAAAATGAGCGCGTTTGGACCCCTGCATGGCCAAGGCAGCTGAAACAAACCCCAGATGGAGTCTCTTCTTACACCTCATCAGCTCTCTTCTTGTTTGGGAATCTTTATTGCCAGTGAGCATGCAGAAGCAGAGAGAGCCCAGCTGGAACCCTGGGTCCAGGTGCAGTGGTCTGTTCTGGCGGTTAGAGAAATCCTATCTTAACTTCAAACCTGACTAAATGTCCCCTGCAATTGATAATTGATCATGAGTGCACACATATGAAACCCTACTAAGCCATCTTCAGGAGCCATTCTTCTCATCACGCTTTCTTTTAATGGGACCTGGCTGGCTAAGCCCTCCACCTCGCCATGTCCCTCCATGCCTCAGCTCCCAAATTAACCAGCCTTTCCTCTCTGCCTTCTCCATGAGCCACCTGCTGTCCCCCAAAGTGTTAGGTGGCAGCTGTGCACACTCAGGAAAATAGATTTCTGGCTTCATCCAGATATTGCTTTATGAGGATCTGTGCCCACGGCCCACAGTATCCATGGGGGGTGGGGGGGTGGAATCTGACAATATGCATTCTGACAAACAGAATGAGTCCTGGCCCATGCAGAGCCTTTTCTTCATGCATTCTTGTCCTCTCACTGAAGCTCCTAATTGTGAGTGAGTGTGTGCAGTTGTTTGTATGTGTGCTATGAAAAAGGGTGGGACAAAGAAGGGACAGAAAAATAATGGGGGAAATCCAGATAAAATCATTCAGAATAGATTTCAAATAATTGCAAGCCAGGGAACACTAAGTAAAAAGAGTATACAGGAGTGAATTAATCTATTGATATCTTCATTCATTCGTTCATTTGTTCATTCAATTGTTGGTCACCTACCAGGTGCCAGGCATGGAGCCAGGAGGGGGCATTCAGCAGACAATGCCTGTTCTCTTCGAGCTTGCAATTTGAAAATATGGGCAAGTGAATAGACATTTACAGTCGGGTGTTGAATGCTGTGGTGGAGAAGCCCAAGAGCTCTGCTTTCTCACAGTGAGCAGCAGGTAAAGCATCCTGACCCAAACAAGGTCTAAGCTGAGATCAGAAGATAAGTAGAAGTTGACCAGGTGAAGAGAGGGAGTGTGTGTGCTTGTGTGTGTGCATGTGTGTGTGCATGCGTTGTATGTACATGCACGTGCTTGTGTATGTATATGTGTGCATGTATGTGTGCACATGTGCATATGAATATATGTGCAGGTGCATGTATGAGTGGTGCACACATGTGCTTGTGTGAATGTTTTTGTGTATGCATTTGTGTGTGTGTGTATGTGCATGTGGGTGTGTGTGAGTGGTCCCCACAGGCATCCTTCTGCTTGAGGTAAGAGCTGGGAAAGGGGGAAGAAACAATATATTGAGGCCAAGAGCCAACGAATGTAGGTAGAAAGTCCATAAGAAAGGAGATCAGCGATGGCTGGATCAAGCAATGCTTTATAGGCTAGGTTCTTTTTTTAATTACCTCCTTCTAACCATAACTGAGAAATCACCAGGAGGATAGGTATGCAGGGGAGCGACATGCTTAGACTAGCATTTGTAGGCCATTATACTCACTGCAGAGTAAGGCCTTGATGAAGGTAAGTTAGGCAGGCAGGGGGGCCTCTTTGGGGTTTGACAAGATCATTCTGGTGATAAAAGGTGGTGTCTTGAATGAGGGTATGTGCAGTGGAAAGAGAGAAGAGGGAGAAGTAGATATGCACGTGTGTATTTATATATGGTAGAATCTATAGAATTGTTGGCTGATTGGCTGTGGGAGGCAAGAGAGAAGGAATCTCCATAGACGATTTCCAGGCTTTTGCATGAGCAATTGTGTGCCATTTTCTGAAAAGGGGGCAGAAAAGGAGCAGATTTTGAGCAAAGTACTAAACATACTGAGCTGGAAATATCCACAGGGAAGTTGATGGACATGTCTTTTAAGCAGTTGAATATACCAGTCTGGAGCTCCAGAGATGTGGGAGATGTAGGAGAGGCAGAGGTGTGCTGGCCAATGTTTAACAACCAGCTCTCATGGATAAGGAACAAAAGCCCTGATTTGTAGCATTGAACTTTCCCATGGGTTTTAGACATTCAGCTACCAATGAGAGGTCCTTGAGTACAGGGTTGCAATGGGATGGCCCTAGCCAGGTCCTGAGCTGGCTCAGCACACCTCAGCTTGGAGGCAAAGATTCAGGATGCTTAGCATGGGTGGTATGACACACTGAGAACATGGAGGTAGGTAAATTCACCAGGAAGAGAGTTTACAATGGGTCAGGGAGGGAGAGGGAAACAACAAGTCCACACCAGCAATTAAAACTCATCAGAGAAAGAGCCTACGAAAAGAGATAGGGGTTGAGTTGCCAGAATCTATAATAAGTAATATTTCTTGAATATTTATTCTGCCATGCACCTACAATGTGTTACCTCCTTTAAAGTTCTAGGAGGCAACTGCTATTGTTACCTTTATTTCATAGATGAGGAAACTGAGGCATAGAGAAGTTCAGGAACTCACACAAGGTCATTATGCTAGCATGTGGAAGAGCCCAGCTTTGAACCCAGCAAGGCTGATTTGGAGCCCGTGCCCTTAAAATCCAATCCACACCAAGAGACCATGGAATGAGACCTTAAAGGAGAGCCAGGGATCCGGAACCACTAGTGAAAGGGGGCACCTTAGAAACTCTGTCATTCAGAAATGAGGAAACTGAAGACCAGCCCAGAATCTCAGAAGATAATGGAAAAGGGGCCACTCCTCTCTCAGTGCAACCCCACCTGTTGTTGTAAGGAAAGAAGGATCAAACTTTCCTGAACCGACATAGATTATCTTCAAGGAAAAAGTTTGCTGCTGTTGAGGCAGGTTAGGGAAGATGAGTCAACAGCTGAGACTTGGCAGGAAACATGACCTCAAGAAACATGGCTGTGAAACCCCACCTGGAAACCCCCTGAGGGAAAGACCACAGCCAAGAATAAAACCGGAAAGACCCTACAAGATCCCGGTAATGAGATCTCATTTGTGGTCAAGGAGAAGTCCCGTATACCTTCAAAAGGCTTCCCAGTTGGCCCCCTGAGAACTAACAGCTGGGGCAGCCAATCAGAACAACAAACAGTTGAGGCCCCTTCCCCAACATGAGGAAGGGGAGGAGATCCACTCCTCATCAATGGCTTAATAAAGGTAGTCCTGCCAGCCCAAATGCTCTCTATGCCTAGAGGAGCCCGCATCTACAAGTTTAGGTGTGTAATTCTCTTTTCTCCCATTCCTCAATAAACTACTGACCTAAGCAGGCATGTTCTTAAATTCTTTTATGCAACATAGCCAAGAACCTAGAGGAATCCATCACCCCCTGACTTCACTGTCTGAGAGCTGGTTAAGAGACCCTAGTCCAGGAAGCAAGGCAGCAGGAACCTGCCCCCTAGCCCCTGCCCCTCACACTTGCCCTTATGTTCTGCTCATCCGCTGGGCCACCTTCAGCCGTGGCTGCACCAGCTCTGTGCTCTATTATTTTGTACCTGCTTACAGCTTGATTTCCAATTCATTCCACATCATTTCCCATGTATGTCATTTGTTTCCCATACTAGATGGTTGGCCCTTTGAGTGTCAGCAGAATTGTTTCATGGGGGATTTTCATGTTCTTATGGTCTCCTATAAAACCCTATTCAAGCAGACACAATATATGTTTGCTAAATGGGTAAAGGAACAACCCACTTAAGAGAGATGGCCACAGATGACTTCTGGGTCCCTCAAACAGAGTGGCAGCTGCTCAGTGAAGCAGTGCAGTTATTTGAGAAGAGGACATGGAGAGTTCAGTCTCTGAAATAGATGATAAGAGAAAAGAAGTCAGAGTCCCACTGCTTGGCCGAGGCATGACAAAGCTTCCCAGCTAGAGAGCTATGTCCTGTGAGTCAGTCTCTGTCATCTTCTCCCTGCTTCCCAAATCACAAGCATTGCCCATAACCGGGTATGGCATTTGCTGAACATTCAGTGAAGTCTGCATCCTCTAGAATGCTAGAGACATTTACTCTGGGTTTTCTAAATTTGCTGAGGGACGTGCACAAGACTGCCTACTGGTAGACAACTTCATAATGGTACGACAGCCTGCCAACAGGAAGGCTTCTTTTCAAAGTTGCAAATTAGAGCACAGTAATGGTTTGGTAGTCCCCTGCTTCAGATGGCCACAGGTAACTGAGCGAGGGGTAAGACAGATCCCTGACAGTCATTGGGAATTACTCTGCTAACACTGAGGGCTACAAGACACACTCACGTGAAAGGGGTTTATGTAAATGACAGTCATTCCTCTTCTCTGCTCTCTATCAGATGTGACTCTCAGAGCCAAGGATTTGCATTCCTCCTGCTCTGGAGATTCCAGCCTGAGGGGTAACCTGAAGATTGGTAACCTCTTTTAGAACTGTACATTCTCAAGTGACTTATTGAAACTCCCTGGGACAATTAAGAGGAGTACATTGTACCTTCTTTGCAGAAAATCTGATAATTTTCCAGAAGTTTAAATGTTTAAGTTCCTTGGACAGAGGCAATAGAGAAAAGTAAGAAGCTGTAGCTCATATCTGACAGTCTGAACATGACGGATCACCAAATTTGCAAAACAGCTAGTCCACTAAAAAGCATCGTATCCTAATATCCTTTCTGCCAGACACTCAGACCTTCTCCGTCTCGTACACTTTGCTCTTGCATGAATGAGCTATGGCCTCTCTCCCCTTATCCTCTGCTAGAAGATTTCAATGCCAGGGAACTTTTCATCGAAGGCCAGAAAGTATCACATGCATTGAATGAAGAAAAAGCTGGGGGAACACAACAGAACTCCAGACACCTACCAGCTCACAACTCAGCACGTTCCTCTCCCGCATCCACTGACATTTGGGGTTCTGTGCGGCTCAGGCTTTTGGGGAACCCACACAGTGGCCCACTCTTCCTTTCCTTGTCATTCGGTCTTGTGAATATCTTATGGCCCATAGCATTTTAATGCCATGAGAGGAGATTTACAGAATTAAAAAAATTCTACTTAACAGCAGTCTTTTCTTGGAGACGTAAATATTCATAAACATATCAACTTTTCCAGACCCATCACAAATAGAACCGCCAATGACATCCCACTGCCTTAGGCGCTGTTCTAATAAGTTAGAAGCAGGGGGGTGGAAGGGGGTATTTTTAACTTCAGATTTTTTTTTTTCCAAAGCCATTTTAAAGTGTCCCTCTGGGAATGGAGCTGGAAAGACTGTTTTCTAGAAACCGAGAAGCGCTTCAAAGAAAGAGTTGCAGGTCAGGTATGAAGTGGTGATTGAGACAATGCAATCATATCTTACGTTTTCATAGCGCAGGTGTCATCAAGAATACTCTACAATAGACATCTGTGAACCAGTTTCCTCAAGTGGACTATGATGCTTTTCAAACAACTGCTCTCAAGGTTACCTGGGCAGTCCCCATATTGTTTCTCTCTCAGTCTTGGATATGCATATTGAATATTAGAATATAGATTTAGACATAGTAATGTATATAGATGAAGATGTAATTATAGATATAAGAATCTTATATCTAAGATGGGAGTGGGAATCTTTACATTTTCATAAGTTATGAAGAATAAATAATACTACTGGAAAAAAAAAAAAAAAAAGAATACTCTGCAAGACAAAACCTGATCACAACTTGCCTTGTGCCCACTTTCCCAGCCCAAAGGGGTTACCTCAGCCTGCAGGAAACAGGCCACTTGTAGGCGAAGCCCTAGAAGTTTGAGAAGTCAAGAGAGCGCCCCATGCTTCTGCAATACTCTTTTTTTTTTTTTTTTTTATTATGGGTAAAAATCAAAATTCTCACAATACATACAAACATTTGTAAAATGATATATAAATATATATGCATATATGTGTATTTGCTTACAAAGATGTTATTTTTTATATATATATATACATATATTTTAAGAGGTGCTTAGATTACCTAAAATATTATACGGTACACAGCTGTGACCGTTGTACAATGGTGTCTCAACTGGCATAACCACAATTGCATTATCTGGGCCTAAGTCCTTGATAAATACGTTTCCTTGATTCGGTTGTTATTTATTATTCAATAACTGTCCTATTAAACCTAAATTAATGGGGTATTTGGGATACATCCCTGAATGCTTCCTCCACTGGTTTCTGTCAAGGGAGTTTTGCCAGATATTTAAAAACACTCGGTTTGTGGATGACACGGCACCCACGTGCTTCAGTTGGGGTCTCTGTGGCGAGTCTCTTGCAGCAGCAAACAGACAGCTGGGCAACTACTGGCCATTGATCACCAGCCATCTATCACTGTCCCCAAGCATCACCATCGCTATCTGTTCCTTCCTCCCCGCACCCACTCCTCGGGTAACATCTTGAAAGATTACAGCTCAGAGGTAGACAGGGAGGGGAAAAAGAGAAGGGATTAGAGAGGAAATAGATTCATGAGAAGATAGATAACAGAGTTGTTGGGGCTCTGTTAATTAAAAAGCAGCAATTTGTCTGAATTCCGAATGTGAAGAATCCCCTGGGAGATGTTAGCCTGGCTTCCTCCGAGAACCAGACGTGCTCTGTTTCCATGTTGCAACATGTACAGCAGGGGGCTGCAGGGGGGCTCCTGCCCTACAAGGCCCTAGCTCAGAGGCCTGGGCATCCTTAGGGGACCAATGCCACAGGAGTAGCCCCTGCCCTGTGTCCAGCTGGTCATACAAGGCTTGAGGTCTCAGGTTTCAGAAGGAGGTGAAGAGCCATCTCCCCATAGGCAGTTTTCTGCTAACTCATTAAGGGATAAAGGCCACAGTACTAATTCTTCCTGAGAAGATCTAGATCAGGCACTGTGGTAGTTGTTTACATAATGAACTTATTTAATTCTTTCAACAACACTATGATAGCAAATATACTATTAGCAAATACTGTTATTATCCCCATTTTATCAGAGAAGAAACTGAGACACAGAGAAGCAAGTTACCTTGATCAGCTAATAAATGGTGACATTAAGTTTCAGACTCACTCAGAATGAGCCCAGAGCACCTCTTTTTTGTTGCCATACTAGGTTGTCTATCATAAGGATTTTTTACTGTGTTATTTAATATTTCTAAAAATCCACCAAAAAATGCAGCCAAGCACCATACCATTTAAAGTCAGAAATGACTCACTCTAAATAGACAGAAAGAGTCCACTGGGTAAAGGACAACTTTCAGTTTATTACAGGTTAATTAATTTTGAGACTTTTGTGTTACTTTGAGAAGAAATGAAAGTCTCCCTTTGTCTGTGGCATTTATTTATCTGGAAAAAAAAAAAGACACTATAATTTCTCTTGTGGCCTCATAGTTCCTACCAACAAGATACCCCGAAACAAGGAAGTGTGCCCCACTAGACAACACAGCCAAGGCTGAGAGGTGCTTTGCCATTCTGCCCCAGTTGGAATACAGCCTTTCAAGACTAGAGTATGGAGCTCTGTCTTCTGGATGACTCTAGGCTCTGGTTCATTAGACATGCTTAGAACTTGATTTTAAGTATGCCCAGCATGTACAGTGTGCCTGCTGACCCAGTGGCCAGCAAACTAGAACTGCCAATGTGTTTGAAAGTCTAGAGGTACTTCCTTTATGAAAACTCAGCAACAGATGAACCTTTCCCATTGATCCAAGATTCATAGCTTCATTATACATTGCTATTTATATAAAATATTGAAAACTGACTATGTGGCCTGCTTTACTCCTGGCACAAGGGATGTAATAGTGAACAACAGAGAGAAATCCCTGGCCTTGGGGAGCTTGCAGTCTAGTGGTTTGCCCTTGAATGTTGAGCTTCATGAAATATAAAATTGGGTTCTCCGTGATTTCCAAATTTCCAAGATTATAACGATTACATAAAGTAAGATGCAGCTATACAATGGGGAACTCATTCCTAGTACATAACTTCTTTGTCCTGATAATGGCTTCAGACATCTGGAAGCCAATCTCCTGATGACTTTAGTAGTCCCAGTGGTCCCAAGAGCATTATCACGGAGACATTGAGTCATGTCACCTCATGGGCAGGCTGGGGAGTGGAATGATGCTGAACTTAGAGTCAGGAGACAGGCCTGGTATAGCCAACACCAACTGTGTGCAAGCAACTTAACCCCTCAGCACCTTTACCTGTAAAATGAAGGAGAACCATGCCCACAGCACCTATTTTGAAGGGTTATATAAAGCTCAAAGCAAAACCAAACAAGGCAGAAAAAGGATTGTGGATGTGTAAGTGCTTGGGATCTGTGAAATAGCATGGAAACGTGAGGTGTTACTATCAGTAAAATGATCCATGTTAACTCTGATAAATACACAGAGTCTGATCTGCTCCCACCTTGACAATGTGTGGGGGAAAGTCCTCCTAGTTTTGGATTCATTCCTGACCTTTATTCTCCATTTGTCATGTCTTTGTGATTTGTGTGCTGCAGCCCCCAGAATATCCTTTCTAGTGTGTTTCAGGTTAGGATGGTCTACACAGGATGTTTTTTCAGAAGGAAAGCAGAGGCTGTTTCATAGCATATATGTCTTCTCCCAGTGATTCCATCAAACAGGAATCTAAGTACTGCTGTGAAGATATTTTGCAGATGTCATTAAGATCCCACATCAGCTGACTTTAAGTTAATAGAAAGGGAGCTAGCTGGTCCTGGGTGGGCCTGGCTAAATCTGTTGGAAGGCTTTAAAAGAGGACTTAACCCTTCCCTGAGGGAGACTCCAATTAACTCTTGGGCCAGCAACCACTTTCCCTTCTCACTGGGTCTTCCCTTCTGACTGCTGCCTGCCGGCAAGAAGCTTTAGCTCATGACTATGAGGGTTCCAGCCTGCTCGTGATTTTTCCTTGCTGACTTCCTATGTTGAGGACTTTGGACTTGCTTTGCCAGCCCACAATCAGGCAAGCCATTCCTTGCAATAAATCTGTAATCTATATCCTACTGGCTCTGCTTCTCTGGTTGGACCCTCACTGATACCCAATCCTATGCTACTCATCCAGAGGTTTGTCTATAATCATCATGCAACTTCCACCCACTGGGTGTTCTTAATCTTCAGAGAAAAATTGTCATCAGTTTCCAGGTGAACTGGGGAGACACAAGCCTCTAGCCCATCACATATTGGAGGAGAGGACGGGGGAATCTGCCCATCTTTAATGTAAGAATTAATAAAGCATAACAGGGTGAAGTGCCATGATGGCTTGCTTTGGAGTCCTCATTTCCATGCACTTCTCCCCCTTCTCAGAGCACACCCTGGCTCATAGATTCCTGAGGTAGTACTCTTTCCTTCGAGTTTCACTGGGGAATTAGGTGGTCAATCAGCTTTTGTTTTTCTTTTTTTTTTTTTTTTCCAGGGCACTTTTTCCTGGACAATCAAGATAGATGGCCAGCTTAGGTAAGTTTGTACAACAATCCCAGGGAAAGAAACACTAAATCAATCTATTGGGGAAATATTACTGCTCTCATTAGCAGGTTTAATTATTCACATCAGCCTCTGGTTCTTTCCACAACATTAATTCCATTTTTAACTTCAGAGCAATTGCTCTTCTCAAACTTGTGAGACACCAAACAGGTGTTCTCAGTTCCCGGAACGTTGAAATATTTTGCGTACAGTCAGAAGAGATCGGTCTCAGAACCAAACTTTCCTCCTCCTCCTCCTCCTCCTATTTATAACACACACACACAGAGCTTATTTCCTCTGAATATTCAAATCAAAGCTCCCAAATTCTCCCACATACACTTAGACTTACCCTCCCATTATTTTCCCATTCAAAATAAAAGCACTGGATGCAAACCCACATATATGATTTCTATGTGTTAAGAATTTTTCTAAAGTTTTAAAATATATCAACTGATTGATATCCATGAATATCATGAGGTAGCACTATTATTACCATGAGGTAATATTATTATTACCATGAGGTAGCACTATTATTACCTGAATTTACCAATAAGTCCACTGAGTTGCAGGTGATTAGCATCTTACCAGAAGTCAACTAGCTAAAAGAGGGAGGAGTTAGGGTTTGCACCAGGCAGTCCAGCTCCGGAACCCACGCTCTTAATCTTTATAGCAAATTGCTGCTTTCCATACTAGATACTATATAGCACGCTTCTCCTCTGTACACTTACCTGAAAGGTTTTCCCAGGTTTAAAACAAAACAAAAAACTGCTGCCTTCTTCACCTCCCTGCCCCTTCCGCCTCTTCTCTCCCAGCTCTGTGGTCCACACAGGGCTATCCCTTATAGACATTTTCAGGAAAAGCCACCAAGTTTATGTGGGACAAGACAGACCTTCCTGAGTTTTCATTTATAATCTTCCCCCTACAATCATGATGGGAAAACTCAGATTTCTCGTTTTGCAGATAGAATTTCTCGTTATGCAGCTAAAGGTCCTTCAGCATCCTCATACCGACATTTGACACAGCACACAATTTCAGATCCTCTACAGGCTAGTGCAGGATTCGTCTCTCTCCTCCCACTGGAGCGTTTTCCAGATGGCTAGTTCTGCCATAGGCACTCTGGCATCAGAAACAAATACATCCCAAGCAGCTTTTTGTCAGGTACCTGTCTTTCCCCAGAGCTCTGCCTCACCTTAGAAAGTCAGCGGGGAGGAAATAACTCCCCAGGGCTTTGCCAAAGCAAAGCTTCATTAGAATTCCTGGGGATTTCAATTCTGGCTCAACTATCTGGTTCCTACCCTCAGGGGACATCACAGAGAGAGCTAGAGTTTTTGTACCAAGGCCGTTTTTCCCCTTTGTGTAAAATAACATCAGAAACTCTGTTCTGATGACTAGGATATTAATCGAACATGCTATTCCCCAGTGAACATAGGTTTTTAGAAAGTTGAAGAACAACAGGTAGGGAAAATAATGAGTTTCAAATGCATGAAAGAGCTCTCTAACTAAAATTAAACAAATAAGTAAATAAAGTGGGACCAGGCAGCATTAATTACAGGGAACCACCTGGGGTCATGCATTCTTTCATTCAACAAATGTCCTAATATTTTCATTTTGTTTTTGTTTTAAGCCTGAACCTCCAATGAACCAGTCACTCTGCAGAGTGCAATATTTGATGAATAAGACCAAAAAGACCCCTGTCCTCATACAACTTACATTTTAGTAGGATACTGGGAACCATACCTCGATGCTGTCTGCAAGGGTTGAGACCTCAGAATACAGGACTGGTTGAGTGCACATCTGTCCTTTTTTTACTTGCACAATATTTCTTTTGTTAATCACACCCAGAAATTTCCTTACATTAATCAACACCTACATCAATATCTACACCTATGTCAATGTCAGCTGTTCTGGAGACAGCTCTGGAGGCATGGCATGTGGCCTAGACCAGCCAATGAGATGGTCACATGTCTCTGGGATGTAGGTGGCCTGTGTCATGCAATAAGAGTGACTTGGACCACTGGGTTTTCCAAACTAGTTGGAAGTGAGCCATGTGCTGCTAGAGTCCACCACCTGGAGAAAGCCTACCTGCAAATAAAGGGAACAGAGTCCAGCTGTAGACAGAGAGTCCAAATCTTATTGATAACGCTTAAGTCTCTGAATACAGTACTACCTGAAATCAGACCTACTTCCGGATTTCTGAGATACACAAATTAGGCCTCCTTCACTTCTTTTTTCCTAAGCTGGTTTGAGGTAGGATTCTATTTCCTGCAGCTAAAACAGGTCATAACTAAGTCCAGTGAAGAATTTCATTTGTTTTGAGCTTGTCTTTTAAAGGTGTGTTGAAGACTCTGGTCTAGGGTCAGACACATTGGGGTTAGTACCCAGCTCTATCATAATGACGTCAGAACCTTCTATATAAGTTTACTGAAAGAGCAAATGAGATAATATATGTAAAATGGTTGGCATGGCTCACAGTGCCTGGCACATGGGAAACAATAAATGGTCATCATTATGATTTGAGGTTAATGATTATCATAATCATCATCATAAACAACAGAAACCTATTTTTCTGGGCTCCATGCCCTCCTTTCCAGCAATGACCTTGACTCACTGTTCACCTTCACAACAAAACTCTTTTTCAAGAAATCGCATATACTCTGTTTTGCACTTTTCACTTCCTATTCCCTCATTTCCATCCACTCCAATCAGGCTTTTGTTCCCATTCTGTTATTGAAATTGCTGTTGTCAAGGTCACCCATGAACTCCAAATTGCCAAAAACAATGATTAAATTTTCTCTCCTTTCAAGCAGCCCTTCAACAGCATTTATCACAGTGGATATGTTATTTCTCTCGAAGAATTTTCATACCATGGTTCCTGGGAAACTGCGCACTTGGCTTTACTTCTACCTCCTTCTCCACCTTCTCAATTTTTTTTTTTTGAGGAGGTACCAGGGATTGAACCCGGGACCTCATACATGGGAAGCAGGCACTCAACCACTGAGCAACACACGCTCCCCTTCTTGGTCATTTTGCTGGGGTTTTCTTCTCCTTCCAATCATCATCATTCTTAGGTGTCAACTCTTCCAGTTGGTGATCAGAAAAATCACTTAGAGAAGAATGACTGATGGCTCCAAGATGTGTGCCCTAGTCCCAAACTCTCCTTGAGGACCTCTTTCCTAGACCTGGCTACCCAGGACACTTTCCCTTGGGTTTCTGAGAAGGCTCTGAAATAAACATGAACAAAACTGACCTGTTCATTTCACCATCCATCTCTGCCTCCTGGAACCTTCTTCCTGGTCAACAGAATGCCATTCCTCTTCTCTCAGACCAAAACCATTCACACCATCTTTGATTCCTTTTGTTTCCTCACAGACACATCCAATCCATAAGCAGGGACTCTAGACTCTGATTCAGATTTACTCTGAATCTGATTTCATCTCATTACCTCTGCCCCCTCCACACTAGCCCAAGTACGTGAGCACTGCAGTCCTCCTGGTCTCATGCCCCCTTACATTCTGAGAGATCAAATGGCACCTCTGCCTCCTCAGAACCTCCAGGGGCTTCCCATAACACCTGTGATGAAATCCAGACTTCTGAAAATGCCTCTGCAGGACGTGACACTTGCATGCTCCTCTGATGCCATTTACATACTCCTTCTATACTATGCCCCTTACTCGCTGTGCTCCAGGCAGGTCTCTGCCACTCCTGACCTGCTTCTTGCCTCATAGCCAGGTCTGGTCATGCTTCCCTCTCATTGTTTAGTGTTTTTACTAAAAGTCACCTCCCCCGGGGATCCCTTGCCTGACCATGCCACCCAAAGTAGTTTCCTCCCCACACCCATCCACTCTCTATTCTGTCCTCTGCTTTCTTTGCTTAAGATTCCATATTTCTTAGCTTACTTATTTATTGTCTACCTTGCCAGGTTGAGCACATTACCACATAGCCATAGATGAAAGACTTACAGTGATTTAAAAGCAACAGGCAAGGGTTATTCCGATCTATCAGTGAGTATCAGGGGAACTTGGGAGTCTTCTCTCGACTCATAGTAGCTTGGAGAGCCTAACTGCAGCCTTTCACTCTGCTCTGGAGACTTGGAGTTGAGGAACATACTTTCAAGAGTTGAGATTTAGCTTCTAGGGAAGCTGAGTCTCTATTGTACAAAATATAATAATATAATTATCTTGTCATTCAAACTACCCCTTCCATAAGCCTGATTATCATGGATTAGGAAACAAAAAAGGTTGGTAAGTTAAGGGGGCAGAAAATAAATTATGAATAACTTTATTCTATTGCAGCATCTCCTGAGAAGTCATGAGTGGTCATTCCTGAACATGTGATATGAAATCGATTGTAATGTCATAAGCTACCTCATGATCCTGATAGGAAAAACGAGAAAGCCAGTCAGAGGGAACATGAGTACAGGATGATTAGCTGCATAAACATCTAAATCAATACCTGTTTAGACACTGGGGAATTGGAAATCAATAGGGTAAGCCAGATCAATGGTAAACCTCTCCCTAGATTCAGTAAGTCTCTAATAGTAGAGAGAATGTCTTTTTCTGTGAAAATAGAAATAAACTAAGAAGCATAAAGGATAAATCTACTGTGAAAGTAGCTAGTTAATTCAGGTATCCCCCAAATATTAAATGTCTGGGGGGAGATGTCTGTTCTTACAGTTGAAGCAACATTCCTTTAAACTCAGTTTAACTGGTCTTCGTCCTACATCTAAGATGTTATTGCCTGATTAAGTTAACCTGATTCTGATCACACCTAATCTCCGCCAAGCCCTCAAGCATGTGCAGTATTCAGATGATTTTACATCAATTTTTAATTGTTATATATGGCTTAGTAAGTGTGAAATCTTATTCAAGGACATTGTTTTCTTCTTAAAACAGATTGTCAGTTCCTCAAGAGAAGAGACATTAGATCCCTCACTCTTTTATCCTTTGTTCTTAATTGTACTTGACTAGGATTTTGTACCATGTTTCTACACAACCAGAATAGTGAAGTAGTAGGTTTAGCCTAAAAGAATGTCCCTTACATAAAATAGGTGGGCAGGGGAAGGAGTGTAGATCATAGACTGGCAAAGGGCTTAATTCAGAATTGTGCAACACCAAAGTCTATAGAGAGTTAATGCCAACTGGCTTCACCTCTTATAGGAGCTCTTCTTTGACTGCTCCTCTAGTTCCATCCTCCACCTTTCCCTTCCCTGCTCTGTATCCTTGGAGGCTGTCATCTACAGAGACCATTGCTTCCTTGCCTTAGCTCCAGCAGGAACTGGGAGGTGGGAGCAGAGAGAGCAGAGTAACAATAGCCCAGTGCCATTTAGGCAGCCCCTCTTCAACAGTCATAGCCCTCTCTGTCATGATCCGCCACAACTCCTTGTCCCGTCTAGAGAAGGCAATGCCTCCTCTGTTGCTCAGCCTTGGGCATCACATGACCTTGCCCACACCCCTGTAATAGTCTCTCTCTCTCTTTTTTTTAAGATTCTATTTATTTATTTAACACCCCCCCCTTGCTGCTTGTGCTCGCTGTGTCCATTTGCTGTGCATTTTGCTGTGTCTGCTTATCTCCCTTTGTTGGGTCGTCTTGCTGCATCAGCTCACCATGCTGCGTGGGTTGGCTTGCCTTCACCAGGAGGCCCCGGGAATCGAACCCGGGGCCTCCCATATAGTAAACGGGAGCTCTATCGATTGAGCCACATCCGCTTCCCTGTAATAGTCTCTTCATCACACATTCATTAATTACATCGATGGGATTTCCTACCAGTACCCTGACTGATACATCTTTCAAAACTTAAGTTCCCTGTGTACAAAGTGAGGGTGCATTCACAAAATGAAAATGTGTTCAACTCCTGCAATGTGCAAGGCAATGTTCTAGAAGGGCGTTAGTAACACAATGCAAAATTAATAAAATACCCTAGCTTCTCTAACACTGCCTGTTTCCTTTACAAAGCACCATAATATACTTTATTTTTGCTGGTTTATTATGCACCTTCCTCACTAGAATGTGAGGAACTGTTGTATGTTCCCTGTCTGTTTTCCTCAGTGTGTACCCAGAACCGGCCCAGTACTTTCCTCCAATTTATTTATGTTTCTGAATGCTCTCGAGGAATTTTAAACTGAGTAGTAACTCCAGGTAAACAATGAGCTATGATATGCCTAATAAATGTTTCAAAGTAATATGATTGAACTTACAAAAGCATGGAGGCTAGAAGGCTTAATTCTGACTTGGTTGGGTAGGATGAGAGCACAAAGAATGGGACCATAGAGTAGAGGTGCCAATGCCATGGGATTTAAAGGATCAGTAGAACCCAGAAGGGAGGACCTGAAGAACATTCCACATAGAAGAATCAGCTTGAACCAAGAGCTTCAGAATTTTAGTCATCATGATGTTTTTGGGGAGGTGAGCATCCTGATAGATACTGAAATGGGGATTACTAGGAAGAGCAGAAGGAAATGAGGTGGGGAAGGTAAGTTGCATTGAGAATGGAATCCACTGCTCAATCAGGTAGAGAATCTCTGCTTGTTTCAAATTCCATCTTATGATACAATTCCCAGGGCATTCCCAATTCAGGAGCAATAAACTTGTTACCATCCCACCATGGCAATATCTGGAAGGGCTCATCTGTCTCAGAGAGCACTGGCATTATCTGTAGTACATAGTGTCTAGTAGTAATACCTAGTAGTATATATTACTAGTACATGATACCCCAACCAACACCAACCCATGTTTGTGCTTCTCTGCTGCCTCTGGACAAAGGACAGGAGAATTTAATTTTAATTTTTTGTCCAAGTTTATTTCAGCTGCTGAGAGTCTTCCTACATAGCCTATGTATTTCAAAGATAAATATAAAAATAGAAAGGCAAGGTGTCTTTAATTTTATTCACTTCAGGAAACAAAAGAAGCCTGGTGTTTAAAGATACTCATTGGGTGCATCCTAAACTAGTTACAGGGAAAGTTCCAGGGGAAAGTTGCTGTAAGCTTTAGGACTATGATAAGTTTGCAAGGACCTTTATAGTCTGCCATGAATCCAACTGAATTTTCCTCCAGAACTACCTTGTGTAGTTCCAGTGCTCTAACTTACTTGTGGGCACTGTTGATTCTATGTTACATTATTCAGAGGTTATTGAGGTAATATCATAGGCCAGTATTACAGAGGACCTATCTAGAATCTTATTGCCTCCCTGACCCCTCTTATCTTACAGTTAAAATACAAGGAAGGAACCTAAAAAGTGTCTGGGTCTAGGGCCTTGGTACTCAAAGGATCTGCTGATTCTTTGATTCAGTGGTTCTCAAAGTGTCATCCAAGGACCCCTATGAGACACTTCCAGGGTGCCTCTGAGGTCAGAACTATTGTCATAATAATATTGATTCATCATTAGCTTTTTCCATTGTGTTGGCATTTGCAACGATGATGCAAAACCAACAGTAAGTGCTGTAGTTTGAATTACACACTCAATAAACACATGTTCTTAATCTTAATCCATGTCCCTGTGGGTATGAATCCATTAGAATCTGGGCCTCTCAAAGGTGTTATTTTTAGTTAAGGTGACGCACACTGAATAAGGGTGGGTCTTAATGCATATTACTGGAGACCTATGAAGAGAATCCAGAAAAGATAGGAGAGGATGTTGCCATGTGACAGGAAGCAGAGATACAAGGCAAGGAACCCCAAGGATCACGCCGGCAGTCAGCGCAGAAAGTGCTTTGTTTGGGGAAAAAGCAAGTCTTGCCGATATCTTGATTTTGGAGTTCTCTTCACTTCTAAACTGTGAGCCAATAAATTCTTGTTGTTTAAGCACAAACCAGCTTGTGGTATTTGTGATAGTATCTCAGGCAAACTAAGACAGTGGGGGAAACTGTGGGCATCTAACACACATCAAGGCAGGGGCGTCAAACTGCTCTGGGATCATTTTATTCTCGCCATCACATACTTGAAATAAAACCTCAAATGATTGGATGAAGCAGTAAAACTTAATTTAATAAATCTCAACCCTTGAGTACAGGTATTTTTAATATTCTGTGCGATGAAACAGGAGATTCTCAGGAAGCAATTTTGCTGCTTACTGAAGTACTATGACTGTCTCAAGGAAAAGCACTTATGTGTTTACTTGAGTTGTAAGTTGAACTAGCTGTTGTTTCATGGAGCACTATTTTTAATTGAAGGAATGACAGTTTATGTTTTTTTTAAACTTGGATACTTGGCAGTCATTTTCTCAAAAATGAATGAAGGGAGACAGTCACTTTAAGGAAAATAACTGACACTATCTGTTGCCAACAATGAAATTTGAGCTGACAGGCAAAAATTAGAATTTTGAAAAACTTTTATCAGCCACCATCATCTTTATAGCTTCCAAAGCACAGACTTTTCTGAGAGATCTGCAATGGCATTAATATAATTTTTGATATTATATAATGAGATCCATCACCCTTTGGAAAATCAGCACAACTCAGTGATCCAATATTTTCCAAATGACCAACATCACAAAATATGATGATACAAAAATATCCATTCAAAAATACACAATAGATCAATGGATTTGGTGTGGCAACACAAAAAGCCCACTGATAAGGTCTCAGATTCCACATTACAGCTTCTCTAAAAATTACCACTGGCGAAGTTTTAACGTAGTATCAAAGAATAATATCCATAATTATCTGGAAAGGCCATTAAAGTACTCATCCCATTTCCAGCTATGAATCTAGATGAGGCCAGATTTTCTTCAGATATTTCTACCAAAACAACGTATTGCAACAGATTGAAGGTAGAAGCAGACATGAGGATTCAGTTCCCTTATGGCAGGTGTAAAAGATATTTACAAAAACATAAAACAATGCCACTCCTCTCACTATTTTTGTTTGTTCTTGTTTGGGGGAAATACAGTTATTTTGTTTATAAAAATATGTTATTTATGCTAACATATATGCATATATTTGCTATTTTTAAATGAGTTAATAAACATTTAAAATATTTCTATTTTAAATTCTAATACAGTATGTGTATTTGTGTGTGTGTGTGTGTGTATGGGCATATGTTTTATATGGATTATGGGAGCCTCAATAATTTTTCAGAGTGTAAAGGGGTCTTGAGACCAAAATGTTTGAGAACCAAGCTTTAATCAACTGTATTGTGCATCAGATGTAGTCTATAGTTGGATTTTATTCTCACCAGCTATTACGCAGGAGTTTGCACTTTCCCCAGTTTATGAGGTTTCATCAGCCAAAAGGTTATTAAGTCTTTTTCAGTAGCTAAGAAGATTGAGTGAAGTGCTGTCTAGAACCCCACATCAAATCACCATGATAGTGAAGGCAGTGTTTCATCAATTGTTAGGCATAACCAGCTCTTTAATAAGCAGAAGAGTTATGAAAGCTAAAGGAAGCTCTATCTTTGGCCAGGGACTTGGCTGTACAACCTCTCCTCTTTTGTGCTGGGTAAAAAACTAGAATAATCCTGCAGGTCCCTTCCTGTCCAGAACATACAATCATACGGAAAATAAACCACAAGACATAAGCCAGGACCAGACACCAAAACTGAGGTCTGAGGAATTCAGGAGATGGCCGCCATGTTCCTTGTTCAGCTTCCTTCAGTACCTTGGCCCTCTACCAAGGTAGACACAGAAGAAGTCAAGAGACATGTTCTTGAATTCTAGATTTGCCAAAAACTATCTGCAAACCTTTTATAAAGCCATTTCTCTTTTTGAGTCTCATATGACTAAACTTTAAAAACATTGAAAAGGAATAAAGGATTTTTCAAGTCGCTTCCAATTCTTACATTCGTATTCTCTCATTCTCCTCTTCTTTCTTCTCTTATTCAAGTTTCAACACTTCCAAACTTCTAAGGAGAAAGGACACATATTACTGGGGTAAAGCTGTTGGAAGGGAGCCACCTTCTTCCTCTGCCATTACCCCTGGTAATTGCACCATCTAAGAGTCTGAAAACAAAAGATGCTGGCACTATTGCAATAGCCACAAGCTGTTATGCAATAGCTGCGTGGAGAATTACAGTTCTCCTCCTTTCTTGATTTTGTAACTTATTATCTACCTACATGCAAGTACGTGCTCAGATCCTTGCCCTGTGCCCAGAGCAAAATCTCCCCTAAGGAGCATGAAGCTGTTAGGTGAGTGACAGGTGTGGGGCGAGGAGGCAGCCAGCCCTATCTTAGCTTTGCTGGCTGTACCATGCAAGCGTGCTGTGGTCATTCTATTAGGCAACACTGGAGGGGGGCAGGCAGATGAGGACCACAGGCATCCTGCTGGGGGGAAGGGCTCCCCATTCAAGTTCTAAGCACATCTGAAGGATGCCAAGAAAGTCTTAGGGTATTTTGAAAAGCAAACCTCTTTGGCCCCACGTGGAGGCTGGGAATGCTTCCCACAGCACTCTGTCACTAACCACCTGTTAACTGAAGAACCAACTGCTTGCAGTGATAATGGCCATCCCAAATTCTCCCTGGAGCCAAGTCTGTGTTAGCCAGAGGGACCCCTGCCTTTTACGTGCTTTTACCAAGCTGGCCTCGTCAACAAGATCGATTTTGCCTCCACTTATCTTTTGCTGTGGTTATAGTCTCTTAAAGTGTTTATAAGAGCAACAGGGGCTGAGAAAAGAGAGGAGGAAGATATTCTTGCAGGGGGGCTGGTCTTTTTGAAGAATTTTGTACCAGGAAATGGTCTCTGTATGTTCATTTCTTTTCTGTTTAAAATTGCCTAGCAGAGTCTCTGAAAAGCCAGAGAATTGTCTGCAGTGTCCAAAAGGTTCTCTCTCATTCTCTTGCTTTCCTTCCCAATCTGCAAAGTCACAAAGAAGGAATTTCATCGTGGATGTGTTTTGCTTCCTTATACCTTGATATGGGGAGGAAGGGGTGGAGATCCGATGGAGCGAATCCTGGAGACAGAAAGGAAACATCCCCGCAGAACTAAATTGCATTCAACATAATAAACTATCATCTGGGAACGAGTGTTCCAATTGAGTTTTGATGTAAACACTAATATTTCCCCCCTCTCTGCTTTCTCCTCTCAGGAACTCTCATGTATATTTCACTACGTGTCCTTCTTGCTATTACACTCATACATCAAAGGATCTGAGGACAAGGAACCTGATTTTGAAAACATTATTCTTTTAAAGATTTATCCTCTCATCTTGACCACCTTCTTAGCTGGAGGGAGTTCTCCATAAATTATTTTAATGCAAAAAGGATCATCTCACCTCTTCCTCCAAAAACTTTTATGCGAGTGAAATTAGACAGGGTCCATGATTTCACTTTCTTTTCTCTTTTTTTCCATCCATGCACACTTAGGCACCACCATAAATAGTGCAGGAAAGAAAAAGTGAGGAGGGCAGGGATTGAAAAATTTGAAAATTACAATGAAATCCTTGATGCAGCCTAATGGAAGGGAAAGTAGGGGGTCTTATTTAGCAGCAAGGACGGACATGAACTAGAGTGTTAGAGTAAGATTCCTGGAAAGAGGTGTGAAGGTGCAGAAGGAGTCATTTAGTCTGACCTCTGCTGTGTGCCATTTCCAGGGTATATGTTGTGCTACTTTCAATTATGTTTACAGCCCTAAATATCTGCTAAGAATCTTCACTCAGAACAGGATGCATTAACGCTGCTCACACCAGGACCCTCTCTCCTGACACTTTGCAGACACACTTCTAAACTTCTGACTCGGACGGCCTGTCCTTGGCTCTTCCAGGTTGATTAATCCTGAGTTAGAGGAAGTTCACCTTTACCTGCCAAAGCCTTCATTATCTTAAATCCCACAGATCCTTACAATCTGGATGTAGCTGAAGGCAATTCCCACTCTTTCCTAGTGCCATCTCACTTAAACCTTGACTGACACCAACAATATTTGCAAAGAGGCTTGAGAAGTTTTTCCAGAAAGTTTTTATCAGCAAATGATAAGATCTAACAAAAACAGGCTCAGATTCTTTCCGGTAACACATATTTGTTGCCAGCTGTACCTCGAGGACTTGCACAAAGCTCTTGGCCCAGAATGGCACACTCTGCCTGGTTCTTATCTCTGCACCCCTTCCTTCCCCTTAGATGAGACCTCCTGAACCCCTACTTGGCATGTCACTAAGACCAGAACTGGCCAAGCAGCATCCTGGGAGACCGTGTCATTTCACCTTTGATCTCTTTGTCTGGTTTTGACCTATCCCAGCAATCACCTTGTCCCCATGGGTTGCTCCCCACCCCTGAAACTCAGCAGGTGCCCTGTATCACATGCCATCTTGCTCTCACTGGAGTCTGCTTTGCTCCTACAAACCACTGTCATGCCGCTAGCCTGAGCCTGGAGGACTGCCTGAAGCTGTCTGCTCCCAGATGCCCTTCCTGGAATCACGGTTTGCAGAGGCCGTCCCACCATCATCATCTCCGCCACATGTTCATCCTGCCCTGGACAGATCTGTGAACGCCGAGGGTTCAGGCCACTTTCTTGTTTCCTTCTACAAATCTAAGCATTCACTTACACGTGCTGCTGGCTGGTTCCCAAGAGATCACCTACCCAGTGCACTGCCCCATCCTGTGCATTTCTGGCTGCTCCTTTCTGTCACAGTGAACCAGGACAGCTCATGTTCTGAACTATGATGGGTGTTCTGTGCCACACAAAGGGAGAGAAAAGTAACCAAATGGTCGGTCCTCGTGGGGCCCCTCCTTGAACTCCTTCTCCAGCACCTCCCATCTCTTCTGTTATACCCAACAGACTGGCCAGTTTCCCACCAGTCCACCGGGAGACCGCGTGTGCTCTGCTCTCATGCATGGTCTTACCAGGCCATGTTCCATAGACTGTCCAGTGATATTCGTGCAGTTCAGGCTGTAAAGCAGGTCTGCAGTAACCCTCACTTTAAAAGGTTTCAAAAGGTGGCTTTGGGGCCCATTCCCACCTAAGGTTTTCTTCATCAGCCTCATTCTCAGAAAAGGTCATCTGTAGAGCAGTTTGTGATCATTAAGATGAGAATGAGCTTCAAAGTAGGTCCTGACTTAGGAAGATTTCCTGGATGTTTTGGGCAAGCCAGCTGTACCTGGTTGTGTCAAAATCTCTTTAAAGCCACTTCTAAAAGTGCCTTGTATTGAGGCCTATTGCAGAAGAGCAGGCCTGAAGCAAGGGTCCTTTCCTCAAAGGAAAGAAGGGGGACTAGGAGTGGAGAGGCAAGAGTTGGAGAAGGTGGGACAACAAAGGGCAACATCCACAGACTGTCAAGGACCCAAAATTAGAAGCCCAGGAGCTGAAGAAATGATTCACTGCCAGTTCCAGTTGGTGGAGGTCTGTCTCCACTTGGTGGACAGACTCTGGTACTGCACAGCCACCCCTTCCAGTTTCCCAGCCAAGGCCGGAATGAAGATGGGATTCCTGTACCAGGACAGGCTTTCCACATTCCAGAAGTGGAATGTGTGCTGGCAGCGCACACATCTGATGGCAGAATTCTCGTGTCCCCCAGAGTTGCATACACACTCTGTGAAGTCATCTGCGGCAGGAGAAATGGGGAGAGGGAAGGAGCTGTGGCAGAATTTGGGACCTCCCACCTTGGCAGCTCAGAGGCCAAATGGCTTGGCTGACCCCCTTCCACCACGGTTCTGAGCTTCCCATGCGAGAGGGAAACACATTGTGTGCTGAGGTTGCACTTTTTGAAATCATTTCCTGGGATGGATCATAGCCCTTGATTAAGAACAGGTGGCTGGAACTGGGGGTGTGTAAGAGAAAGTGCTTAGGAAGACCCCCGTAAATTCTAGATGCCCAGGAGGACAGGGGTCTGGTATTCGCCTCTGTGTCCACATTGCCAGGTGTAAAAGCTAAGTGGTCAGTAAATGTGAGAAAGTCTTTATTCATTCACTAGAACATATTTGCCGCATCTGCTCTGTGCAAAACACTGGTCTAGGTGCTACGAGTCAACAGGAACCAAACAGACATCTCTACCATGGAGCTCATATTCTGGCAACAAGACAAGCAATCACCAAGATACATAAGTAAAAGTATGTAATATTTTCAAGAGTGGTGAGGAAGCAGATGCAGCTCAAGTGATTGGGCTTCTGTCTACCATATAGGAGGTCCAGGGTTCGATTCCCGGGGCCTCCTGGTGGAGACAAGCTGGCCCCCATGGAGTGCTGGCCCATGCAGGAAAGCTGGTACAGCAAGATGACACTACAAAAAGAGACACAGAGGAGAGACAGTAAGAGATGCAGCAGACCAGGGAGCTGAGGTGGTACAAGAGATTGAGCAGCCTCTCTCCACTCTGGAAGGTCCCAGGATCAGTTCCTGGTGCCACCTAAAGAGAAGACAAGCAGACACAGAAGAACGCACAGTGAGTGGACACAGAGAGCAGACAGCAAATGCAAAACAATGGAGGATGGGGGTGGAAATAGATAAATAGATAGATAGATAGATAAATAAATAAATAAATAAATAAATAAATAAATAAATAAATAAATAAAGAGTGGTGAGAACAAGGAGGAAACCGGAGCACTAAAGGGGACTGGGATTGTCAGGGCCAGATGTGGCCTATGCAGGAATGCTAAATGTTACCCCGAAGACGACATAAACACCCAGCGCAACACCTGTGAGAGGGAGGGATGCAGAGGAGATGCCTCCGATGTTTTGCTTGAAGAACAAGGACCGATTTTCAAAACAGGACATGGACGGTGTGAAGTCTGCCCAGGTAGGGCAGGGTTGAAGCCTGTGAGAGACTCTGTCCTGGATGACTGCACTGAGCCTGGACAGCTTGACTGGCGTCTTGGGAAAGGGGACAGACTCGCAGGAATTGCATTTCTAAACAGTTGGCACAAATGTCCCTAAAGTGGATAAGGTCAAAAGGACAAGTTGCATTTGGAGAGGTGCTGGTGACATCGCCACCAAAATCCAAGGATGTGTACCCCGCCCCCCCCCACACACCGTTCTGTGTCCCCCCCTGGGGCGGAGGGAAACAACTGCTTGTAATCAGTTGCCCTCTAAAAAGAATCATTTCCAGGTTTTTCCCCACAGATCTGATAAAATTTTACCAAGAAACCCCTCACAGACCCCCTTAGAGCCTTAAACGCAAAGAGGGGAAGAGAAGTGAGGGGAGGGGAGGGGAGGGAAAGGGAGGGGATGGGAGGGGAGGATATACGCCCTACATCCTCTTGAGTTTCCTTTTGATATCTTTTGAAATTTGAAATCCCCACCAAGGCAGCAGACCCAGATAGACAATCCAGCCCCCAGTTCATTACCTTTAACCCAATACAAAATAAAGCCTTCCTGCCCTAAACCCACCCCTCTCATCTGGAAACACTGTCATCCAATCACTAGGAGTCAAGCAAACTTCTTATTCATATCTATAAAAACCACTTGCCATCCCTAGTAGCTAGAAGCTGCTTCTGTTCTTGCGAGTGATTGGACTTCCTTCGCTATAGTAAAACTTTTTGGGATTCCAAATAAAATGCTGTAATCTGCAGGCTAGACTCTGATTTGTCTTTCGACAGCACAAAGCTGCCCCCGAGCCAGGGGACACCTGAAAGCACGAGGATTCTCATAAATCTCCTCCGCTGTACAGATAAAGTGTTGGTTTTCTCAACACAGCGAGAAAATCTGCCTCTGGCATGTGCAGGGTGACACCCCCTACCCCACACACCAAGGCTGAGGGTCATGATAGCCTTGTCCTTGTCTACACTTTCCCAGACAGGTAGCTGGGGTCTCGATGCCTCTCTGCCAGATTGTCGCTTAGAGGCCTCCTCCATGTGCACAGAAACTTCCAGGGGCGGTTAAGAGGATGGGATGCAAGCATGGCTTACAGAGCTGAAACTCAGACATGGGGCAGTGCAGCCACTGTACCAAGGGCTGTGCTCAGTGATTCTGCTCCTGTCCCAGAGGGTCCTCCTTTGTCCCCTCCACTCATCTGCTCGCCTCATCCTTCAGATCCTAAGTGAAGCCATCCTGAGCATCCTTTAACATGCAGAGGCAGGTTCCCACACTTGAAGCTTGGCACATTAGAATTATGTCCCCAGCAAAGACATGTTCACGTCCTAAACCCCCATCCTGTGTGTGTGAACTCATTTGTAAATGGGACCTTTTACTTAAGGTGAGACTGAACTAAATGAACGTGAGCCTTAGTCCAATATGACTGGACATAAAAGGATTGGACATAGAAAGAGAAGCCAGAGAAAGAGAGACAGAGAGAGACACTGACTTGTGATGGAGGTAGAGATTCATCTGTAAGGCAAGGAATTCCAAGAATTTCTGGTGGGCAAGCACCAGAATACTACAGTTTCCTGCCAATACCTCAGTGTTGGACTTTTAGCCTCCAACTCTGAGCCAATGTTCCAGTTATTTGAACCAACAAGTTTGTGGTATTCGTCATAGCAGCTGTGGCAAACTAAGACAGTGCCTCATCTCGTGTGGTTTGCTGTTTCTTTCTTGTGCATGCATCCTCTCTCCCCAGACAGATCATATGCTTTTGAGAAGAAGTCCCCTTTATTCCTTACCTCCTCACATGAACAAAAACCATCCTTTCTTGGCATGAGAACTGGAGAAGCCACAATACCCAGTTTCCCCAGAGTGCTAGAAAAAGAGCTGCTCTTTTGGTATCATCATGCTCAGCTGCCCTAGATTACAATTCTGCCTACTAAAGAGGGGATCCAGGTCCAGGGTGAATGGGAAAGTGGGTGGAGCCCAAGGCTTACCTCACATCCACCCATGCTAATGGCCATCCCCCTTAGAGGGGAAACCAGTTATTTAATTAGAGAACAAACCAGGACTATTGCCTGTGGACTTTAAACCATAGCCTCTCCTCGGAAAACAGAAATGTTCTTTGAACACTCAAAATAATGGGTTAGTAGTAGTGAAAGAGATTTGAAAAAATGCTGGTTTAGCCCACTCATTTTACATAAGAGGTTGCTAAGACCCAGAGAAGTTAAAGGACTTCATCAAGTCTGATTATTAATTCAAGGTACAACTAGGACACAAAACCATGTTGCCTATCTTGAGTTTTGCAACCTATTCACTACATCTGGATAAACAAAATTCTGGATTCTCTCCATGATGTTCAGCAGACAACTAAGTCACCACTTGTCCTTGTTCAAGTCATCAAAATACCCTAAGTCTCACTTTCTCTGTCAAATGGGGCTGATACCTCATGTTTCACACATCTGCCAGGTCTGTAGAGTTATAATAAGATAAAAGACATGACCATTACTGAAAAGTAAAGCACTTAACAAATGAAATAGAAAAAGTATTAACAATGAGTGATCACATTTTGGGTCTAAGGAATCATACAGTTTTTATTCTTTATCTTTTTTTTTTTTCTTCAGTTAGGTCAGTAAAAAGAATTTATTTGGGAAATGGGGGAAAGAACAGAGCTTGCTGAAAAGTGGGAGAGAAAGATGGAAATACACACTAAGATTTGGTGGGAGCCCCTCTAGGCAGAGAGACTGATTATTCTTTATCTTGTTGCTCATTTATGGTATAAAGTACATTTGAATCTGCAAAACACTTTCGTACAATAACATTCTCACAACAGTTCTTTGATTGATGTCCCATTTACTGGATTAGGAAATTGAGAATCAAAGAGATGAAGCCATTTGCTCAGAGATCCATGGTCACTAAAAGGTGAGGCTTGTACTTGAAAAGAATCTTCTGAATTCATTCTTTGCAATTTGATATTCTATTTGGGTGAGGATTCCTGTAAGGGGAGGAATAAGGAAGTATTGGATTTGAGGGCTCTCATACTTGACCCTGGGTGAACCCTTGAGAGAATTCAGGACCAATGGAGAAGTACATCTGCTTTTCCAAGTGGAACAAACTCATAGAGTGAAGGAGCTTTAGAGATGTACTAGTACAGTTTTTCTTATTTTACCCAGGAGTAAGTGAAGACCCAGGGAGGAAAAATGATTTGAATCAATAGTATAAGATACTTTCCTATGCTTTGAGTACAACTTGGCTTAATGGTGAGTTAGGTGATGCTTGTCTCTTAAAACCCCCTATTATCTCTTAAATGTTCACCCCTCTTGGGTCACCTCTTGCCTCAGGGATCAGCATTCTGATTCCTGATCCCCTCTGAGGCCCACACCCAAGTTTGTCCCATTCCCAGAGTGCAATGTTGACCAGCCTCTCTTTCTAAATCTGCTCCTCTTAATGAAAATTCTCATGATATAGTCATACAATATTCTAATAACCATGTCCAGATAATGGTACCACCATTTTAAAGATGGCTATCTTTAAGGATGGAATTATAGATATTTTTTATTCTCTTCTCTAATTGTTCAATATTTTCAAATTTCTGGTTCTCATTTTAATAATGCAAATATATTTATTTTCTTAAACATAAATTAATGTCTCTTTTTAAGCCTTTCCTCAGGACATTGTCACAATCAAAATTGATTTGGTAAAGTTATTTATAGTAAAGTATCAATGATTAAGTAACTGTGTTATTATTCCTGTCTCATCGTTAAAATCTGGTATAGTTTTTTAAGCCAAAAGACTGAAGCTAGAAAGTGCATTCAAAGGCATTCTAGTTTGTTGGGGGCAAAGCTTAGAATTGGAGCATGGGTATGGGGGAGTTGAATAAGCCCTTAAACTCTTTTTATAAAATTTGCCCTTAAATTGCCAGAAAGTGATTCTGTTTCCCATGATAGATTAGAACAAAAAGGTTCATATCAGCTGGATATTTATTTATAAGTGGGAAATTTATAGCTGCAGCAGTCTTGTTCTAAGTCACGTGGTAAAGGAGAAAGCCAGCTCTCAGCCTATCTTTGGGGAAGTGACATTGCTGCAGACTTCCCCAGTACACTTTTTCATCAGAATTCATGTGCTCTGTTCTCTCTCTCCTCCCTGCCCATATCATGTGAATTTAAATGTTCACAGGGGCCTTTGGGGATAACTTAACCCAAAGGAGTTATTCTAAAAAGGGAAATTTTAGGGACCCAACATGTAAATGATGGCAATATATTTTGGCAGATGGACTTTTTTACTTTCTTGGAGTATATGTGTACATGACTTAACACATTGGTCTACGTATCTTACTGTGTTAGTTAGCCCAGATTCTTTATAGACTCATTTTTCCATTCTAGTGTCAAATAAAACAATTGAGGGTCAAGGTTTCCTAGAAGAAACTTGCAAGTCACTAACTTGGTAGATTGCATTGGTCAAGAACCTTTAAGCATATAACTTGCTTAAGCCTGGGTCACAATGAAAGATGGAAAGAGAAACTACCAGGCATCAGGGGATAGCTAGTTACATTATCATACAATAACATAATTTAGAGCTAGATGGAGCTAAGAGCTTTAAGGTCATCAAGGCCAACATTTTAAATTATAGAAGCAACCCAAACTCAAATTTGTGGAGATAATCACTAGGGCATGGAATGGTATAGTGAAAAGAACATGAACCTTGGAGTCTGATTATATATATATATACATATATACATATTTTTAGAGATTTATTTTATTTATTTATTCCCCTACTCATTGTTTTTGTGCTCACTGTCTGTTCTGTGTGTCCATTCATCTTGCTCTCTTTGTGTCTGCTTGTCTTCTCTTTAGGAGGCATCAGAAACTGAACCTGAGACCTCCCAGGTGGGAGAGAGGTGCTCAATCACTTGAGCCACCTCTGTTCCCTGCTTTGTTGTGTCTTCCATTGTGTTTCCTCTGTGTCTCTTGTTGCATCATCTTGTTGTGTCAGCTCCCTGCGCCAGCCCATTGTGCCAGCTCACTGTCTTGCTCGTCTTCTCCAGGAGGTACTGGGAACTGAACCCGGGACCTCTCATGTGGTAGGCGGGCGCTCAAATGCTTGAGCCACATCCGCTTCCCTATAAACATATATTTTAATCTCAGAAACTATCCATAATATATGAGTAACCTTGGACAAGCTATTTAAGCCTATAAACCCCAGTTTCTCTCTCTGCAAAATGGGGGTAATAATTCCTACATTGTAAGTCACTGAAAAGGAAAATGAAGCGGTGTGAGTGAAATGCTTAACTTTATAGCAGTCACTTTATTTTTTAAAAAGTGACAGCAACAGAACGAGTAACAATCATCCAATGGTGGCAGGTTCCTACCAGATCACTTGGAGGAATTTTTCCAAGCACATGTGCTGTCCACTCCTAACCAGGCAAGAGTCAGTGTCAGGTGGGTGAGACAGTAGCTGGGGTGTATTGCAAGTGGTGGCATGTGTATGTTTGAGCCTAACAGTGAACACCAAGACAGGATGTGAACAGGAGCTTGACTACCAGAAGGAAGGTGTGTTTGTACAAACAAGTTATATGCTTGTTTGTACAAACAGGGATGAGCAAGCACAAGAGGAAAGGCAGGTGTGCATCTGCGTGTGTGAGCCCCATATGGATAGAGGAGAGTGTGACGGTGTGTTGCTGAAGTACACATGCATTTGTGCATGCAGGGGTGCCTGTGTCTGAGCATCCCACGGGGACAAATGGGTCTGACCTCAACAGCAGCTCCCTCTCTGTGGGCAGAAGCATGTTTCTGCAGCTTGGGATGGTATTACAAACACGAAGACAGAGGTGACAAAGACCGTTAGCTCCTAGGAGCGCCATGTGATAACTATCATGATAGAGCTGCTCTCTCATGGCGAGCTCAAAGGAGCAGGTAGCCCCGTGAACAGCCCTGGTGCCTTTCAAGCTGGGAGATGGAAAAAAATGCCACTATCTCCTGATGAGCAACCACCAATCCCCAGCTTTCTGCTAAATTCCACTTCTAACAAGTAGTGGGGGCTATTTAGTTGGTGTCCTTAGTACATATTAACAATAAATAAAGCTTCAATAAATATGCAAAGCAAAAACTAATTTAAATTGACATTTGCATCGGGTAGGGTGAGAGAGAAAGTCTGTAACACCATAAAGTGATTTAGGATATATTACCTCGGGCATCTGCATTACAAATTTACCTCTCATTACAGCTATGTTAACGGGAAAAGGCAGCTTCTCGACAACATTCAAGGCAGAGTTTATTAGCATAAATTTGCATAATAATTAGCTCCGCAGCAAGCAAAGGCTGTTGTGTCTTTCAAACAGGCAACTTTCAATGTCAATTTTCTGTGCTTCATTGCTTGTCCCTGTTCTGTCTAAAGCCCTGGAACCCCCTTGGCCCTGCTCCTGCTAGTTGCTAAACTTTCTCCAACTGGTCCGTCCATTGTAGCTCAAGATTTCACAATCTTTACCAAGCTTCCCTTGGGAGAAAGTGAATGTCAGTCTCTACCACGGCGGGACCTGGGTGACCAGAAGCCGAGCCCCATCCTTTTCACGCGTGTAGATAAAAGTATATGACTATGAAGATTCATTCTGTAATCTTAAGTATTAAAACACTACAGAGAGAAAATGTGGTGTGGTTAGTTCTTAAAGATGGCACAACTCAAAATAATCTTCAGTTGATTTTTGGAGTGTTAAATCGATGTTGTTTGTTAACAGTGTCTTTTATAATTATGTTGTGCCTAAGCTAATATTATAATTAGTTCCCATTGCCCAGGCTCGCGCTGGCTGGGTGGTCAGGACAGGCAGCTGGAAGTGTGAGAATGAAAACTGTGTCAGGGATGATCCTCACAGAGCAAGGGCTGAGAGATCCTGTTCCCCGGACTCTGTTAGGGCCCCAAGGTGGGCAGAAGCAGGTACACCCTGAGCCGGCTTATGTTTCTGCAAACTTAGTGGCTGTCATCGTCTTCTGAGACACAATGTTCTCCAGACTGCCAGGCTCCTCACCCATCCTGATGCATGTGGATGTTCACCTGCAAAGAAGGCTCAGAAGAGAAAAAAAAGCAGTTCTCCCTGCAGTGCACATTCACCAAGGGCCAAATGAGAGAGAGTTCCTCAATATACTGAAGGTACTTTCATCTGCGAAAAGAAAATAGCCCACGTTGGTGTGTGCCAGACACCACAGGCAGGTACCCTCAGATCTCATGAGCATGATGGCCTTGCTCCATCCAAGAGGAGGGAGAAGCATCAGCCCAGCCAAAGATTTTCCTAGATTTCAAGATTTCAAGGAAATTTAGGAGCTCAAAGATCCAAGCAAGTCCATAATTCAGCCAGAAAAAAAAACTATATAGTAGGTTCTTACTAGCCCAGAAAAGCATTCTGTGGTAGGTAGCAGAAATGGGGATCATTTTTTTTTTTAAATGCAGAAAATGTGATCCCATCTCACAAAGTGGGATGCGGATAAAAAATGTAATTCATTGAGTGTTTACTATGAGACACTTTTATGAAATCTTCATATTGTCTCTAAGAGACAAGTATTACTAAATGTATTTTTAGATGTCTAAAAGGACACTTGAAGATCTTTCTGATTCCAAAGCACAAATCCTTTCAAAGAAGAATGGGGTTTCTAGAAAAATCACTAAGCTAGGAGTCAGATATGGGTTTGTGTGTTCACCCTTCCTGGCAAGTCACTCCCTGAAACTGGATTTTCTTAAATGTGAAATGTAGACTTTAGTGAAATGCTGGAGCTGCAGTGGAAACGTTATCACCTAGTCCATAAGCTGTTCATTTTTTATTACAGTGTTTGGGGGGGGCAGGGTGTTGTTAGACTCTTTGATAGCTTTGTTGAAATTTTGGACCCCTTTTTTCCAGAAAATTGCACATATGAATATTCTCTCAAATTTTTGAATACTTCGTATTCATGAGTACCCTGTGATGGTTTGATCCTAAATGGACCTCAGAAGCTGAAGCAGAAAAACCTGGAAGAGAAGGTAGAAATCAGCAGATGCCTCCATGTACCTGTTTTCAAGGAAAAAGCATCGCCCTATGATGCCTTGGCTGGGACACTGTCATGGCCTCAGAACTGTAATCCTGAAGCTTACTAAATCTCCATTGTAAAAGCCAATCTATATGTTGTATATTGCTTTCAACAGCTTTTATCAAACTCAAACAAACAGCTCCCTATTTACTTTTTACTTTTAACCCACAAATCCAAGAGTAAGTCTTCCTGTTACTTTGCAAGCTTCTCATTTAATGAATGTGAGACAAGTTCAGGAAGGATTAAATTCTTGAGCAAAGGCATAGAATTAGTGAGTAAGTAGTTAAGTGAGGGTTGTGTATCCAGACAGCCCCCATTCCACTAATCACTCCCCACTCTTAGAAAAAAAATTGTACACATATTCACAATACTCAATTTGGGGGAGGCAAAATGAAATTATGCAATAGGAAGTTAGAAACCTACTGTGTCTTAAACTTGGTAACAGCACTTAAAGTGGTTACATAAATGAATATCCTTGTTTTTAGGAAATGTACATGGATATATTTTGTGGTCAAGGCACAGGATGTATGCAATTTGTTCTCAAACATTCAGAAAACAGATAGGTAGGTAGGTAGAGAGCGAGAGAGAATACTATGGCAAATATGGCAAAATGTTAAAATTGATGCATCTGAATATAAGGGGGATGATATGTTGGAGTTCTCTGTATGGGTTTTGTATTGTTTTTGCAACTGTCCTATAAGTTTGAAACCATTTCAAAATAAAAAGTTAAAAAACCATACCCTACTTAGGGGGCGGTGGGAGTGACTATTAAGGGGTTTGTCATTCTTTTAGGTGATGAAAATGCTCTGTAATTAGATAGTGGTGAAGGTTGCATGACCTTGTGAATATATTAAAAACCACTGAATTGTATACTTCTAAATGGTGAGTTTTATGATATGTAAATAGTATATCAATTTAAAAAAACCCTGTGAAAATCGTTCAAAATGGTATTAAAGAACTTTGTATTTAAAGGAAACAAATGGGAGACTAAACATTTAAAATAACTCAAAGGCAAGGACAGCATAATCCTCCTGTGACTTTTAGAGAGGGATAAGCGCAGTTAGAAAGAGAAAATTTGAAATATGGATGTGGTTAAGCACACCAAAATCACTGATTTATACCTGTGGGATAACACCCAAAAGGAAACTCATTCTCAGACTTACCTACTTACCTACTTTCCTTTGTGAGCTGTTTTATGATCAAACGTGGAAAAAGTCTGTGAAGCATAAAATGTATTCCTGGAACTACTGTATTATTACCAACTAGAGAAGTCTAATTTGCTAGTTTTTAGAGAGGAGCTAAGTGCTAAGAGGACTAGGCACAGATCTGAAGAGGGACAGAGCAGATGAGGCTGGAGAGGTCTGAGAACAAGACTTCACAGGGGAGCTGGCACTCATGCCCCACTGA
Source organism: Tolypeutes matacus (assembly GCA_026826555.1). Lineage (NCBI taxonomy): Eukaryota > Metazoa > Chordata > Mammalia > Cingulata > Chlamyphoridae > Tolypeutes > Tolypeutes matacus. The sequence goes on from JAKSZT010054226.1 coordinate 9,297,257, forward strand.
TACAGCTGCCCCCTTAACTAGTATTTGGGTCCCAAGTCCTGAAGAGTGAGATACAGAGATTCAGTAGACACTGATGGCAGGTATGATCAATGCTGTACAGATGCCCTAAGTCTCAGCTTGGAGCCGTGAGCCTGAGGCAAGGGTTTGTGGGCAGAATGATTATTTTGGAAGAAACTCCGGGTGACAGGTGTGAGAAACTGGGGAGGGTGAAAACATAGACGAAGGAAAAGCCAATACAATGGAGAGATCTTGAGTTGGTCCCTAAATCTAAATTGAAGTTCAGGTGAGGTTCGAGCCTGTAGGAACTTTCTAAGAAGCCAGGTAAAATGCACTGCAGAATTACCTGCCTGAGAGATGGAGAGAGAGGACTCTGTCCTCCATCTCCACTTCCCCCGTTTGTTAAGGGTTGCTCCATGGGTTGTTAACACTTTCACACTCAGGTTAATGTCTGAGTGTCCAGAAAATTCCTGTAGGCACCAGCCAAGCTCTGGGGCAGGAAAGCAAAGTGCAGCTGACCTGATATGGGGTTCTCTCAATTTACATCTGTGAGAAGCTCATTCCTCAGCATTAGCTGGAATGAAAGGTGGATAGAAAGGATATGGGTTGGGGCACAACACATGTTGACCATGAAGAACTCCCATAGACACTTGGGACCAAGGAAGATCAATGTCAAGCAACTCTACTGGCCAGAGTCTAATAACTGAAACCCAAGACTTCACCAGAGAAGTGGGAGAGGAGGAAAGTTGTTTGCCCCTAGAATTAAAGTCAGTCCTTCTCCTGCCCTAGACAGGACACATCATAGAATCTGGACGGTGTGTCACATAAGAGTAAGAATTATGTTATGTGCCTTTACCACTGTGCAGTCAGCCTACAAAGCAGAGCCTGCCATACACCAAGCTTTCAAAAAATAGTTACAGAGTGTCCTTCAGTCGAAAGTAACGTCACAGCCCTGGAAGGCACATGGAATACCCTCGGTAATGTTGTTGCCAAGCAATTATAAACAACAGCAATAAAAAGTTATTGTTTCTTGAGCACTTATTGAGCCAGGGACACGGCTATGTACTTTATATGCATTATCTCATTGAAAACGCACAAAAACTCTTTAAAAGAATAATGAATCATCATCATTTTGTGATTAAGGAAATGGGCTTAGAAACTGACCCAAAGTCACATAGGTTGTAAATGGCAGAGCCGGGATTGAAATCCAGTTTGACTTATTCCAAAAGGTATATTCTTAAATATTAATCTCTCCTCCACCCCCCAGCATCTCTTCTTTACATGAATGATTCTAGTAATAGGCCTCTCGTTCATTATTTGCAGAGATAGCTTGTTCAATCTTTAGAGAGCCCTTGGGGCCGTACAGAATAAGTCGATTTACATTTCTTTCTCTCAAAATGCAAATCTACTTGAAACATCTGTATCTTTCTAGAACTCATTTCAAATGACAATCTTTCATTTTTCTAAGACCATCAAGTCTAAAAGAGCTACTTTGCTTCCCTGAAATCTGATCTTGGATGTATGCATGGGATTTATGCATATTACCTCTGAAATCTTTCTAACACAGAGATTTTATCCCTCTGGTGCTGGTATAATGGTGGCCCCTATCTTTACCTTGGCTGCCAGGAGGCTCAGAGTTCTGATAACTCTATTTAACCAAATCTTCTGGTCTTAGTTTGCTATAATATATTGCTGTGTCTTCCAGCTCCCTTTTAGGCAGGGAAGAAGGCATCAGCCCTTACCTTGATGGGATCACACTTAGACTTTCATAGTCAGACTACAGATCATAGCCCAACTCCTAGGACTCCTGGAGCAGGCAGGACCCGTGAGCCCTAGCAACCCTGATAAAGCTGGCAAAATTATATTGGCTCACAGAGAGTGACTGATAGGACACTCCTGTTATTAATAATCTAATTTACTAAGTTACTATTGCAAAAGTATGATGGCCCTATCCATGACAACTCATCTTTATCCAAACCCTGGCAACACATACTTGAAGTACTTTAAATGCTGGTAGGTGGAAACAGAGTTATCAGAAGGCACATCTTTGAGTCCCATTTCAGAAGTTGCCAATAGTGAGGCATGCAGAATCACTTAGGGTCACACACCTTCTCCCAGGCATACCCAGCTCATACAGATGTTCTTAGGGACAGAGGAGAAGAGAACAGAGAGGATGGAAGCAGCTGGTGAATCAGATGATGAACCTCTCAAGTCCCCCAGCCCCTTTTTGTCAGCCTCAGCTGTGGTTTGTCATGAAGCATTTCTAGATGAACAGAAGGGTTCTTGAGCTGTCTGAAGGGTGAGGCATGGCATCTCTCTCTCTCTCCTTTAAAGGAGCTTCAAGAGTGCAGAATGTTGACACTGACAGATATCCGAGGTGACTGTAAGATCAATATTTCTATGACATTGTCAACATTGGTTTGTGAATCTGCAATGTTCTCACCTGGCTTTTATTACCAGGTCACATGGAAGCCAGGTTTCTCTTAAGACAGACCCTGAGAGAAGGTTCACTGGGTCTCAGAGCCTTCTCCATAGTGAAGCCAATGACTCCAGCAAGGTTCTGTAATAGGCAAACTCCTTTTTTCTTTCTGAGCTTCTCCAAAGAACGGAAAACATTTCCAGAAAGCTCTGGAGAGGGGAGTGTGGGGGGAAAAGTGGAATGGGGAGTGGGTTCAGAAGCTGCACACAAGGTCTCTGTGCTACCCTGGATCTGGAGACCTGTTTGTATGCACAGGCTATTTTTTGCACTGAGCTAAGGCCATAAAGCATCTTGGCCAAGAAAAAAACATGGTCCACCCCTTCTGGGCACTCAGACCCCTTTGGAGGAGGAAATAGTCTGGAGCAAGCCAGAACCCTCCAATCTCCAATCTCTGAAGCCCTCTTCATCTTGTGGGGCTACAGACAGAGAGCAGGAGCCCGAGGCCCAGGAGAGCTCAGTCCTGCCAAAGCCCCAGCTCTCTGAGACTATATCATTCTGCAGGAAACATGAAAGAGCCCACAGCAACGGAATCTGCTGCCAAAATCCTTATCACCCTAGAGTTTCTTTTTCTCCCTTCCTTCCTTCCTTCCTTCCTTGCTTCCTTCCTTCCTTCCTTCCTCCCTTTCCTTCCTTCCCTCCCTTCTTCCCTCCCTTCCTCTCTTCCTTCCTTTTTTGTTTCTTTTTTTCTTCTTGAGTTGATTTACAATCCTAATATATATTCATTGAAATCATCTGAAAATATGAAATATCTAATACAAAAATTCTGTAGTCTCTGCCTCTCCATCCACACTGATTTTACTACTTTTTTAGAATGTTATTTATTTACTGTGTACTCATCCATAATGTCTTTGCTTGTATAAACATATATAAAATCTGTGCACATTTCTTGCTTTTTTATATAGACAAAGTAATTGAATACTCATTATTTTATACTTTATTTAACAATATTTTGTAGACATCTTTTCAAGTCAATGCATGTGTTTATCATTGACACAATGATTTAACCCAGTTCTCTTCCTTCAAGTGGGTGAAATTTCAACCCTATCTGGATTTCAGGAAGACTGGAAATGCCCAGGAATATTTGGAAGAGGCCCTGGTCCCAGCTTCCCTCTCAATGCTGGGATTGCTCCTGTGACTTGTGAGGCGAGGTCTTAGAATCAGATTCAAGCTTTGCAGTTCTGTCCTGGGCTTGGCATGATACCTTGTCTAAGTGAGAAGGAGAAAGCCATCAGAAGTAAAGAGTAAAATAAAACAAGACCTTTTGTCACTTGCAAAGATAGGTTCTGCATGACCTAAAGGTTTAAATGTGAAAGGAAAAATTATAAAAATAGAAGCAAATGTCAGAGCATGTCTTTGTGAACTAGGAGGGAGCAAGAACTCCTTGAACTTCTATAAATAACTTCAAAAGCAAAAATTACAAAGGAAAAATGATGACGCTGTGTCAGAATTACAGATTTTCATTCTGTGAAGGAAACACTGGGACATTTTTTTAAAAGTCACTTTATTGGGGATGAGAAATTTGCTATGGATAAAAATACCAAGGAATTAATATTTTGTTCCTCAGATCAAATTAGAGAAGTTCCTCAAATCAATCAGAAAAATAGAAGAATCATAATGGAATATGGACAAAAGATATGAACAATTTAAAGTTGAAACTCAAATTGTTATCAATGACAAGAAGAGATGGTCAGCTCACTGGTAGTCAGATAAATGCAGGTTAAAATAACAAGAATGCAAACTAAAATCATTTATGCCTTATTGACAGGCAAAAGTTGGAAAGCTGGATAATGTTAAGTGTCAGATGAGATAGAGGAAATATGGAAACGTTGTGGAAGTACCTATTCTGGAGAAAGATCTAGTAGCACTTAGTCAGATTAAGTAAATTACATTCCCATGGCCCTTCACATCTACTTCAAGGGTTCTATGACCCCAAAATAGTATATATTCCTAAGGGAACATCTGGAGGGATATTTGATTCAACATGGCAGTGCAGTTTTGTGTAGCAGAGAGCAGTGGAAAGAAATACTGAAGGTGCACATCAACTGGGCAGTCCCAAAGGCAGCAGGAGTGTGTGCACAGAGTACCACGCAGCAATCAGAAGTGATGTACTCAACACACACCTGACAATGTGGAGGGACCTAAAATCATGGTCCTACATGGAAAATGTAGGAACAGTAAGATGTATGATGCAGAATCTCTCACTGAAATTAGCAGCAGATAGCATCATGTGCACTTTACACTAAGACACACCAAGGGAAGCGTCCACTAGACTGCTTTCACCGCAGGAGGGCTGAGGGTGGTGGAAGCGGGGACCTAGCACGAGAGGAAATGCAGAATGGAACAAGAGGGAGATTGTGTGAGCCAGGACTGATATCAGGAACAAAGGAGGAAGCGGCTGTGGCTCAATCAGTAGGGCTCCCGTTTACCATATGGGAGGCCCCGGGTTCGGTTCCCGGGGCCTCCTGGTGAGGGTGGGCCCAACTGCGCGGCGTGGTTAGCTGACCCAGCGAGCACAAGCAGCAAGGGGGGGATAAATGAATAAATAAATAAAAATCTTTAAAAAAAAAAAAATCTAAAAAAAAAAAAAAAAAAAAGGAACAAAGGAGTACGGTTGCCTCATTAGTCTGTGCCTGAGTGTTTTGTTTTAAGTGTGTGTATGTGGAGAGGGATTGGTGGCACCATGATTTGGAAGTTTAGAGACATGAGTTCCAGCCCCTGCTCTTTCACTTCTCCTGACTATGCCCCTTGCTCCTCTTCTGTGCAAGGGGAGCAGGCATCCTTTGACATCAGCTGCAGTCTGACATGCTAGGATGGGATACTGCGGTTTCCACCGCAGGACGTTATTTTCACAGAGCTGCACTGGCTCTTATAAACCACACGAGGGCGCTCCCTGCCTACAGATGGTAATATTCTGGCTGTCATTCCAAATCGAAACTCAGAGAAATATCTCATTTGGGGATGATCATTTCCCCCTTCTCCCCTTGAGTCTATGCTGTTCCTTCCCTGCTTGAGAAACAAAAAGCCCACCCCTATGATGGGGTTAAGAATAACAGGTGTTAGAGCGGTCCTGAGCCAGAGATAGCTCTTTGCTCCATGGGTCATTTTACTCATACCATTTTGTTCTCCCTCTTGGGCATCACAGCTCAGCCCCCACCCCAACAATCCTCTACCCACCCACAGCTTACTCTGATCTTACCGAAGTTTCGGCATATATTTTGTCTGTACTGCTCTCTCGGATCTGCCTCTAAGCCTGACGTGCATTATGGGTTTTTTCAAATTAATTAATTTTTTTATTAGAGAAGTTGTATGTTTGCAGAAATATCATGCAGAAAATAGAGTTCCCATATTACTCACTCACACACACACATGAAATTTCCTTATTATTAATACTTTGCATTAGTACGGTACCTTTATTACAGCTGATGAGACAATATTATTGCAATTATACTATTAACTACAGTCCATTGTTTATGCTAGGGTAATAATGTGTTTGTGTTGAACAGTCCTGCACTTTTTTTTGCGTATACTTTGTTTTAGGAGATGCTGGGTATTGAATCCAGAACCTCATACATGGGAAGCAGGTGCTCAAACCACTGAGCTACACCCATTCCCTGCATATGCTTGTGATACCTATTTTGTGCTAGTGTAAGTCAAAGGAGGCATATTTCAGCTCAATAGAAGGAAGAAATGACAAAATGACCCTCTAGAGCTCATAGCAGGGCTATCTCACTGGATAATAATTTCCCTTTTCCTGAAAATGTTCAAGGTCAGACATCCACAAAGCAGGCCAGTTGTAGAGGGGCAGCTGGGGTAGATGATAATTCAGATGACTTCTAACCATTAATTTGTTTTTTCCAAATATGTGGCTTCAACTTGTGATCTATGGTCTGATTTCTTTTCAACTAAATTGAAATTTCCTTTATGTATGAGGGGAAAATCAAGAATCTGCTAGAGGAACTCTCAAACTTGTTCTGGAGTGATGAGAATGTGACGGTAAAAACCCAGCAAAGAGCAAGCTGCCTTCCCTTTTCTTCTCTTGCCCCAGCTCACTGTGAGAGCTCAGCAGTCCAGTAATTTCCTGCCTCCACGTCTGTTTCCCTTGTGTAAAGTGAAGGGAAGGGACTATTTGCTCCCCAAGGTCCTATCCCCTTCTATCCCCCTGGCCTCTGCCTCTGCCCTGTGAAGATGTCAGGGGCATGCCGGGAAGCCTCCCCACACACACACACTTCTGCCAACGAGGGTCAGAAAGTAGGTATCACTCACTCTAAATGAAGCAGCTCCTTGAGAATGCCTTGAAACTTCAGCCACGTTAGCAAAACAATTTTAAAAATTAATTCCATGCACAGAGAGGCATCCTTATCAGAGGGGCCATTGCCCAACAGCTGCCACCAGTGAGAGGCAAGCACCCCAATGACACAGGAGCAGATGTGATGGGAGCAGGACTCCACTCACCTCATCCCACCCCACAGCTGTGCCAGAGCCACGGCTTCCCAGCCAGACACACAGCCAGCCAGACACATGGACCCTGACCCTTGAATCAACAAAACAGGACATAGGATGGTGCTTTTGAGACTTGACTTTACACACTTATCTCCCAGGGACCAAATGCTTCCAGGACTCTGGGTGGGGCCTGAATAGCTTCATTTCTAGCAAGGTCCCAAGGGAAAGCCCTGGTGGAAGAAATGAAGTAGAACAATTCTGCACAGGCATTGACCCATGGAAAATCACTTGCATTTTCTCTGTGCTCTGGCTTTTCCTAAAATTTTTCCAAATAGGCTCCACTGTCCCCTGTGGAGTGTTTTAGGCATAATACGGCCTGAGGAACCGAGGCTTGGTCAGGGCACACCACAGACCAGACCAGCGCTCCACCTTGATGTGTTGAGCTAAACAAGCTTGCCCTCAAATGAGCAAAACGCCTGAGTCCACATATCCATTTCCTCTCCCCTAAGCTGCCGAGGGACTGTGGAGCATCCCTGAGGTTGGGGAGATGATTTGCACAAAAGTGCTTCTTGTCTTTGAACACCTCACAGGCACGTGTGCACTCTTTCATTCATTCACTACTTTATTCATTCCTTGAGGACTCTAGTGCATGCTCTAGTGCATGGTCTGAAGTTGGGGCTTCGGCACGGAACAAGGCTTTGTTCATGGACCCTACGCTTACCTTAGTGAGAAGTACAGACAGGTGAAAAGAGTGTTGGGGCAAGACAGGACTCTTGTAGAAGGAGAATATAAGTCTTACTCTGGGGTGGCCAGAGTGTTTGCAACATTACACCCAAAAACATAAGTCCGAAGAAGGTTTGGAGATGGAAGGGCCCTGGCATCCAGACACTGCAGAGTGGAAATGTCCCTCATCCAACGCCCCATATCCGCTTTCCAGCCTGTGCTAGTAATTTCAGCACTACCCTCTGGCGCCCCTGGTGGTAGGGCCAGGCAATACACAGGAAGGGCGCAACAAGCCGACCTTGAATTTTACTGCGTGCCTTTCCCCAGCAGCCTACCAGGTGGACTTTTCTTCACTGAAAGCTTTCCTCCCAAATCCCCTCGTGGAGATTGCTCTTTGAGGATCTCATTCTGTCTTTTCCTCTGTGCAGCCCTCACACCCGGCGCACACCTAGTAGACATCTTTCAGGACTCTGCATTCTGCTGCTCCAAATCTACGTGATTTCAAGTTCCGAGTCCCCAGGACTGGGTCTGAACTTTCTTTGTATTCTCAGCACCTAACAGAGTGCCCACTATGGAGTACAAACTGGATGAGGATGTGTTGGATACATAAGTGAGGGAGGGAATGAATGAAGAGCTCCCACATGTAGTAGAATTTGGTGTTCACCATGTGGGGGTGGGGTAGATTTACTTCTCTTCTTGAGGTGAAAGAAGGTGGGTTCTGTATCAGAATCTCCCAGGTAGACAGTGAAAGACCAATAGCGTGTCAAATGCATTGCTGTAGGGGCCTGTTTCAGTTTCCTTAGTTTCCTTTGAGTGCTTGAGCAAATACCATGAAATGGGTTGGGTTAAACAATGGAAATTTATTAGCTCATGGTTTTAAGGCTAAGAGAAAGCCCAATCAAGGCATATCAAGGTGATACCGTCTTCCTGAATTCCTGTGGCGTTCTTTGTCCTTGCCTCCTCTGTCACATGGCAATGCACATGGCGGCCTTCCCTGGCCTTTCCGTTCTCTTCTAGTTTCCATTGACCTTCAGCTTCTTGCTTCTTGTGGCCTTATCTCTCTCTATATATGAATTTCATTCTCTCATAAAGGACTCCAGTAATAGGATTAAGACCCATCCTGATTGAGGTGGGACACACCCTAACTGAAGTAACCTCATCAAAAGGTCCTACTTGTGGGTCCACAACTACAGGAATGGATAAGTTTAAGATGTTTTTCTGGGGTACAGACAGCTGCAAACCCCTGTAGGGCCCTCTAAGCATCCCTTTTAGCCCCAATGGGAGGCCAAGGGTGGGTAAAGCACAGATCCCTGTAGCATTTTTAATGAGGCATAGCTCTCAGAAAACCTGATTGCTGGAAAGAAAGGATGCGGCCAAAGCAAGAAGCCATGCCTCTGCCCTCTGCATGGCAGCAAAAGCTCTTTGCAGCCCCATGACCCTCCCCTCTCTGATATACACACCTGGGCATCTAAGGGAGCCCGCCCTCCCCCCAGGCCTCAGAGACACCTGTCTTAGTGCTGCCCTGCCTTTGCATGTCCTCCTCTCTGGCTGGAATGTTCTCCCTTGTCCCTGCCCACTCAGCAGTTGCTATCCCTTCACCCCAGAGGAGGTCCACTCCTCTGTGGACCTTCTGGCCAGAGTGTGCACCCAGATTGCTCACCAACCCCCACCACGCTGTGCTTGGGGCCCTGAAACAAAGGGCTGCGCCAGCTTCCATTTGGCAGGGCAGGTGCCCGGCACAGCCCTGCCTGCCCTCTGGCCTCTGGCCTTGCTCCAGCCTTGGCAGGGGGCCGGCATCCAGCCCCTACAGGAGTCCCTGCCTTGCTTCACAGGCCACTGGAAGCAAACATGTCTCCTGGAACAGAGCATGGGGCACCAGGAGCCCTAGGGACAGCTGGGAGCCTGGTTCTTAACTCCCAACCCCCATCCCCAGAGGCCAAGAATGGAAGAGGCACAGTGAGATGGAGGTTGGGATGCCACTGTACAGTCCTGCCCAGAGGGCCTCTGCCTCTCTCGCTGTGCAGACCCCTCTGGGCACCCCCGTAGGCTCCTTGCCCTGGCCTGGAAGACCCTCCCCTCTCAACCCTCTGTCACCATCACCACACCCAGCATCAGCTGGCAGCTCACTGTTGTGCAGCAAGGGCCACTCACCCCTGCAGGCTTCTCCGGGCACCAAATTCCCTGGCATCCATTTTAAAAGCAGGAGCTCCAGCCAAAAGCAAAACAGGAATATGGCGAAGGAATGAAAGATAGCTCAGAGTGCCAGCAAGCAGAGGGCCCCGGGACCAAACACAGGGAATGTACCTGCACCTCTGCACCCCTTCAGCCATGGCAGGAAGGGGAGTCGGGGAGGCCCAGGGGCGGTGGCAAAGCTCAGGGGAACAGATGGATAGAAGCCAGAAGGGACCTCTCAGAGCCCTGGGAAAAACCAGGCCCAGCATTTCTTTACAACATAGCAGAGGATAAAAGAGGTACTAGAGAAACACCACAATGAGTTACAGCATCTTTTCCCCACTAGAAGAGCTTAGAAGAGTGAGGTGATTCCACAAGTGTCAGGGGGAAAGCTGTGACCCTGGCTAGTGTTCCCTGTGGCCCCTTCCTACCTACTACAGATACACACAGACACACACATATGCATATCCATGCATAAAGCCTCTTGCACATGCATGGGCTGGTATGCACACTTTTAAAAGCACAAGATTCTTTTCAGCTTCTCATCTGTATCCATTGATAAAAATAAAACAGTCACGTGCTTAGAATTTATCATGAAGTGGGCACTTACCATTACTTTGCCAGCCCCGAATCTTTTCAGGATCTTGTGCCCCACCCACCCAGCCATTGATGTATTTGTGAAGAGTTTTGGAGGGGCAGGCCAGCTGGGTAGTGGTCGCTGTTAAGAGATGGAAATGGACATCTGCCCCCCACATGGAGGAGGTTTCTTGAGGGGGAACAACAACAGGGAGGAAAGCAGATCACAAGGATGAGGGAGTCCTGGTGAGGTCACTTGCCCCCATGAAGCCAGGGTTTGCACCCTTGAATTTTCTCAGCGATTGTGCCAATAAATTCCCATCTTACAAAAGCTGGAATGGGTTACATTTTTGCCACTAACAACCAAAAGAGAGTTGGTGATATATTATTAAAGAACAAACATCTGATGGTCTAGGTATTCTGGGGGACACAGGCTGTCCCTGTAGCTTATAAATCATTCGGGGAGATGAAATAACATGCCACCTAATGGGAAGATCAGGTAGAATCCCAGAAGCTCTCAAGACAAAAATGGAGAGTCTGGGAGAGTCCACTCTTGAGTTCAGGGAGGATTCTCCTCCAGGAAGGGTTAACACAAGAATAAGGGATGCCATTCCCAATCATAAGTGTTTTCTCCTTTCTTTGAATTCTTACTGCATATAGAATTCAGGTAACAATTGATCTTATACAACCTTGTGACATCTTTTCTATTGTTGTCAGGAATTTTTATTTCAATCTTTTGTTACTAATTAACTTTTTGTTTTCTCCCTTCTTGTCTCCCTAACTAGATGGTAAATTCATTGAAGGCAAGACCCGTTTGGACTATTTTTAAGTGGCAAGAAGAGACCAGATTATACATTGTATCTAATCTACAAAAGAGACCTGGAAGGTAGGTTTTATTAGACTCATTTTCCAGACAAAGAAAGTGATTTGGGGGCGGGGGAGGGCAATATCTCGTCTAAGAGCAAACGGAGAGAACGTGGCAGAACCAGGAGTCAAGCAAGCCGCCGGCTGCCACAGCTCAGACTCCTGTGCACCACGTGGCACCCACCAGGCACTCGATAAAGACCACTTGATCTGTCATTCTTAACCATTAATGTTTTAAGACCTAAAATTAAAATTTAAGAAGGTCAATTTTCAAATTCCAGTTTTAGTTTCCCTCTAAAATGATCTTCAACCTCAGCTGAAAGATTCAGCTTAGACACGGAGAACTTCATACTGGGTAGGTAAATATTGACCCAGGCTTCTCGTGCAGGTGTCTAAACTTAAAACGTGGAAGCGCTTCATCCTTTCAACTGAAATCAAAGGAGATTAGGCTGGAAGAGGAAGCCTAGCTGTGGTATGTAGCTTGTCACCCTGGAGGGAACCTGGGAGGCTAAAGCGACTTGGGGGAAGGTACCTGAAAGCAGGAGGTCGGGGTGCTGATGGAGCTGTACTCCCTGGGCCTCCGTATCCTTCCACTGTATGCGTATAAGGTGACGTGCTCTATCAGTGATTTTTATAAATGTAATTTCTGTATTTTTCTGTTTAAAAACAGCCCCCTTTTTGTTTTAATGGAATGCAAACAGTAATTCAGGCATTGGGTATCTACCGTGCACCTAACCCAATATAGATTTATTACAAGAAGCCTGATACACTGTCATAAAAAAAAAACTCAATCACATCGTTCCTCTGCTAAAAGTCCACCTTAACTTTGTTACCTACAGAATGAGTAAATCTCATATTATATTACTCAAGGGCTCAAATGTCTTGCTCCCTACCTACATTTCTAGGTTAATATCCTTCCACTCCCCTTCATGTTAAACCAATTAAAGTTACTTTCCTTTCCTATCAAAGTAACAATCCTAGATACTCATTGTTTACATTCTCCTGGCTCTTTTTCCATTTTCCTTCCCTGGTGTCTTTGCCTGTCAAAGGATATTCTTCTCTTAACTACTTCCTGCAATTAAATGTATTTAATGAGTGCCTACTATGGGCCAAGCATTGTTCTGCACAGTGGGGATTCAGATCTGCCTGAGACATGGTCCAGAGGCTCTCAGCTGCCCCTCTGCCATGCAGCTTCTGCTGATTATGGGATTGCACACAGTCTTCTGTTATATTAGAGACTGCACGCTGTCCACAACATCAGACACCAGCTTTTAGAGACCCGGGGTGGTGTTTTCTTTATCTTTATGGTCACATCACTTCCCAGCACAAAGAGAAGACACTCAGTTTGTTGAAGGAACAGCTTGCAATGTATTTGGCAAGACAAACCAAGCAATTAACTAATAAATCAATGCTGTAACCTATTTAACACCAGGTATAGACTCATGGACTTTAGTGCCAAAGCATATTCTATTGATGAATAGAAAGCAATTATGTAAGTATAATAAAGAACCACATATACAGAAAGAAGGAAAGATCCATGTGTGCCTCGAGGAAGAGCTGGGATTTGAGCAAAGACATAATTAGACATTCTAGGCTGGGAGGTGAAGCAAAAGAGAAGAGAGATTTCCTGAGTCCTAGTAGGAATTCCAACCTGAGAATGAGTTATTAAAAGTAGAAGGCAATCGAAAAGATTATGTATATGCTAATTTTGCAGTTGCCAAGGCATCGTTGGAAGGTAGTTATAGTTTGTAAGTAACCTGTTGGTTCATCTAATATCTAACTCAGCTCCTTCCTGCTGCAGCATAAATCCCTCTTCCCTTCATTCAGACCTCTGGGAAAATAGAGAACAGTTAATGATCCTTCTCTGTGTATTTCAGAGGATGGTCTAAAACACTGCTAGAGAAAGGCTTTTAATAAAATATTTCAAATATGCAGATACAAAGGTGATAATTCAAGTGCAGCTTTAAGATTTTCAAATACCTTATTCCATCTGCCTTGCTCTGATGGTTTCTATGAACACATTTTCTAAATCTGGAATTAGTTGAATCTTCTTGAAAAGAGATATTACAGTCAAACAATGTTCTCAATTCGAGGTGTAATTATTTTTCCCCCATTTTAAAAGCCTAACATAAAATGTGATGTGATTTTTTTTTTTAATTTGTAAGGGACATCAAGATTTTAATACCTTCTTTTTCCCCCTTTGAGCTTGTTACAAGTTAGAGAATAATATAAATAGGAAAGGATATGCAGGTAAGTTTTTGCAATAAAAAAATTAACTCATTGCCTGATGAAATATCCTCATTGTCTTTATGCCCTCTTCTTCCTATAGCCAGATATTCTGATTCAGGACATATGCCTCCATTTTTAAGTTCCTTCTTCCCCACACTCAGTCCCTGTAATTAGGCTATGATACTCTCCCGTCATTTCTTTTATGCTCTTGAAGGGGAACCATAATATATCTTGACGAACTACATCCTCACTGTTTTTGAGCTTCCTCCCAAATCAAAACTCTTCTGGATGCTACACTAACCCTCAGAGCCTAAGTATACACTTGAATCTTCCTCAAATGAGTTTGCACTTAGAATCAAACATCAAAAATATTAGCGCTGAGAGGGGAGCTTGAGATCATCCGGTTCAAACCTATAATTTAACAGATGATAAAATTAAGACCCAAAGAGGTTAAGTGAGTGAATGAAGGTGACACTGCCGGCTAGCAGGGAGCTGAAAGGGGGGTTGAGATGCCACTATGTTTCCGTTTAGACATTTTTGTTCCCTTTTCCAAGCTGTGCTTTTTAGAATAGCTATTTCCAGGAAGACATTAATAGGCATTTTAAATGAAAAGGAAAAAAAAAAGGTGAGAGGGGTAGTTTTGGGCTAAATAACCTTAAAAAAAAAAACAAAAAACACCAGTTTAACCCACTGTTTCTAAACTTATTTAGTAGGCTTATTTACTGCTGGACTTCTTGGTGAGTTTAACTTGTTACTTTTGTATAACTTCCTGAGAGAGATGTTATAAATTCTTTGGTAAGTGTATTTGACTACAGAATATTTTTAAAGAAAGTTTTTAGGAGTATCTAATTAATACATCTCATACTCTAATGTATAGTGAACAGTGTTTGGGACATGCTTCAACCTCCTAGAAAGTTGCAGGAGGAGGAATGTTTTGCATAGGCAAAGGCTAATATTCAATGCTTTTTTTCATATACTCTGAAACTCAGAGTTCACATCTCTAAAATGAGAACATATCTTCCTTACCAGATTATTGGAGATTCAAATGAGATGGTATAGGTAAGTAAAAGGTATAAACTATAATTATCAAATTGGATTTGCAAAAGAATGCAAAAGTGCACAAAACAGATGACAAAATAAATACATGAGAAAATTAGTGTGAAGAGAAGATTATGGGTGAGAAATAAATGCAGCTACATAGAAAATTAGTATAATTATCTATGTGATAAAGTCTTCTGTGAATGTTGAGTAGGTGACAAATTTGACTCTGTTTTCTATCATCCGAACAAAAGAGGAAAATATCTACTTACTATAGGCAAGTAGTCCATAAACTCAAAATGCGCCCATTTCTCAGGAGAACCACAGCTTTTCTCATTACCAAGCCCTGTCAGGAAATTCCATGTTTTTTCATTAACTGGAAAGAGTGAAAGCCTTACCAAGTCGCATAGACCTGAGCTTGTATCCTACCTTTTCCTCTTGGTGTGTTACTTTAGCACGTTGCATAATTTCTATAAGCCATAGTTTCCTCTTCCATGCAATGGGCATAATCCAGTGACTACGAATGCCGTGCTCATGAGGAAGGGCAGTTTGTGCCCCTACTTTGAAGTTGGTGGGTCCACAGTAAGAGACTGTGCTAGTGGACACTTTCTTCAACAACACCTTTAAATATAAGGTAGAAACTTTCATCCCCTGTTTCTTTTGCCATTGGCTTGTGATGAATTAGATTACAATACCAAAGAGAATTACTACAAATAATTTGATAACATGATAAAACATGCAGTTTGTCTTAGTTTTAAATCAGTGTTTAATTAATGATATAACTTTGAGAAATAACAAACACTTCCTACAACCACATTTTTACTGAGTGGAACAAAAGAAAAATCAAGTTATGTTTCTGGTCAGCACCTGAAATGCAGGCGGTCTGCGTTACCAAATTCAGGGAGACCCAGGGGCTTTGGCCACATTATGAGTAAAAAATAAGTTTGACTTTTCTTATAAAATGTAGATAATGAGTGATCAAATCCCCATGTTCCAATATATAAAGCGTGGTTTCAATAATTTCTTTTAAAAAAGATTTATATCTTTATGTATTTACTTTTTTAAAATCCATTTTTACCACCCCACCCCACACTCCATCCTCCCCCATTTTTGCTATTTCTGTGTCCATTCGCTGGGCAATTCTCTGTGTCTGTTTCCTGCACTTTCTTCTCATCCTTCTCCTCCTGTCTTCACCAGAATTCAATCCTGGGAACCTCCGATGTGGGAGACAGGCGTCCTACCACCTGCGCCATCTTAGCTCCTGGTTTTTTGGTACATCTCATCTTGGTTGTCCCCTATGTTACTCTCTTCTTATGTCATCATCTTGCTGCGTGGCTCAGCAACCTGATGGTGCACCCGCTTGCGGGGTGGAGCCTGGGGGGCTCACCTGCCCACAGGGGCTGGTGGTGTACACGTACATGGGGCCTGATGACGCACCCATGCACAGGGCCTGGGGGGGGGGGCTCACCCACTAGCGGGGTCTGGCGGTGCACCTGGGGTCTGGTGGCCCACACAACTTCTATATTTTTTCTTTATTTTTACCGGGAGGTCCAGGGGATCAAGCCCAGGTCCCTCCATATGGGAGACGGACACCCAACCACTTGAGCCACATCTGCCCTCCAGTTTCAATTATTTTATCCCAGAAAATTTTCAAGCAAGTGATATCGAGCATCAATCACAGTAATAAAAAGCATCTCTAAAAGTTCCCACAGGAAGGCTAACATTAAGTTACATAGTTTCTGGGTGAACCCTGTGATATGCACCAATTGCCAAATGTATCACAATGTAATGGAATGATTTGACCCACTCTATAGAATTTGTTGGATCTAGGCCCATTAAACTTTGAAGGGCAACTGCCAAAATATATGAACAGTTGATCTTGAGTGATTCTTTCTGATAATAGTAAGAGAACAGGACTGTCTGTTGAGATCATTGCTACTATGTGATAAGTATGAATATACAGATAGCACCTGAAATATGTCAAAGCTTATGTATATCAAAAAGAGGAATTCTGAGTATATTCTGAGCAATGAATATATTTTAACAACAGTAGTGTCATTACTCAAGGTGATTTCTTTGAAGGGAGTTTTACTTACCTAGATAGATAAGTTAAATTTATTTTTATAAGTAAAATTATACATATTCATCCTATATTCCCTATAATATTATAAATGTCTTTAGGGCTAAGAATTAATTGTATTATCTGTTGAATACACTCACCTGTTTGGGGATATTGACTGAGCATTTGCCAGGTAATAACAACATTCTCTGTGTAAAGGCAAAACAGAAGACTTCTGAAAATTTCCTATTCTCTAAGGGCATATAAACTAGGTGTAATAAGGGAAAATATGAGAAATAAGGAGGAATATGACTATATCCAATGAATGACTTCTTGAACTTCCAGTTGAAATTCAGAAAATGGAATTCTTTCTGATAATAATAAGAGAAGGGAACACATTTGAAATTAAAGCTACTACAGAAGCTTCATTGAGGAGGAATTTCAACCAACCCCTAAAATTATCCATTGGCTTATTTTTGCATAGAAACATTGGGGGAGGAAATTAGAGCAGAAGGGGTAGTATGATAGAAAGTTCAGGTTAAGACCCCAAATCTGACCTCTGCTTGCCATGATTTGATAAGCACATCTTTATTCAGCACATATCATGTGCCAGGCACTGTTCTAAGCATTGCAGATAAAATGGAGAACAAAGATGATAGTTTCTCTATCCTCACAGAGCCTGCTATCTAGTAGGGGAGAAAATAATTATCAATGACTCATGTAAACCCAAAATTGTAGCTGTGATAGTATTGTGAAGGAGAGGTACTTGGTGCCATGACTCCATACTGTAGGGGGAAGCAAAGCAGGGGGAAGGAAGGCGTCCCTGTGGAGATAATAATTGACTTACAATTCAGGGATAAGGTATACTTAACTTGGTGGAAAGTAGTGGAAATAGATCTGCAATCAGAGAAAGTGTCTAAGAGTCTCTGCAAATACCCTTCATAGGATGTCCTGCATGGTGAAGAACTCTCAAAACTGAG
This sequence comes from Tolypeutes matacus, assembly GCA_026826555.1. Lineage (NCBI taxonomy): Eukaryota > Metazoa > Chordata > Mammalia > Cingulata > Chlamyphoridae > Tolypeutes > Tolypeutes matacus. Next base: position 9,314,814 of record JAKSZT010054226.1, read on the forward strand.
GATTGTCAACAGCAGGGAGACAAAGAGCAGTAGTGGGTGGGTTTATAGCCTACTTCACAAGCATCTCAACTCCACATATGCAAATACGAGCTCATCAACTTTCTCTTCTAAGCCCCAGTTCTTCTCTTCCACTCTACCCCATGCATCCAATGCCTGCGCCAGACACTTGGGTATTATCCTTGATTTCTCATTCTTTCATCTTGCTGACATCAGCTAGACCAACAGGTCTTATCATTTCTAACTCATTATTACAACCAGGATTACTTCTCTCCAGCCCCATAGTTCATAGTTCACACTCTCATTGTATTTGACCTCCACATATCAAAATGAACTTTCTAAACAGTAAATCTGATTGTATCATCTTTCTAATTGAAGTCTTTGAATGGATCCCATCAGCTATAATCCATAGTCCAAAGCTTGCACATCACATAGAAGGTAATCCAAGGTATGCAGATTTAGGTGCTTTTCAGTCCAATAACCCTCAATTTCTATAGGACCTAATGGGACCTTATAAACAGGAGTTTCCAAAGACACTGCTTTTCTAGATTTCTGCACTTTTGCAAATGATGCTCTTTTTGCCTGGAATATCTTTACCCTCAACACCACTTCACTGCACATGTGTGTAACATTCAGCCTACTTCCCATGAGTCACCACCATTCCTACCTCTCCCAGCCCTCAGCACACTTCAGATGCCCCTTGTCTTTACTGTCAAAGAACTTTCCACATATCTCTGACGTAACTCATAATGATGACTTTATAACTCTAACCTTGTCTGACTGCTCTACTAAATTTTAATTTCTTTGACGTCATGGATTTAGTTTTGTCATCTTTGTGTGTCCAGATTCTAAAATAATTATATTGAATAATCCTTGCCATTCCCCACCTCACAATAATCTTTTTTTCCTGAGACTGACCCCCATACACAGATGTATGAGCCCCGTTGATTGGCACAGGGATAGGCATCTGATTCAAGGTGCGCCAAAGGGAAACCTTTCCTGAAACTTTTGAACTGAGAACCACAGGGAATATGAGTCAATCACAAAATAAATTTCAAGAGCTCTCAATTATCTTTGTCTTTTTGTGCAGAGCGTATTGGTTTATAATAGAAGATAATAAATCCAACACACAGAAACAAGGAAAGGAAAGAGAGAGGGAGAGAATGAGGGAGTGAGAGTGAGAGAGGGATAGAGAGAGAATGAGAGACTGTGTGAGCAAGAGAGAGGAGTTCTGGTAACAGCACTTGAGTTTCTAGTGCCATTTATCCCTGAGACCCAGCTGTATCTTCTTTTTTTTTTTTTAATCCCAGTTTGTCTCTAAGAAATGCCCAATGTCTTTCTAATAAACTCTATTATTTTCCTAAGCAATTGTGAGTTCGATTCTATAACTTATATCCAAAATCCATGGTGAAATCATAGAAATGGCAAAGACTATAATTTATTGAGCACCTGTTATGTGTCCTGGGCAACCTTCAGTTACTTATGGTTAATACTCCATTTAATCCTCACAATGATATATGAGATTTGGTATTATTGTCAGAAAATGTTGGAGCCTGAATTCAAATCCAGTTCTGCCTCAAAAGGCAGTAGTAACCAAATAATAGGCATTTATTAAATGTAGATTAAAAATACTGCTCTCCTGGAGAAGAGGGCTGCTTTCCAGGGGAAGTGGCAGATTAAAGTTAGGTATAGATTTTGTAGAGTTTTTTATGCCAGAGTCAGGAATCTGCCCTTATTTCCTTAACAATCACCATCAGAGCTCTTGAATGGTATGTTAAAATAAGGATCTACAATGCAAATGCCATTTTTGCATTAACTTCAGTCAATCCAATTCAATTAAACAAACAGAAATGATGACTCTTATAAAACTAATGTAAAAAATATGAGCCAAGGAATAAGATGAGCCACTGCATTGTTTCAGGTCATCTTGATTTTTTGGTAGCCATGATCTCACTGCTAACATTAGGAAGCTTTGGCGTATCTAAATATTAGTATACTTTTAATAACTTTATTCTAGTAAAGTTCTGGGATAAACTGTTTCTTTTTTTTTTTTTTTAAGATTTTATTTATTTATTCATTTATCCCCCCTTTGCTGCTTGTGCTCGCTGGGTCAGCTAACCACTCCGTGCGGGCGGGCTTGCCCTCACCAGGAGGCCCCGGGAACCGAACCCGGGGCCTCCCATATGGTAAACGGGAGCCCCACTGATTGAGCTACAGCCACTTCCTTAAACTGTTTCTTAAAAAATATAGATGCATATATAATTATCTACCTGTTCTGGGTGATGTAAGAATAGCTGTTAATTACTTTACCTTTGAGATATTCAGGTTGAAGTTCTTTAAATGAAGATGTGTTACTTGGTTGAGCCAAGGAGAGCCACAGGAAAACATTGAACACAAAGCACCCAGCCAACAATGAATACTTTGTTGGCTTAAAGGCCAAATGTATCAGACAAGATTGAGGACCCTGAAAACTCCAGAATGAAAATCTACCAAACCAAGGGCAAACAGTCAGATATTATTTTCAAGTCTACAACCCCTGACAAGTTCCCTAAAGTCCCCAGATCAACTTTTCCAGGCCCTATGCATATCACTGTGTTTTGTTTTGTTTTTATTTTAGGAGAAACAAAAGGCCCTCATAATGGGAGGCAGGTGCTCAACCACTGAGAAATATGCTCCCCAATGAAAGTTGTTTTTTTTTTCATTTGGTTTTTGGAGGTACCAGGGATCGAACCCAGGACTTCGTACATGGAAAGCCACATCCATGTGTGGCTTGAGCCACATCCTCTACCCATCACTTTTCCTTGTTAGCCTCTGTAGCACCTTTAACTAATGACCTGCAGTATGTGACACATGGAATTGCTGACGTTTCTACAAAGTAATGTTGCTTGGAAGTAGCTTTTTCCTTATTTATCTTGTTAGTATATGAAGTCTCGATACTTCCCTCTTGAAGCAAGGGTCTGTATGAAAGCTCAAATCACCAGAACTAAGGAAGATTTCTTGCTTATTCGAATGGCAGGAGAGAGCAAGGCTGCACTAAATGACAACTTATTAGGGAGCCAATGTCTGGAATAAACTATATGCTTACACATTCAAACATCTGCCTTAAAGTTCTCTTGAGATGCTGCAATAGAGTTAGCAACAGCAGGGTCTTGAAGCATGTACCTAGCAGATGTTTGAGCTTGGGAAGGAGATTTCATGAAAACATGGATGTAAAGAGAGTACTGGCATACAGCATTAAAATTTTTACCTTACTGATGCTGGGCATTCAATTACCTGCAGGTCTGGATAAATATTTCTTCATCTGGCTGCTGGCATTTAATACACAGAGCTCAATTATGTATGAAACCGAAACCGATTATCCTGTCATATATAGCACATTGTATCCCCAAGGGAAAATCAACAGTGTCGTTAAGATGCTGGAGGTCTACGTGCAATGGTTGTGTCAGTTCAACATTAGCACATTGCTCACCTAGCTGTTCTCTTGGTGCCAGGCAATATTTTGCTGCATCGATATATGATGAGTTGCATTCATTTCCTCATCTGGTGAGTAAGATAGTCCAATACACATATTCCAATAAAAAGCCCTGTTGGCTGATTTGCTGAGGCTAGGATGATTTTAATGTAAATGTTTTTTTGCAACTGCACATCTGTTTCTGTCCAGGGGAAATAGGACAAGATAAACTACAAGACCTAAGCAGCCAAAGGAAATAAGTGAAATCATCTCAGAATTGGGTTATGGGGAAGAATTAGGGAGGAAAGGATGGTATTTATATCATTAGTGTCTTGCAAAATAGCTAATAGTGAGGCATTTTACAGAAAGGGAGTAAATAAATGAACAATTGTGTGATGAAAGGAAGGTTTTGATAACTTCAAGGGAGAATTCAGAAAGGCTATGTATTTAAGGATCTGACCTTAGCTTGAGTCTCTTAAGGTAGAGATACATTTAAAGTTTTCTTTCCAAATCCAAGGAAGGAGAGAAAATTTATCTGGAATGCTAATAAGGACAATTTTACTTGGAACTTCTGATGAAATGGTTCCTGAATTATAATCACAAGGGGTTGAACATTCCCATTAAGGCTAACAGAATTGTTCAGGAATGAGAAAGGATCTTAAAACACACAACTATGACTTTGACTCTTTAAGGTTATGTGTGGGAGAGATGGAAAATGTGAAATCTCTCCAAATGTATGTCCAAACATGAGAAGGGTTTATGACCCATTGTGCATTCTATGGGCTATGGAGCAGGAGTTGGAGCCCCAGGAACCCTATCAAGTTCTCAGAAGAGCCAGCATCCCCTGACCTCGCTGCAGAGTACAAGAGAGAATGATCAGTGGCCACTGAGGAAAGCATCTCTATTAAAGTAGGCTAAATATTGTCATCAACTTCTCATAGTTGAATACAAAATTAAGGACATAAAAATCATATATACACCTAAAAGTTACACTGGAAAATCCAACACTATTTTATTCTAACAGTGACCTGGGGACTCCTACTTGAAGACAGATATCTTTAACTTGTGTATTTGTTTTATCATATATTAAATAATTCTGAGATTTTAGTTTTACTACTTCTTACACTTTGATAAAAAATTTACATGCCTACTATTTTTCACACAGAGTACTTAGGGCATCTTCTTTTTGTAGAAAGAAAAACTGTGTTACCAAAATCCACATTGTATTTTGGAATTGGCAGCCAAAGGTTTCTTTCATCCATCTACAAAATCACCCTCTCTATACCATAAAACCTAAAGACAAAAAAAAAAAAAAAAAAAAAAGTCTTAATACTTTGCATTCAAATTCCAGTTTTATAGAAGGCTCTGTGAGAGGAGATCACAGGAGGAGGTCCAGGCCTGGAGGGGAGGTTTAAAATAAAACAAAATGTGATGGGGAAAAATTACAAGGTGAAAAAGCCTTTTATTCATACAATGGAACATAATTTTGTAGTAGACATTTTTTTAAGCGGTATTGTATCACACAGTGCTCCTTTGCAAGATTTCATGTGTTGTTGTGTTAAAATGAATTTCATTTTGTCCCAATCAATGAATCTCCCCACTTGCTATTACCTACAGCTCTTCCTAGCAGCCAGAGTTCTGGCTGAACTCCAATACCTGGCTGGCACAAAAGTAAGTCAAGTTGCTGGTGTCTGTCCAAATGTTCAATCGAGGTAGCTTGAAAATGTCACCTACACCCAGATAATTTTTAAATTCCATTTTCTGTCTCTCTCTCTCTCCCCATGCACTGAAATTACCTCCAGCTTACTTGTCTGGCTAGAGGTTAATGGAACACTAATGATGTTAATGAGCCTTTCACAGTGCAAGTTTTTTCAAGAAAGAGATATAATAGCTGTTTTCCTTCCCTTTTAATCTTTTTCATCATTCAAGAGTTACAGGCTGAGACAATTAGCAACTTGTGCAGCTCTGTCTCCCTGCTCAGTCACAGCCCAGTGGGGCAAAAAGCAGGAGCCTATTAGACAGCTTCACATGTCCACAGGTGAGAGTGTGTGGATTGATGCAATGCTCTGCTCTTGCCAGAAGGCATAATGCTATTCAGAGAGAAAGGAGGGAAATTAACAATCTGTTGATGAAGCTTTTCCATGGCAGGCAGGCAGCAGGAGCTGTCCAGAGTACTGAAGAGGCATCATAAATTCCTCCCCTTTCCCTCATTAGACTAGGGCCTGCAAGTGAGCCACAACCTGAAACATCAAAATGTTTAGCCACTTGGGTAAACTTACCCTAACCTCATAGGGTCCCGGATAAAGAAGGGAAATTTCATAAAACGGTGTTTTTGGAGCAACTTCCCATTCTCTTGGGCATTTGTCCATTTGGTGGCATTTTGCCATTCTGTCCCTAAGCTTTGGAACACGTACAGCCTATATGCATATGGTAATTAAAACATGAACTCATATGCCACTAGGATTGAAAAACATGAAAGTAAAACATGTTCAAGATTTGATTCTGACTCAGCTGGTGTTAGGTTTTATTTCTGATGAAAAGGGTATATAAATGCCTTCAGCAAATGCTTCAATAAGAAATTCAGAGCACTCAAGGGAGAGGGTCAAAGAATGTGACATTTCATTTTTCTTCAGATTGTTGATTTCTTTTGTAACTAAAAGTGGATTTTAATTAAATGGATCATGGTTCACAACCAAGATACAGAGAAAAATATTAAATGCCCAAATCAAAATCAGGAACTGTGAGCATAATTTTCTGATAAAGGTCATTCTCAGTCAGAATCTAACCACTAATGTCTGTTAAGCAAAGATGTAATGTAAAAAAAAAATATTATTAGGCTAAAATAATTTTGAAAATACTATATATTATAGATGTATAGTGGATTGTTAGATACATTAAGAATCTTCTATGTATCCTTAACCTTTATGGTTTAGAGATATGCTTGGAAATACAATCAAAGGTTTGCTGTTCACCTACTATGTGCATTCAATCAACTTTACACTAGATGAAGTAGTGGCTAAAATTGAAATGCAAGACCTAGAACTAAAATATAGGGGAAAATGCATATCTAGATAATTAAGAAAAGAGTTGATTATGTAACTGTGGTGCTAATTAGAGATACAGCATTCAAAGAAGAAAATGTTTTATCCATACTAAGGGTAGTGGCTGAGAACTTTATTAGAGGGATCATGATATGTCAGTAAGATTTATATAATTAAATGGTACAAAGAAGGGATTTCCAGGTTTAGGAAATGAAGAAAAGATATGGACGCATGCAATCATTGATGATATGTACATGTCAGAACCATTGATTAATGAGTGGGCAGATGGATTGAAATGAGCAGAGACCAAATGTAAGGAGATCACCTTAGAGATAGTTGCAAAAATTCAGGAATTGTTCTAAAATAGTGTGGGAGAGAATCTGAATGTTGTGATGCTTTGAAGGAAAATATTAAGATTTGATGACAGATGTGATTTAGTAGAAGAAGAAGGAGGACTCAAAGAGGATTTTGAGTTTTTTGGCCATGGCAATTGGAATTTTCATGCCATAAAACAAAAAGGGGAATAAGTTTGTAGAAAAATAAACCTGTTCAATGACATCTTTTTGAAGTAACAATATTTTATCTGGATCCAGTATGGGTCTGGCCAATTGAACCATATAAATGTTCAAAATTCCTTATTCCCAATGCTAACAGTTGCTCCAGCTGCAAAATAACACATATATACCCTCATACCAATTTAACAATATCATCAATTTACTGCAGACAAAAGCTCATGAGAGAAAAAGATTTTTTGTGGACTGTGTGGTTGCATCATATTAACAGCATATGTTGAGATTGTCCCCTTGGGAGTGAAAGGTTTCTAGACAGCAAGCATGGCACCCACTTAGCAAACTCTGGAACACTCCGTAGAGTGCCATGAAAATCCATAATGCTGCTAGAAATATGATGGGAGCTAGAAATAGTCTCAAAGTGTTTATCAAAGGCCTTAGATGGTAAAATCAGTGATGAAGCTTTTATGCACATCACATCCTTGTTTTCTAAAGAAAAAACGAAACCCCCAGCAGTATAAGGAGCTACATAATTGTGAATGTGGGGCTGCAGTGCGTATAGCAGCACACTACATCCAGATGGCAAATGGGATGATGGTAAAACCAGGATGAGGAAGCAACTAATGATACTTCAAATAGCAAACTGCAAAGCAAATGTAAGCACAAATGACATATCCAGCATCCGACAATGGAGCACATGTCAAAGTCAGCTGCTTGGGCGGGAAGAGGAGATTGAAGTGAAAAGTAAATATACAATACATAAACATAAATACAAATATATGCTCCTCCAGAAGGACCCAATGCTTTTCAAATCAGCTATCCTTCCTTACTCTTGCCCCCACACCACTCTGCTGCCTAACCCCACTCTACATGAAATAGATCATAGACCACTTACTGCCCAGAGGAAGAGCTGGGTTTCCTTGAAAGAAGACTCTCTCAAGAACAGTTACCAATAATTCAGCAGAAAATAAAAGCCTCTTTGGTGCTATATTTCAGGCTTAAGCATCCCATTTGGAAATTGGGGTAAACAAGGCTGGGAGCCTTTAGGTGAATCTGCCTGTGAATAAAAATTCTTTCTAACCCCAGGCCAGAGTTCTCATCTCCACTGAAGAGGAGGGCTGCAAAGGACACAGAAACTGTGGTTGAACTGTGGACACTTTTGGAATGTAGGGGGTGCACAAAAGGCTCTAATGTAGATAGAAATGCCACGGAACATATAACTAAATTATTAACTGGAACCTACAAGGATTGAAGACTTCTGTTTGCATTTTCATTAGAGGATACCTATCTGCATTAAAGCTGTTGCTCTCTGATAAGGGAGAGGGAAAGAGTCCTTTAAAATTGCCTGGACAAATGCTGAGATAATGCTTTTCAAACAGACAAAATGCCCTCACTGATTTATGGAGCCATTGCTGTCCTCGTCAGTGCTTCTGGAGCTCCTGATACAGGATGGGAAAAGAAACTTCACATCACAAATGAACATTTCTGGCCCTAACCTATTTATCCAGACAACCTGTCAGCCTACTAGAGCCAGATCTTCTGTTGACATGGACGAGACAGCAATACAATAGCTGGATTTCTTTTCGTCATTGTTATTGTTCACCTTTCCCTCTTCAGAGTCGCAGATGCTTTGTCTAAGCAATAACAAAGCTCCTCAGTGACTTGGTTTCCATTTTCATGTTATCATTTCCTTTGCTAGCTGCTTATTTATGACTGTCTGCCATGGAGTGCTTTCATGAAAAGATGCCGTTATAGCAGAATGATGCTCTCTTGACATTGAAGACTGGAATCTACACAAACGTTCTGTAACAACTCATTTTAATGTTTGCCTACTTGTCTTAATTTATTTTTTATTTCTGATTCTCAACTTACTCGAGACAGAGGGAGGTTTGCTTCAGCTCAGGGAGGCATGCCACAAATCTAGCTGAGACCACAGATGGTGTGGGTTGGGTCGACTACCTCTTTTTCGGGCTTGGAGTGGCTATTGGTATGCAGAACACAACCCCACATGCTCATCAAGATTGCTAAAGGAAAGGCTTTAGGACTCACAAAAGCACAGCAGCCAAATTATTCTTGTTTATGGCAGGAGAAGGTTCACTTTAGATCAAGACAGAAGTATATTAACAAAGAAATAAGCCTGGAAAGTCTTTTTATTTCAGATAAAAGCTGGCATATATTTGCTGATCAGTGTAAGGGTATACTTTGAGGATGGGCCAAGAGGTGAATTTGCTGTGAATTAATATGCAATTCTATTTTCATTCACAGTCCTTAAAAGGGTTTTATTATTCTAGGGGGCCATATATTGTTGAATTGCAGAATTAAAAGTACACAGACATTTGGCAACACTTTTACTTGGTGGGCTGTTGACATACTTGTGTTCTGAGGATACATAATGAAATTCAACTCTTCCTACTAAAATTGCAGTCAACAATCTATCATACTCCAAGGAGTAATGACCCCTTGATGTCCTGTCCTGATTCTAGGGCTTAATTCTGTACACTAGATCTTTCCAGTTGGATAAAATGGTAGCATTGGTGCAAAGAGGCCATTTTATAAGTTAGACTAGCTGTTACATATTGAGTCCACACTAAGCATTGTGCTTACCCATCCCTCAGGCTGTCATTTACTTTCTTCTATTCATTGAGTACCAATACATCATCCTTACTAGATTTTATCTTCTATTGAGGCAAAGATCCTATCTAGCTAATCTTCATATAACTCATGTTACCAAAGACAGCATATTGCAAATAATAGGTGACCAAAAATGTGTGCTAATATGTAAACAAAACATACCCTTCTACCTACACCAGGTAAGTAAATGCTTTGACTGTCTCCTGCATGCACAGATAGCACCACATGAAGAAGGTGTTGGTTCTGTTACTTAAGGTCCCTCTTAAACCTCAACCAACAAAAACTCACACGCAGGCAGACTGCTTCAAAGCAATCCTTCATTTACCTGCTGTCTTACCTCTTTTGTTCTCTAGATACTCATGTTTTTTCTCTGACTGCAGCAGTTTGATGTTGTTTATGAATTGCAAAAATAGATATTGGGTTATGTTTGTGAGCTGGTCTGTTCCTGTGGGCATATTAGACTGGATAGGATTCAGAGCTTTCACTTTTACTTGATTAAATAATGATTAAGGCTTTGATTGGGCCACATCAGTAGGACGTGAAAATGACATGGCAGAGAAAACACAGAGAAAACTACATGGCAGAGGAGGAAGTTTGAGTTTTGGTCTTGGTACCCGGGAAGTAAGCATACAGAGAAGGCTCCATTAGACACGGCAGTGGCCCTGGGAAGAGAGATGAGCCATTCGCCTGACAGTTTACAGCTGTCCTTGTGGAGAGAGCAGAGCAGCTGAGCCTGAAGAGAGAAATGAGCCCTGGGGGAGAGACAAGAATTGTCCCAGCCTGCAGCTGAGATTGGAAGAAGCTGGGACCATGGAGATTTGGGAGAAGGATGAAGACTGAACCCTTGCACACATTGCCTACCATCTTGCTCAACATGTGGCAACAGACTCTGGGTGAGAAAGTATCTTTTATGGTACCTTGAGTGGGACTCTTTAGGGCCTTGTGACTGTAAGCTTCTACCCCAAATAAATACCCTTTATAAAAGTCAACAGATTTCTGGCATTTTGCATCAGCACCCCTTTGGCTGACTAACACACTGACTTTCTGACTGCTCGGCCTTTTCTGCCTGGACTAATTGGTCTCTCCAAAATTCTTCCTTCTATATTCTCTAGTCAACTCCTTATCACCTGTCCCCTTAGTTTCCAGAGTGCTTTTCCACTAGTAGCTAACCTCCTCGGCATTGTCCCTGTACTTGTTCATTAATTTACCCTCTCAAGGAGAATAGTTGTGTCCTGTACTATCAGACTCAGAGAAGGAGATGACTCATTGAATTTGAGAGTGAGAAGTAAGTTAGAATTTAACTCACCCAACCCTTCCATTTTACATGTGAAGAAGACTCTGTGGTACTAAGTCTCAGAAAGTTTCTAGTCCAGTAGTCCTCAAATGGGGGCAGTTTTTCTCTCTATCCCATGGAATATTTGGAAATGTCTGGAGACATTTTTGATTTTCCAAACTTGTGGGTTGGGAGGTACTATAGCATCTAGTGGGTAGAGGCCAGGGATGCTGCTAAACATCCTACCATGTGTAAAGAACTGTTTGATCTAAAGAGTCAACAATGCTAAGGTTGAAAATCCCTGCTCTGGTGCATTAAAGCAACATAAAGCCAAAAGAGAAGGATGGAACAGAAAAGGTAAACTTTGCATTGTTGGTTCTGGAGTACACATTCTTTACAGACCAGTGACCTTAGGTTAAGGGGTCTACTTAATGGTAAGCATTTTGTGATTATGCATAGACATTAATGATTATGCATAGACATTAATGAGCAAATGTGATACCAGAGAAACCTTAAATTCTTCAGGTACAGAAAAGGCTTGGCCACCTAAGTATTGCTTCAGCCTGGGATTCCCATAGCATGAGCCTGGGGTATGCATTGTTAGAGGACTCAGGCTCTGAGCACATCAGAGAAGATGCAGGGCCCAATGGGTAATACCAACTTTATTCTGAGACTAGAACTGGGCTGCCATATTAGTGAAAGAAGTGTAGTGTTTTGAGAAGAGCCTTGACCTAAAATTCAAGAGACCTGGCTTTGAATTCCAGCTCAGTTGCAACTTTGACATGACCTGGAGCAAGCTGAGTCTTCTCCACTCTGGGGGTCAAATTCTCCATCATCTGCTAAATGTGAGGGTGACCTTCAATGACAACGGTAGTAGATTCTGACTGATAATGCATGAGATGCTTTTTCCTTCACCCAATCTACTCTTAGCTCTAAGCATCAGGTGATAAACAGCTACTTAACAGTGCTTCCCATTACAAACTGGAGCCCCATCAAGGACTAAGAGTGGGTAGAGAAGAGACACAGACATTAATTGCGGGAAAATCTGGTGCAATTGTTAAGATCATGGATCCTAGAGTCACTTTGCTTTAGAGTCCTGACTCTTGACACTTATTAATCCTGTGTTATTGGGCAGCCATTTACCTCTATAGCCTTCAGTCTCCTTATCAGTGGGGTGGGAATAATAATAATACGTAGTTCATATGGTGGTTGGTAGGAAAACTGAGACAATAAGCAAAAAGTCTTTGGGGCAGTATCAAAGTAAGGAGTAAGTAGATGGGCTAAGGCAACCAGCCAATGTGATTTGGTTTCTGGGTGAAAGTTTAAGAACGTTATTTTCTAAGTCAGTCTGTTCACCATAGGAAACAGAATTCTGAACATTATTTTGAGTTTGGGTAATGTATTTGTTTATCTGTGAATGAGAAAAGAATCATAAATATATTACAGTCATAGCAGGATTCTGTTATGCCATTTATAATATAATACTAAAAAAATTACTTAATGGCATTGTAACTAGTTTCCCTGTCTATTCTATTTCCATATGTCCCGTCACTGTGATTTAGATTAGAACTCAAATGTCCCTGGACAAATATTATTCCCTTTCTCTTGCTTATGGCAGAGGAGAGAGCCCTTCCAAGATTGCAGTTACTGTATCCCACAGCCCTCCAAGAGGTCACTGCTATTCCTTTGGCACATTTCTCCAATGTTAGTTAGTGCAAGTCTCTCTCTGATATCAGCTCTCTTAATTAGTTCTATTGGTTTCAACAGCTCCATAGCCACAGTAAATGTAATATTTAACACCCAGGAGGAAAGTGTTTCCATCAGATGATTCTTTCATCATCTCTGCCCATCTGGAGCTCTCTTTAAGCTCGTGGAGCACCACCTGCCTAGGAAAATAATGGACTTAGGTGACTTTTCCTTTCCTATGCAGACGGAGCTCCCACAAAACAAAGTGCCAGGAGAGGGTTTTTTTTGGGGGCAGGGGGTGGCGCTGATGATATTGGTCCTATCATTTCCTAAGGAATTACACATTGAGATTTGATTAGATTTCCACCTGTGATTGACACCTGTTAATAACCTTGAAGTTGGGTGGAAGATGCTCATATTGTCTGCCCAAGTTATCTATGACTATTTTTTATCAGCTTTGTCACTCAAGGGCAGTAGTGAAGGATATTATTCTTTTTTTTTCCCTTAAGATATTGTCAGAGATCTACAGACAATGGACCAAGAAAATTGTCCTGTACATCCACAGCCATGCTGGATTTTAGGAACTATATTGCCAGGATTGCTTGTAATATTCAAATAATCCATTTATGTCCTTTTATTATCCTGGTTTTGATATGTTGATAGGCCGCTTGATGGCAAAACTATTCCTTATATTAATTCTAGGATTCTTGTGTGGTTTCATCCACATTTATTTTATGAGACTTTGTACTTTTTAAAAATTCTGAACCCAGACACAAACCTTTTGAAGTTCAAGTTCGTTGATGACTCCTTACAAAAAACCACCCCCGCATAATTGCTAAAAGATGCAAACCATCTCATAGCACTAGAAAAATTCAGTTGAATGAAAAACCCAATTGAAAACATTAAAAACTGAATGTTGATCATAAAAATCAGCTACTGTGATGCTGGAAATAAAAGAGGTAAGACATGAGTAGAAAATGAGTAAAATTTAGAAAAAATTAAAATAAATTGAACTGGTTCAGTCTCACTTCTCCTAAATCATAAACTCTTCAAACAATTTTCTTGTTTTGGGTGAAAAAGAGCTACCTTTTAAGTGTTTTCTTCTTTCAGAGGAAAAATAAGATTGGACTTTTTAGAATAAAAAGGGCCAGAGTCCATGAACCACTGCCTAACAGAAGACCTGAGATTAAGGGTATTTGTCCTACAGTGTTATAAATCAATGTCCCCAGGCTTAGTGGATCCTAGCCAAGGAAGAGGAAAGTTGCATCTTTTTCTCATACTATAGTTCAGTAACACTTCCTCCTGTCCTTTCTATGAAGTATATTCCCCTGTCACCAGCACTTCAAGAGCAAGCTTCCAGGAAAGCCAAGGGCAGGCAAGTTAAAGGACACTGAAGAACTCTTTAATTACAAAAGGCTCAAGGAAGAAAGAGCTGTCATCCTCCTGCCCTTTGAGGATCTCCCTGTGTCCGCATCAGCCAGCAGCCCCCAAGGAAAGAAGCTGTAGCATATGTCTTCCTCTTGCTCCATGCCAGACCTGGCCATCGCCTGGTATTTATAATTACCACCTGCAATTTAACTGCAATTACAGAATATCTGTGCCCTTTCATCTTCTAGCTTTATGAGCTAAAGTGAAAATATGCTGAATGCATTTCTAAATGACTCATTTAAAGTCAGATTGCAATGCAGGGCCTGCTCCCCAGGCATCTTGCAGAGAAGGTGGCCCTTTTACTCCATCTCTGCCCAGAGTTAAACTGGATGGGTATAAAATATCTTTCTACCTGATTCCAACTGCCTTTTTTTGGACCTGTTTTGCCACTTTTCCATATGCTTCTTTCCTTGGACGTTTGAGTGGAATGAAGTTTTCAGAAAAGGCAATTCGTTACAAGAATCTTTTAAATCAAGCAATCACTCTAATTTGCTTCCCTAGAATATATTCATACACAGAGGGTTTCAAGTAGGAAAGAGAGGAACAAGGAAGATGGGGAGAAAAATAATAGAGTTGTAATTATTTTGTACTTATAATGGTTTCATGACTGTATATTCTTATATTTACTTTCAAAATACCTAATGAATAGGTACACCAGATATTCCTCCCTGGCCCACCCCACCTCCTTACCCTGAGATGGCTCCCTTGTCTGTCTGCTTATTGTCTGCTCACTGTGTCTGCTCACTGTGTCTGCTTGTTGTCTCTGCTTGCTGTCTGCTCTTCTTCATTAGGAGGCACTGGGAACTGAACACATGACCTCCCATGTGGGAGGCGGGCCCCCAACTGCTTGAGCCACATTTGCTCCCGGTACACCAGATATTATCATACCCAGTACACTGAAGACAGGACTTTAACTTTGAAAACTTTGAGATTTTCTGACTTCAAGTTCAGTGTTCTTTCCACGATCGTATAGAACTGTAATTCAGGAAGACAGCAAGGAATCTGAAACAAGGCTAAATCAAATACTGTCCATAGTTAAATGATTTCCTTTTGTGTTAAAGGAAAAGTTGATTTTACTTAATGACTGAGGGCCAAAGAGTAAACTAATCCTAAAGAATTTTTTTTTTTAAACCTAAGTAGTTTCTCACCACAGATAAGAAACTATTTATGATTTTCCTCCTGGAGTGTGAAAAAGACTGTTCGTTTTTATTATCCAGTTCAGTGCTCTGCCCTGTGAGCTTCAGATACATATTGGATTCTTCCTTCATTAGCATAAAACTAAATACCTTGTCCATTATTGAAAAATCCATTCTTAGAAAAACCAGTGCAAGCATTTCAGACCAAGTTGCTACTTCTTCTAGGAATTTGGCCCTGTGCTTGGGAAGAGGCCATAGCATATGCTATTGTCTATACAAGCCCAACTCTTCCTTCTTTAGAAATGGACCACAGAGCTACAAGGTAAAAAGTTTCTTATACTTACACTTTCTGTGATGCTCACAAAGCCTTATGAGTTGGGCTTGCTGCACGGATGCCTGCATTGCATTGACATCTCCACCGTGGACCTTCTGGGCTGAGACGTTCCCTACCAGCTCTACTTGCATGACTAATGGGCAGCAGCCCCCAGCTGCTCCCATGGTCTCCTGGTCTCAGTAAATGGCAGCCTCCTCATTCCAAATGCTCTGGCCAAATCTTAGGTTGATTCTGATTCCTTTCTTTTTCTCACTTGCCATTCTCTATCTAAAGCTTATCCTCCCAGAATATCCTTCAAGATATATCCAGAATCTTGGCATTACTCACTACCTTTGCTGCCACCATCCTGGGCCAGACCACGGTCTTCCACCTTTTTCTGCTCTTCTTCCACTTGCTGCAAGTCTCTGCTCTTAAACCGTGGACAGAGAGATCCTTTAAAGGTATAAGCTGGATCATGTCACTGCTGTGTAAAACTGTTTGTTTTTCCCTTTAATCTTTTTCCTCTTACTTTTTATTGCAGTACTATGTATACAACTCAAAATTTCTCATTTTAACCAATTTTATGTGTACAATTCAGTGGCATTAATTCTATTCACAACATTGTTCTACCATCACTAACATCCATTACCTCAACTTTTTCATCACCTCAAACAGAAATTCTGCACCCATTAAGAAATAACTCCTTCTTCAACCCCCTCCCCCATGGCTGCTGGTAACCTTCAATCTACTATCTGTCTCTATGAAGTTTGTTTATAGGTATTTCATATAAGCAAGATCATAAAAACCATAAAATTATTTGTCCTTTTGTGTCTGGCTATTTCCCTCAACATGACAACTTCAGGATTCATCCATGTTGTAGCATGTATCCGAACTTCATTCATTTTTATGGCTGAATAATATTACATTGTGAGTGAATGGAGGTGCCATCTATATGAGGGAAAGACTGGAAGTTAATTTATGACATAATAGGTTTGAGATAGCCATATAGATATCTTAAGTAAATAGTTGATCAGTGGGTTGGTGCTCATGGGAGAGCTCTGGACTGAAGATACGAACCTGGTCTTTCAACTTTTGCAAAGAAAAAGAATATGAAATATTTAAGAGACACTCATATTCTGAGGAATTTGTCCTAGCAATAGAGTGTGTATGTTTAAAATAACATTTGTTCAAATTATTCTTTGAAACATTATTTTTATATCATAGGTTGTAATTCATCTAAATTGGCATTGATAGGAGAGTGGTTAAATATAGTGTAATGTGCCAATAAATGGGATATTATATAGTTGGTAAGAAGGATGGGACATCTTTATATATTCTGATATAGAATGTTATTTAAAGGGAAATTTAAGTGAAAAAATATAAGGTGCAGAACAACAATAAAATAAACTGTTAATGGTTCCCATTCCACTATCAGAAAAATGAAACGTCCATACGTGGGCTTATGGTGTTTTATACAGTCTGCACCCCACCCATGCAATGGCTGTCTTTTTACAAGATACAAGACCTACCAGGACAGGATATGTGATCGAATTTTTTACCACTGTAGCTCCAGGGCCTAGAATAGACATGGCATAGAAGAGGTGCTAGATAAATGCTTGTTGGATGAATCCATATGTAGGAGGAGTTAAAGCCTCAAAGGCTGGGCTGGCAGGTTCAGAGAGAATGGTGATAAAGGAATAAAGAATGGAAAGGATGGAGAAAAAGACTAATTAAGATGTTTTGTTGCACATTATAAAGTGCTCCCTTCCTGTCTTAGTTCGCCAGGGTTGCTATTACAAATACCACATATTGGTTGGCTTAAGCAACAGGAATTTATTTTCTCATGATTTAGGAGGCTAGAATTCCAAAATCAAGGTATTGACATGTGATGCTTTCTCCTGTACTCTGTAGCGTTCAGGTGCTGGCTTGTCACAATCCTTGAGCTCCTTGGCTTATTTCTCTGCTGCCATCACATGGCCTTCTGCCTCTCCTTGTGTCTACTCCTCTTTATTCTTCTGACTTTTGGCTTCTATTGCCATGTCCAATTTCTTTTGCTTATAAGGACTCCAGACATATGGATTAAGATGCAGTCTGAGGGAAGTAGATGTGGCTCAAGTGACTGAGCTCCTACCTACCACATGGGAGGTCCCAAGTTAAGTTCCTGGCAACTCCTAAATAAGACGAGCAAGACAGTGAGCTGATGTGACAGGCAGGCATGGCAAGCTGATGCAACAAGATGATGCAACAAGAGACACAAGGAGGAAAACATAATGAGAGACACAACGTAGCAGGGACCGGAGGTGGATCAAGTGATTAGGCACCTCCCTCCCAACATTGGAGATCCCAGGTTCGGTTTACCCACTTGTTCAAGCTGTCCCATCTACAACCCAACCCTGCAGCCACCCACTAGGATATACACTTTCCCAAAACTAATTGCAAAGGAGTCTTTGTTCTCTTGGCCTCAGATTAAAGCCTCATTGCCTGCCAAATAATAGGTGGACTGGAAAAACAAGGAAGACAAACATACACAGCAAGTGCAAACAATGAGGGGATGTGGAGAAATAAATAAATAACATAAATCTTTTAAAAAAATGCAGTCTAGGTCAATTTGGCCTCATCTAAATAGGGTCTTCAAAGATCCTATGCACAAGTGATTCCATACCTTAAAAAATAATTACATCTTCAAAGGTCCTATTTATGAGTAGGTTCATACCCACAGGATCATGGATTAAGACTTGAACATGTCTTTTATGGAATACTCCATCCCCATCCCTTCCCTTTCATGTGTTTTTAGAACAGAATAAAAATTGAAAGTGCTTCTGGTTTTATTTTTTCTGTCAGTCTATTGTGCCTTTGACTTGACACTCTTCAAAGGCTGGGACTTGTAGGGCCGCAGTTATATTCTGGTTGCGTGTTACTTATATAGAATTGAGTAGGAGGTCAAAGAACATATCAGAAGTTGGCCCTGACATTTGCTGTACACCAGTCACCCACTTGTTCAAGCTGTCCAATCTACAACCCAACCCTGCAGCCACCCACTAGGGTATACTCTTTCCCAAAACTGTTTGCCAAGGAGTCTTGTTTTCTTGGTCTCAGATGAAAGCCTCATTGCCTGTCAGGTAACAGGTGGATGGGAACAACAGACACACTCTTGCTTACCTCACAGCAGTGCCTATGAGGTTGTTTCTCTAAGCCCTTTGCAGACTCCAACATGTTTGCTAGTCCAACCTAGGCAGTATGGGATTGCAAAACAAATGAGAGGTCCTGAGAAGCTGGCATCCCTGCAATAGAATTTCATTGCCAAGGATTTCTACTCTGCAGCCATCCTGAGAAGAGAACAGATATTCCCAAGGTGTAAAACGGTGAAAAGCAGGCATACTTACGTACAATCCACCTCTGTCTCACAAAAGTAAGAAACTCAATCCTCTGTGTCACTTGGAAAAAATAGTCCATTCCTTAGTAAAAATTAATTTTGAAACCAATTCTTTTTTGTGGTTGAAGAGTAAGGGACTCCAAATTCAGCTGAATTGTCACAGTGTTTCAAGCCTGCTTCAAACTGTGTGTGTGTGTTTTTTCAATTTGTAAACCTGTGGTGATATAATTCCCTGCTTAGAGAAAAAATTAGATCCCCCTTATATGTTCATCTAGAATTCAGTAATTGTTAACAATGTGACCTTTCTCTTTACTATTTGTACTTCCATGTTCACTCTTTCTTTTATATTTTTCAATAATTAATTATAAATTTGAGCTATCACACCAGTTTAATATTCAAATACTTCACTGCATATTTCCTAGAAATAAAAACATTCTTTACATAACCACAGTAAATTCAGAAATTTTAGCGTTGATATAGCACTATTATCTAATTCAAAATTTTGGGGGGAAAGACAACTATATATATATATATATACTTTTCCTCATCAAACGTTTATCAACTAGTTTTATTTTATTTATAATAATAAACTTTATTTTTAAAGAGGTTAAAGATTACATAAAAGTTACATTAAAAGAATAGGAGATTCCCATATAACCTCTCCCTCCCCACCCCCACACACATTTCCCTTATTATTAACATCTTACATTAGCGTGATATATCCACTAATTTTAGTATCCATTGATGATAATTGCCTGAATCAATGCTCTAAAGGGTGCACATAGTGATTTTCTAATTCCATCTTTGCTTCTACATATTAGTTGGGACTATACTGTGAGAGATATTTTCACTCTTTTCTCCATTATTTATTCACTCATTTGGTTATCTACTTAATTCCATATGGACATATTGATTTTATTTTATTCAATTGGTTATAGTAAGTCACTACTGTTATTTATTTTGATACTCAGATTGTCCTAGTGGGATTTCTTTCAGTCTAGCTCCTGTGTCCTTTTACATGTCCCAATCATTGTTTGAGAATTTTATTTTGTGGCCCATCTGGGCTTGTCTTATAAACTCCTTAGCTCAACCCTGATTCCTTTCATTTCACCAAGGGGATAAATAGTTAGCATGGCTTTTTTCCACTGCATTTGTTACTCTCAATTAGAGCCTGGAATCAACCAAAGCTTTCACCAAACTTCCTGTAACCATGTTCTTACAGTCCTCTGCACAGATCTCTGAAAGAGCATGTTCTTTAAGGACAAAGAGAGGGGGTCAGATGTGGCTCAAATGGTTGGGCATCCGTCTGCCATATGGAGGGACCTGGGTTCGATCCCCGGGACCTCCCAGTAAAATAAATATATATGTATATATATATATAGAAGACACATGGGCTGCCAGGCTCTGTGTGCCGATGAGCCGCCAGGCCCTGGGAGCCATGCAGCAAGATGATGATGTAACAGGAGAGAGACGCAGGAGAGAGACGCAGGAGAGAGACAAGACAAGATGCTTTGAAAACCAGGAACCGAGGTGGCGCAGGTGGCAGGACACCTTTCTCCTACATCAGAGGTCTCCAGGATCAAATCCTGGTGAAGACTGGAGGAGGAGGATGAGAAGAGATGGCAGGGAACACAGAGAATTGCCCAGTGAATGGACACAAAACAGCAAACGGGGAAGGGGGGGGTGTTAAAATGGATAAAGTAAATAAATAAATCTTTTTTTAAAAAAAAAAAAAAAAAAAGGACAAAGAGAGCTGGGCCCCAAAGAATGAGAGTTTTCTCATTTTTTCCTCTTTTTTTTTTTTTTCACTTCCTATGGCTGATTACAGTACAAATGGCTCTTTGTTGTTTTGCTTATGTGAGACAGAAGAGAATCTGGATTTAAATTTAGTGTGTGGGCACATACTAGAGAAAATCCCTGGCCATTGGGATCAGAGTGACCAGCCTGATAATCACTTTCAAAACAATATAAAAACAATGAGAAGTGTAAACTACACTAAATAAAAATGGCAGGGGGGAGCAGATGTGGCTCAAGCAGTTCAGCGCCCGCCTCCCACATGGGAGGTCCCGGGTTTGGTTTCCAGTGCCTCCTAAAGAAAACAAACAACAAGCAGACAATGAGCAAAAGAAAAAAAAAGGGCAGAAAGGTACAATTTTCAGTGGAATGTTGGACTAGAGAAATTGCTTAAAATCGGAAGCAAACCATGCTCTGACTCTTGAAAAAATGTGGTAATGCTAATGATTGTTTGTTTAAAACATCACTGGAAAGTCTTCCGGGTCCTTGTTAAGTCAAGTCTCTAAATAATATGCAAGAAAGCATTTCCAGAAGGGACTTGGTGCTGTCCAGGCTCCTGCAATCTTGGAGAATTTGAGATGGATGGGATACCAAAAAGAGCAGCGTTTGTTTTCTATCTGAGTCTGTTTGATGCTTCTCCTGCAGGTGAAAATGGTCTTCAGAAAGAAACTTCTCACAGCCTGTGTCCCAACTCCTCTATTAAGTAAATATGACTCGGCTGAAAATTCTGAACTACAGAATACTGCTTTTGAATATATCTCTAAAAATGGAGGTGTGGCATCTGCCTCGATGTGTAACTCACCTTGTTCTTTCTGGAGATTCTACATCTGAGAAGACACAACATCCTAGGATTTGTTCACATCATCAGAGTGGAAGAAAGTCCTTCTGAATAAAATTCTAATTTTTCAAGATTCCATGCCCCAGTTTGGAATAAGGGGAGTAACTTATCTTTTAACAATGATGCAAATAAAGTCAAGTTTTTACCAGAATCAGGGTTGGTTTTCCTTTTGTGGAATTTATCCAATAGCTCTATTTAAAAAGGACAGGAGCTGGAAAGGATCATCCCATTACTTCCCCTTTGGGGAATGGAGAAAGACCAGCTCAGTAGCAAAAAAAAAAAAAAAAAAAAAAATCATAATAGGATAAAAACCAAGGCAGATGTGAGGTGAAGAAGCGATCTCCTAGAGGCTGCCTTCATGGCCATTTGTCGTCACAAGATACTTTCTTCTCACATGAAACAGATTTTTAACATATCAAAAACGTCTGCAATCCACTCACAGTTTCTGAGTCTGGAATGCCTACTCACTTTTGCAGGTAGCTCTGAAGCTGGAGAAGATGGGTGGAGAAGGCAGGAAGCCGGCCAACTGCAAAGTCTTCCTGACACAGCCTCCTTCTCTGGCAGCCAGCAATATGCAAAATGCCCTCCTGCACAGACCCAGGCATGGATGGGTTCCCGACATGACCCTCCACCGTGCAAATGGCTGGTCTTATTTTTAATTCAAGTATTAAAATAGCAGTAATTTGGCACTGATTAGCAGTGTTAGTCCCAGAGGCCAAAAGAGGACTGGAATTCAATGTGAGGCTCTAAACAATTACTTCCTTTAGATAATCACTTTTTTAGAGGCCAACTGTGCATATAAATATCACATAATGCCAGGGCTTGGCATGTTTTTATCAGCATCAACTCAGGCAACTTCCATGGCCATAAAGCCCCAGGCTCTGGAAATGGTTTGTCCCTTCAGCCAAGCCTGAGACAAACAAACGGGACAGAAGGCTGCAGAGAAGAGGCTGAGGTGAAATAGGCATGGCATCTCCTCTAAGCTCCCCATCAGGGGCCTGATCCTCTGGAGCTTTCTCACATCTAAATATACTTGGAAGTATGCTATCCCAGAAGGAAACTTCATCTTTGATTTGTAGGAAACTGAAACCACATGTGTTGGAAGTATCTTACTACAAAGAACAGGACTGGGAAAGCTATCACTCATTCACTTGTGTGTTTCTTTCGCGAATCTTTATCAAGTATCCTCTTGGTATCAAGCCCAGAACTGGGCACTGGGGACACCCAGGTCAATAAACACTTGGACATACTTAAGAAACTCATGGAAGCAGATGTGGCTCAAGCAGTTGGGCACCCTCCTACCACATGGGAGGTCTTGGGTTTAGGTCCCAGTGCCTCCTAAAGAAGACAAGGAAGACAGCAAGTTGATGCAACAGGCTGGCACGGCAAGCTGACGCAAGATGATGCAATGAGATGATGCAACAAAGAGACACAATGAGGGAAAAACACATTGAGAGACACAAGCAGGGAGTGGAGGTGGCTCAAGCAATTGAGGACCTCCCTCCCACATGGGAGGTTTGATTCCAAGTGCCTCCTAAAAAGAAGATGAACACAGAAAGCAGAAAGAGTATAAATAACCTTGGTGGTGGTGAGGAATAAATAAATAAAATAAATCTTTTTTTAAAAAACCACATATTTAGCTGGGGAGATAAACCAGTTTAGGGGGCTGAATTGTATCTCCCCAAAGCTATGTCCAAGTCGTAACCCTTAGTACTTGTGAATGTAGCCTCATTTAGAAATAGTGTCTTTGCAGATGGAATTGAGTTAAGGATCTCAAGAAGAGCTCATCTTGGTTTTAGGGTGGCCCCAGATCAAATGACTGGTGTCCTTAGGAGGAAAAGATATGACACAGAGTCTCAGAAGGGAGATGGCCACACTCACAGAAAAAAAGGCTGTGCAAAGACACTCTGGAAGGCAGAGGCTGGAGTGAAGCAGTCACAAACCAGGGGATACCTGGGGCCCCCAGATACTAGAAAAAGAAGGAAGCATCTTCCCTTTGAGTCTTCAGTGGGAGCACAGCCCTGCGAGTGCCTTGATTAGGACTTCTTGTCTTCAGAACTGTGAGAACAAATTTCTGTTGTTTTAAGGCACCCAATTTGTGTGTATGTGTGTATGTGTGTGTGTGTGTGTGTTTACAGCAGCAACAGGAAACAAAATATAGCCAATGAACTGATAAAGTTCACACTAGCATAAGAGCATATTAAAGTATAGACAAGAGTCTTGTGGGAACCTCTTAAAGGGTAAAGTTTACACTGAGGAGGGGAGGGCAGGAAAATGCCACGAAAGAGTTGACTCTGAGCTGACTTATGAGCAAAGAGAAGTTTGCCAGTCATAGAAGAAAAGGGGAATGGAAACAGCTTGCCCAAAGGCCTGGGGTCATGACAGGGAGAGAGGAGCTCGATTTTCATGGAGCACAAAGTGCACAAGGGGTGCAGCAGGCAGTGTGGAAAGATGACCTGGGAGAGGTGGGTTGGGGTTGGGTGGCAAGTGTATGAATGCTGCACTGGCGGTGTAGACTCCATCTAGCCAGCTTGAGAAAACAGGGAGATTTTTAAATAGACAAAGAATCACACGGATCCATCAGAAATGAAATATTTAGGCCAGATCTGTATGCTTATTCACAGCCTTGACATGACCTGGCTGCCATGAACTGAGAGGCAGCATAACTGCCAGACCTGCTCCACTATGGCTGACCAAAGCTCCTTAGCTCTGGTCTAGGAAGCGAGCTCCACCTCTGTCTACGGTGCTCATCCAAGCCTGCTACACACCCCAGGGCATAGTTGTTAGAATACATATATATGAAATATACATCAGATGTACTGAGTGAAGTGCTTTGCATCTACATATGTATCATTTCTATTTCAAAGACCACTTCAATTAATAAACAAATATGTATTGAGCACCTACTTTAGGCAGATAATGTTTTAGGCATGGGGTGTGGAAGTGGGATGGGAAACACAACAAAATCCATGCCCTCAGGGAGCTTACAATCTCTTAGGGAACATGCAATAGCTAATTTTACTGAGTACTTTTTGATTGCCAGGCACTCTTGTACGCATTTTATGAGTTGACTTGTTTGATTGTCACAGCAATTCAAGAGGGCAAATATTATTGCCTCGATGGCACAGATGAGATAAATTGAAGGAAAGTCAAGTTAAGGAAGTTGCTCAAGATCACCCAATCAATAGCATGGCTAGGATTTGAACTCAGGGTATCTAACCTTTAGTACCTGCACTTATAAGCATGAAGTGATTCTGTCTTGCAAAAGACAAAAGCCAAGGTCAGAGAGGTTAAATAGCTGTGCAAGCATCACTCAGTAATTCTGGTCTGTCTCAAAAGCTCATGTTTTCGTCACTCTTCTAAAATCACATACATCCTAAAAATTTTCCCAGTGAGTGAGAAATGGTCTATTTCCAGGACCAGAGCTTCCAACTACAGGGGCTATACTAAGCATTATTGATCATTAAATACATACCCATTATTGTTCTTATTCTCTATAATTCACCAAACACCCCATCATGTTTATTTCAACAAGGGATTCAGGCAGCAAACATTAGCTTTTTAATGGGTCTGTAATGACAGACAGTTTCTCTGGCTGGTAGAAACTTCCAGAGAGTCTCTCTGCTTTGTCAACTCATCCAAACCTAGGATATCTATTCATTTGCCAGTGAATGGATGACAGGGATAGATACTTATTAATATATATATAAAGGCACCATTGGGATGTCCAAATAAGCCTGCAGTGGAGCGGGGAAGGGGAATTTATAGAGTTCCCAGGCTAAGGGACAATAAGGAGGAGTTAAAGCGTGTTTGCTCGTTTATTACTATCCCTACAATCCCATTTTTACCCCCAGGTTGGTGAGATCTGGGGAAGCAGTTTACATCTAATTAGATTGCTTTCCCATAAAACTAATCATTTAAACTTGACTACACTAAAGTTTGTTTCTTGCCAACCCATTCGAGGCTTTTGAAATCTACCCACATATTTTCTTGATGAATAGTGTTTCGTTTCTTGACAATCCTTAAGACCTTCTAAGATTTTGAGATTTAAAATAATCTCTTGTACAAGTACACATATTTAATGAGTGGTCTCAAAAAATGACCAGAGAACTTAAAATGATAATATGTCCATTCCCAGAAAGATGACCATCTGTATTTATGTTTTATTTTTGACCTTGAGATATTACAAAATACTTTGCCATCTCTTTATCATTATTTTTATAATATGTTCTTTGATGTAGAGCTTCGTCAAGTGCTTAAAACACTTCATCTTAGCCAAAAGGCCAAGAAGCTATCGTCCAATGCTCTTTGAAGAGCCATATTTCCCAGGCTTCCCATATTCTTGTATTCATCCACATAACATTTGTGAGAGCACACTGGGAATAGTGTAACCTCACAGTTCCTGGTCGTAATAGAGGTCATGCTTGTGAGCTTTAGGGAAGTGTCCCTGTCCATTGTGATGCGTGTAAAAAGCAGCACAACTGGAGTGCACGGTTCTGAGTTCTAGGTCCTGTTCTGTTTCTAACTGGTTGCCTGACTTTTGGGGGAAATGAGTAGATGGTGGCTAATCATCTTGGGACTTGAGTATCCTTTTCTATAGGAGTGGTAGGGTGAAATTATCTCTAAGTAAAATGAGTTTCGCAATGCCATCTCGCTGCTTAGCAACAGAGCTGGTGCTGGAGAATAAGTGTCTTGACTTCTGATTTAGTCCTCGAGTTCCAAAGTATTAGCATTGAGTTGCTTCTACACTTCTGGGCAGGAGGCCTCTGATTTTCTGCTCCACCTGGTTATTTAGGTTTATCACACTCCTGTGCATTTAGCACAACTTAACTGTGGTTCTCCATATAGATGGAGGTGGGGGAGAACAGAGAGCATATCAGAATCACTTGGGGATCTTTTTGTCAAAATATACTTGCCCCTCTTCTTTCCCCTCACCTCTCCTCTTCTCTCGTACAACTCACCCTTGATTTACCTAGCTAGGCACCTATTAATTTCCATATAATTCTGACATCTCCCCAAATCCAAAGAACCCCAGTGTAGGACATCTCACATATTTGCCTCAAAAGGCAAATTGGGAATTGCTAAAGACTTGGAAAAATGTTCATTGACACTGCTCTGGCATTTTACCCTTGTAGACATCAATATCCTTAGATATTTTCTTCCCTATAATATATTCAAAATGCATTTCATTTGGAAATCACTAGCAACGTCCTTCTAAAACACTGTGACAAGATGTTCAACAATGTTTTTAGAGTCTTCTTAAAACAGAAATTATGTTTCTCCATGAATTCTTCCAAAAAGAGACCTGGACAAAATATTCCAATCTATAGAATCAATTCCCTCTTGGACCAGTATGGACAGTATGATAACCCCACAGACACAGAGATGAAGACCAGCCTTCTCCTGTGCTATCCTTTGGAAGGAAGTTCCCACAGTTATAGATACTCTATTGATTATATGGTTTGGGATCAGCTCATTTGGGTGACAGAAGATTCATGCCCTTGCCATACCCTTCTGTTTCTGAGGATTTAAAAGATTTAGGAAAGATCATTAATATTAAGCAGAGATGTTTGATGGAGAAATTCTCATGCTGGAGATCATATTCTTGTTTACCAAGGTCCTTTGGTGTTTTCCTTAGATGTGTACTTGTTGGACAGTTTTTTATTGTTTATGCTATGGAAATGACAACACATGCACGCACATAATCTTTTCTTTTAAGATGTAAACAAGGGATGTACCCGAGCCAAGGGCAGCAAAGTCTAAGAATGACAAACTATTCTGGATGGTCCCCTGTCTCTCTCCTCTGAAGCGGCTTTATCCAGGGCCATCTGGGCAGCTCGGCATGCTTGGTGAAGCATTGTAGGGGTCCAGATGGATGGGTTTTTGGAGAGTTCTTAAAAACCCATTGCACCCAACCCTGAATGGCTGTATGCCAAAGGTCACCTCATCCGAGTGGCATCCTTCCTGATTCTCTCTCTCTGGTTTTTTGTTTGGAGTCAGCACCCTGGTGTTTTCAGGGAGTGAAGGGTTTTAATTAATGCATTATTGTGATTCTTCTAAGTACTAGTTCATTGATGTCAACCTCTTCATCTCATCTGAGGCTTCTGAACATCAAAAGGAAAGAAGGAGATGGAGTCCTGTAAGACAGAGGAAGGTCTCATGGCTCCCGAGGCACAGCTCACGCCATGAATCTAAGTCAGTAGCATGTCAGGGGCAAAAGACTCCCAGAATGGTCACTGTCCTTTCAGCAGCAACTCTAGCAGTGGCCACCACACCTTCAAGGCACAGAAAGTGGTCTTATCTCTGCTCTGTAGGTGGATAACCCAAAGGCTGGGAGGTCTCAGAGGGAAGAAAATAGAAAAGAAGAGTATAAGTGAGAGAATTAGTCCATTTCTTCCCAACACTTAAGTCATGCCCTCAAAAGATAAAGAAGACATTTTAAGAAAATGCATTTATCCTCTGATTCTCTTAAAGCAAAGCTTTTCCTGCAGGCAGAACATAAAGCAATATGACATTTACAGTTCTCTCTCACCACAGCATTCCCCATCCCAGAGCACTCAGCAAATCCCAGGGACAGACCAATATGAAAGCCTGCGATCCTGGACATCTCCTCCACCCAGGAGGCCCTGGGCCCAGCTTATCTGCCTCACTGCAGGCTCAGCAGACCTTTCCCAGACGGGCAGGACGATGTCACCTCGAGCTGGTGACTTGCCGTGAGAGGCACATGCCTCACAAGAGTCTCTCGGCAATGTAGGAAATCTCATTAAAGCCTGACATTTGCTGAGCATCCACAGAGGGCAAAGGTTCCCGTTCCAATCACAGAGCCCCACAGCAGGACCCAGCAGGCAGTGTGGTGGCATAGCTGCGCTGGCATATTCAGCACCGTGTAGGTCCACCAACTCCCACAGCCCCAATGGGCTCTGGTGGGACCCTCTGGTCTGGGAACCTGCACACACTCCCCTCTCTTCTACCGTCCCCTCCACATTCTTCCACTGTGTCTCCTCCTACAGCACCCATTTTGCCCGAGGTTTTTCCAAACCAAGGGAAGAGACCTGAGCCATCTCTCCATTCACTTCCCTATGAACCAATTCCTCTGGCCTCCTCCCAAAGCCAGGAGAGAGGCTTGATGACACAGGGCCTTCCCTAGGTACCTCTAGCTAGGAACCATTTCATACCTGTACACTCCTGAGTGTGCACACCTAAATACCCTGTGGGCTGAGAATTGATGCGAAGAAGGATGATAAAGCCCAGTGGGCAGAGTGCTTGGGTCTCTAAACAGTCTCTTGGAATCAGAAGGTCATAAACACTTTGAATACACCAAATGCCCATGCTCCTGATTACACAGTGGGGGGACAGCCCCTTACCAGATGTTCTGGATGTGTGCTGAGAGCATCCAAACCTACCCCAGGCAGCAGAATAATGGTCCATGGCTATAGAAGGTGTTTATTTACATTGAAAATCCAGGAGATATCTATTTTCTCTAAATGAAATTATCTGATCCCACCCCCAGAGTTAATGTGTGATTAATGTATCAAAGCATTCCCAGTGTCTCCATTTGAGCTTTACTACCTGAACTTTTCATCACTTGGTTCCTTTCTCCTTTTCCCTCCCTCTGCACTTCATGATGCTGGCACCTCACTGTGTCAACTCTGTCTTAGTATTTTACATACAGAATTCCTGATTTTCACAAAACTCTGCAAGGTATTATCATCCAATCACCTTCCACCTTTAAAGCTGCAATGTGAACTACATAAAGTATTACAGAGGGTGACAGGACACATGTACATGTACCTACCATCTTAATTTAGCCATGTTAGAGTTTGCCATTTTTGCTTCAGAATTTTTTTTCAAACTTTATTTCAAATGCAAAAAAAAAATAAAGTAGACAAAAGACAGCTCCAGAAGTTATGGAAGTATTATACCTAATAAATTCTGTCCAGACATTTTTATCTCATCTAATCCCTCCACCAAACTCAATTGTTCCTCCAGTGTTCAGAAA
This sequence comes from Tolypeutes matacus, assembly GCA_026826555.1. Lineage (NCBI taxonomy): Eukaryota > Metazoa > Chordata > Mammalia > Cingulata > Chlamyphoridae > Tolypeutes > Tolypeutes matacus. Next base: position 9,344,283 of record JAKSZT010054226.1, read on the forward strand.
TATATACAGATAAACATAGATTAGTAAAACGACGTTAAGTTCTCCTTATTAATGAAGAGAATGCTTAAGAGAAAAACATGCTTAATCATATTCATATCTCATCATTTTTTTCTTCAGAATATTTTTTTAAGAATGAAAATCTTACAGGTAGGTTTGAAGTCCGCTTTGAACTCTACCCTCTAATCCCATAGAGGCAGCCACTCTCTTGAAGTTGTTATGTATTCTTCCTGTCCATATTGTTATCATGGATTAGGAAAACAGTGAGGCTGTGAGGTGTTAAATAACTTGCGCAGGCTACCCAGCCCAGTGAAGAACCTGGGACTGGACCCAACCTCTCTCCTAGGTTTCTGAGCCACTGGCATGTGTGTGCACATACTAGAGGTTGGCAAAGTGGGAGTAGAAAGATGGAAAGCCATCATCTGAAAAGGGAGTGCATTGGAATCAGATGGGGCTCAAGCGGCTGGATTTCCACCTACCATATGGGAAGACCCAGGTTTGATCCCCAGGGCCTCCTGGTAAAAGCATGGCAGGCCCCCACGGCAAGTGATGCAGCAAGATGATGACGCAACAAAAGAGAGACGCAGGGGAGAGTCAAGGCTAGACACGACAAAAACCAGGAACTGAGGTAGCACAAGCAACAGGGTGCCTCTCTCCCACATCAGAGGTCCCCATGATCGAATCCCAGAGAAGCTTGAGGAGAAAAATGAGAAGAGAAGACAAAAAGAAACAGACATAGAAGATCATGCAGCGAATGGACACAAACAACAAACAGCAGGGGCAGGGGGAAGAAAATTAAAAAAAAATAAAGGGGGGGCAGTGTCTCACAGAATGACAGGTAAGGGAATGCATGTTTCTTTTGAAATCAGCACTCTGGCAGAGGAGTGACAGCATGGTGCTTTGATTCCAGTTATTGGCCCTTCCACTTCTCTCATCTATGAACCTAGGTAGTACCACCCTAAGCTTTTCATAGATCTGCCTCCTTCCTCTCTTTTGTTTCATAATCTTCTATTTCCAGCTCAAATGGGTTCTGCCATGTCCTGTATTGAACTTTCTTCAAGTTCTTTGCAATCCTGAAGTGCCATTATACTAAGGTTCCAAGATCCAACTACTTTGGGTCTCCATTGCCCAAATGATGATAATTACATATCTTCTGCCTAAATTGTAGGGACATTTGAAGGATGAAATGAGGAATTAATTACTTATTTAACAAATATTTACTAAAATGTGTTGTATTAAAGAGGAAATAGAAGGAACCATGTGAACGTCAAGGAGGGGAAACCTAATCTCGACATGAGAGATAGAAGTTTCCTATCTCTTGGAGGAAATGAGTCAAACTCAGCCCCCAGAGATAGGTCTGAGTAGGCCACGAGAAGAGAGGGCACAACTATGGGCTTTGATCTGCACATAGAAGACAGTATGATTTTTAGGATATGGCGATTCTGGACTATAAGATAACCATATTAGCACAGCATGACAAATCTCCCTTAAATTTTCCCAGAAACGACTTGAGCATTCTTAGGCTCTCTTCCTTTGTGCCTTTACTTCTGATATTTCCATTTATATGCCAGGTTCCTTACTGCATTACAATTGGTCATTTGCAGTTTTAAGCCCCCACTGCACTTGGACTGCAACCTCTCTGAAAGCAGAAACAAGGTTTCCTCATCCATTTATCTCCACCACCTGACAGCTGTCCCTGACAGCACCTGACAGCACCTGAATTGAAGCTCGTCCTCCTTGGGCCACAGCACAGGGATTTCCCCAGACACCCCCACAGAGGTGAAGTCTGAATTTAGAGCTGCTCTTGCATGTGTTCTAACTCTGGCTTTCCAGAACTAGTCTGAAAGATAAGAAGGATCTCTTTCAAATGTAATTACAGAACAGAGAAAAGAGGAGGGGAAATATCCCCAGACAATGGTCCCTTTTGCTCCTCCTAGAGTCAATCTCTCTAGTTGGCTCTCTGTGGTGTTCATTCTGCTCCACAAAATGAACTTTTCCTGCATGTGCAGAGCATGGCTTAGGTTTTCTCTGGCCATGACAGGAACCACTGAAGATATCTCAGAAGAAGAGAAAAATCAGAGAAAGAGCCTCAGCCACAGCTTCAGCTTCAAAGCAGGCTTCCTGTGGGTGGAGACCCTTTGGTAACTGACTGTGGACTCCAGGGTAGAAAAGATGGAAATTCCCAGGCCTGAAAGCATAGCTTCAGACAGGATCTGCATCTTTAGAACAAGATTTTCATTGACACTAGAAGAAAGGAACTATCACTGGAGTCAAGAGAGTACCAAAACAATGCCAATCAAAATGAAGTAGCTTAGCCCATCTTTCTCATGAATATCTGATGAAGTCTTTTTATCTGAGGTCTTCTGCTTCTGGCCATAGTAGAATAACAGAGACTAGATTTGTGCTACCACCTGAAACAACCAAGAAAACAGACACTCTATGAAACTGTGATTATCAGGACCCTGGCCATCAGGCAACAAAGGATGGTGATCCATGAGAGACGGGAAACAAAGGAAGGGATCCCTAGGACTGTCCCAGCTCACTGCCTTAAAAGAATGTACAGAAAGGAGAAACACAGGTAGAGCCCAGAGGACTTCCTGAGTTGAAGAGATGGTGCTGAAAGTCTGGGGAGACCAAAGCACCTAGAGTTTTCAGTACAGACTACCAAAGATGAGAGAGCTGTACACAGAGAGATTTCAGAAGTCTGCAAAGAATTCCCATCAAGTTCTCAGTTGCGTACTGATCAGTGCTGCATGCATTTGCGGAAACTACCCAAGGCTGAGGAAAGAAGCACTCAAGAGGACTAGTAGTAATGGCACATGGTGCTCGCACATGAGAAGTTCTTACCTACCAGCCTGGAAAACCTCATGCCTCACAGGATATTGGGTAGAGTACATGAAATGAACTTGCCTCAGGATTGGGCAGTAATTAGACCTAGAGTAAGCATGGCTCCAGTCCTGCCTAACAAATTTTAAAATCAAGTCCCAAAAGTATCATATTATTTCCAAAGTTGCATCCCAGAACAAAGGTCAAAAATATTTACAGGAAAACAAAAATATCAACCAACAAGGTAAATTTTACAGTCTCTGGAATTCAGTAAAAATTACCAGCCATGTTAAGAAGCATGAAGAAAAAAAAATCAGTGAATTGAAACGTACCCAGAATGGACACATACATTAAAATTAGCTGCCAAAGACATTAAAACAGTTACAGAAATTGAAGTCCATATGTTAAAATAGTGATGCAGAGATATGGAAAAACTAAAAGAGAACCAAATCAAACATCTGGAGATAAAAACTACACTATGTGAGGTGAAAAATACATCAGATAGAAATAATAGCAGATTAGACACTGAAAGAGAAAAAAATAGAGTGTGAAGATATAGCAATAGAAATTATTTTAAAAAATTAAACAGAAAAATAATAAAAGAAAATGAACAGGACATTGGTGAGCTGTAAGACAATTTCTAGTCATCAAATTCACATGTAAATGGAACCCCTAAAAAAGCAAAGGGGAAAAACAGGAAAAAAATAGTTTTAGAAATATTGGAAGAAGTCTTTCCCAAATTTGGTGAAAACTATAAACCTACACATAGAAAAAGCTCTGAACCTAAAGCACAAAAAAAATATGAAAATAATAACACATAAGCACATCATACTCAAACTGTTCAAAATTAGTGAAAAAGAAAAAAATAACTCTCACTTAGAGGCAGAGTGGGCATCACTATCCTAAAATCCTCAAGATTGGGGAATGTACAATGGACTAAAGTAGACTTACTGTTATTCTACTATAGACTTATTGTTATTCTAGGAATGGAAGAGCTTTTATCCTTGATGTGGGGGCAGTGGCCACCAGAGTTTCTGAGGGGATGAGAGGGAAAAATAAGTGTAATATGGGGGAATTTTTGGGACATTGGAATTGTTCAGCATGATTTTGCAATGATGGATACAGGTCATTATATATTTTGTCATAACTTACAAAATTGCAGGGGACAGAGTGTAAACTATAATGTAAACAATAATCTGCAGTTAGTGGCAATGCTTCAATATGTGTTCATAAAGCTGTAACAATGATGTTACACTAATGAAGGATGTTGTTAATGTGGGAAAGTGTGGGAGCGGGAGGGAGTGGGCATATGGGAATTCCCTATATTTTTTAATGTAACATTTGTGTAATCTAAAATTTCTTTAAAAAAAAATAATTTTTTAAAAAAGAACACCTTGTAATTCCTACACTTCTCCTACTTACAATTTAACCTCCTAAGAAAGTGCAGCTAAATAAACAAACAAAAATTCTACCAAAAAAAAAAAAAATCTTAAGAGCAGTCAGAGGAAAAAAGACATCCCATAAAAATAAGGATGACGGCAGATTTCCTGTCAATAACAGTGGAAGCCAGAAATAGTGGAACTACCTTTTTAAAGTACTGAAAGAAAAATAACACCTAGATTTCTATGCTGTGCAGAAAAGAGTTACCATAGCAGGTCTGAGACTGCTATCCTTAGAACAGCCTGCCTCTAAGGTCAGTTCTTAGCTAACATCTGCAAAATTGACTCTTGGAGAATTCCTATTTAACAGCTAACTGATAAGAGTGGTCAACCTGAAATTAGTTGTTTTTGCAAACAATATGATTCATACTGAACACCTGCTTTCCTTCTGGGATACTTGAATTTTGGTACATGCTAGGCAGAGGGTATCTCTGTGACCAGAGTCCAGTGAACACCTAGGGCACAGAGTCTCTAAACAACTTACCTGGGCAGAAACACGTGTTGCTGTATTCCTGTTGCTGGAGCAATATGTGCTCTGTGTGAGTACCTTCATGGAAGGGAGAAAATAAGGAAGTCTGAACATGGGGTCCTCAAAACTTCCCTATGTTTCCTTATGTAATAAATCGTAACTCTGAATACAACCATATGCTGAGTCCAGGAAGCCCACGGAGCACATCTTTGAATATGGTTGTGATACAAACAGGTTGAAAGTAAAAGAAATGGAAAAAGGTATACTATTCTAGCACAAATCAAAAGAAAGCTGGAATGGCTATATTAATAACCGACAAAGACTATTTCAAAACAAAAACTATTACCTAGGATAATGAAGTTCATTTCATAATAATAAAAGGGGCAATTTATGAGGAGGATAAAATAATCATAAGTGCTTATGCATTGTGTAACAGATCTTCAAAATACGTAAATTAAAAACTGATAGAACTGCAAGGAGAAATAAACAATCCATAATTATGGTCAAAGATCTCAATACCCATCTCAATAAGTCGTAAAAAAAGTAGATGGTAAACCAGTAAGGATGTAGAGAACTTAAGCAACACTATCAGTCATCTTCATCTAATTGACATTTAGAGAACACACAGCTCCACAGCAGAATGCACATTCTTTTCAAGTGTGCATGGCACATTTACCAAGATATTTCATATTCTGGGCCATAAAACTAATCTAATAAATTTAACAGGTACAAGTCACAGAAAATATGTACTCTAATGATAAAGGAATTAAATTAGAAATCAACAATACAAAAATCTCTGGAAAATTCCCCAGTTATTTAGAAACTAAATAGCTCATAGATCAAATAAGAAATAAAATGAGCAATTAGAAATCCTTTTTAAATGGAATGAAAATGAAAATACAACATATCAAACTGTCACTAAGATAGGATATCTAGAGCACTGGAAATTGGAAAAAGAAGAGGAAATTTAACCCAAAGTAAGTAGAAGAAAGGATATAATAAAGATCAGAGCATAAATCAATAAAACAGAAAATAAATCAATGAGAATAATCAATTAAAAACAAAAACTTTTATGAGCTCAACTAAACTGATAAACCTCTAGTCAGATTGACCAGGAAAAAAGAGAAAAGATACACATTTTTTAAAAAGTGACATTACTATAGTTAAAAGAATGTTATTAATAACTTTATGTCAATAATTTCCACAGCTTAGAGGAAAACAATTCCTTCAAAGACACAAACTAGCACAGATCATTCATGAAGAAATAGATAACTTGAATATTCCTATATCTATTGAAGAAATTGATTTTGTAGTTAAAAGCCTTCCCCAAAATAAAATTCCATCCCAGATTACTTCAGTAGTGAATTTTACCAAATAACAAAAAAATCATACCAATTCCATAAAACTCTTCCAGAAAATTTGAAAAGAAGAAAATATTTCCAAACTCAATTGAGTCGAACATTACCCCAAAACCCAAACTAGTCAGATTTCAATTCTTCTCAAATTGAACTATAGAGTCAATGGAATTTCAATGAAAATCCCAGCACAATTTTTAGTAGGAATTGAAAAGCTGATTTTAAAATTCATATGGAAATGCAAGACCTAGAACATCCAAAGAAATTTTGAAAAAGAATATAAAAGTTGGAGGACAAACATCACCTGATTCCAAGACTTACAATAAAGGTACAGTAACCAAGGAAGTGTGGTACTGGTAGAAAGATAGAGAAATAAATCAAACGGAATCAAGAGTCCAGGAATAGACCCACGCATATATGGATACCTGATGTTTGCCAAATATATTAAGGCAATTCAATGGAGAAAAGGACAGTCTTTTCAACAAATGATGCAGGATATCCATTTGCAAAATAATCGACTTCTATCTGTACCTTATACCACATGCAAAAATTAACTCAATAGAGAACATAGACCTCAATGTAAAACATAAAACTACAAAACTTCTAGAATAAAACATATGAGAAACCTTTGGCAAACTTAGGTTAGGCAAATATTCTGAAAAACACCAAAAAGCACAATCCATAAAAGAGCAAATTGATAAAGTGAACTTCATCAAAATTCATAACTTCTGCTCTTTGAAAGACACATTTAAGAATGAAAAAAAAAAAAAAAAAACTAAGCATTTGAAGAAATTTGCAAATCCTAACAGAGGACTTGTATCCAGAAAATACAAAAACTTTCAAAATTCAGTAATAAGAAAACAAATGACCCAATTTAAAAATTGGCTAAACATTTGAAAAACACTCCACCAAAGATGATATACAGATGGCAAATAAGCACATGAAAAAATGTTCAATGCTTTCAGTTGAAAGGGAAGAGCAAACTAACACCACAATGAGCCATCACTATGTAGCTGTAATGGTTCCATTAAAAAGATTAGCCACAGCAACTGTTGGTGAGGATGAGGAGGAATTCTCCTACACTTCTGGTGGGAATGTGAAATGATACAGCTTTTTTGGAAAACAGTTTGGCAGTTTCTGGAAAGGTTAATCATACACCTACCACAGGATCCAGTCATTCCTCCCCTAGGACTATATCAAGAGAAATGAATACATGTATCCTTAAAAAGACCTATATACAAAGGTTCATAAAAACTTTATTTATAGCAACCCCAAACTGGAAACAACCCATTTGTTCATCAACAGGTAAATGGATAATTAAACAGTGATATCCATACAACGGAACACTATTCATCAATAAAAAAGGATGAAATACCAATGACTGTTACAACATGAATGAATCTCAAAATAGCTATATTGAGCAAAATGAGCCAGATAAGAGTACATTCTCCATGATTCCAGTCATAAAAAAATTACAGGCAATGCAAACTATTATACTCTGATTGCAGCCAGATCAGTGGTTGCATGGAGGTGGGATTGGGGGTTACAAAGGGGCCTGGCTAAACCTGTGGGGTGATGGATATGCTCTATATTCATTATCTAGATGGGGATGGTCTCATGGGTGTACATATATGCCATAACTTATCAAATCGTGCACTAAGCATGTACAGTTCATTATATGTCAGTTATACCTGAAGTAAAGTTGGAAAAAAATGAAGCGGCTGGGAAGCGGCTGTGGCTCAATCAGTAGGGCTCCCGTTTACCATATGGGAGGCCCCGGGTTCAGTTCCCGGGGCCTCCTGGTGAAGGCAAGCCCGCCCGCATGGCGTGGTTAGCTGACCCAGTGAGCACAAGCAGCAAGGGGGGGATAAATGAATAAATAAATAAAATCTTTAAAAAAAAAAAAAAAATGAAGCGGCTCAGTGGGTTTTGTACCAGGTCATGCATAGGGTGGGGGGCAGGGTAGGCAAAACTGGTCCAAGGCAGACTAGACTCATAGGAACTGGGGGCCACAGATATGGATGTGGGGTTAGAGACCAGAGGTTAGGAGCCAGGATGCGCTGTCAGACTTACACTTTCTAAGGAAGCCTTGAGGGTTTAGAATAAAAGTCAGGGCAAGCAGAAGGTTTATTTTGGGTTGTTTGGTGGCTAATGACTCAGAGATTAAAATTATGCCAGCCAAATAGGTCCAAGCCTCCCAGGAAATTCTCTGCTTTGTTAGAACTCAGAAGGCATGGCCCTAAAATATTGTCTCAACATAATCAGGGCTCAAGTCGAATCTGCTATGACAGTCACTTAGCTCTGAGCCCCCTCTTAGGTGGCCCCAAGCCTGGGGTTGGGGTGCGGCTGGAATCTGGTGTGAGAACTGCGTCCTCCGTGCCCAGTCAGAGGCAAATGTTTTCTAACTCTGATACCGTTCATCCTTCCCATCCCCAACCAGGAAAAGCTGCCTCAGCTCCTTTTCTTTGGGCCTCCGCATTTTCTGCCAGCTGCTCCCCGTTTTTGTTTCCCTCTTTCCTGCCTCCTGCTTTGCTTTTAGGTACACTCACCATTCACTGCTAGTGCCCTTCCCTTGTCCTCTGTCTCACCTTGGACAGCCTGCACCCTCCAGAAGAGCCACTGCCACCTGGAGATTCAGCCTCCCCACTACGCTTTCCCCAGCAAAAGGCTTCGGGTCCTGTTCTGTTCGCCTTGACGGGCAGATACAAAACCCTCCCTCTTTGAGTAATAAAATCCCCTACCGCCACGCCTTCTCTTAAAAGTCTACCAACTCTTTGTTTCATCTCTTATGCCAGATTGCCAGCCCTACAAGCCCCAGCCTCTGCACAAGACCTTTTTCCTCACTCGGCTTTCTGCAGAAGTCTCAATAAAGCAGAACTCCCTCAGTCAGGGGAAAAAAAATGAAAAGGAAAAAAGAAAAAAAAGCCTGGGGTTGCAATGACTTTACACATCAATAAGGCATATGTATGCAGCTGTTCAAGTTGTTAATGATTCACCATGAAACATGCAATACCACCCGGGACAAAGCACCTTACTAACCATTAATGAAAACGCAGACACAGAATATGAGATAGCTCCCGAGCTCCTTTCAGCTGTCTTTGATAATACGGACTCCTGTATCATCCCTGCCAAATAAAGAAAGCCTCAGCCTGAATTGTATCAATGCAAATCACAGGACTGCCTGCAAGCTTGTGTATTATAACTTATCTGTTGGGCCAATAAAAAGATATCCCATTATCTGCCTTGTCCACTTAACTATTAATAAGGCTCTTCCAAGCCTTTCATCTTCCCCCCTCCTGCAGAATCCCCACTCCCCTCTCCTGCTCACACGGTGAGCACCTCAAAGCCTGCTTAACTTCCCTGCTTGCAGGCTTAACTAGCAAAAGGTGTGCAGGTCGGTTTAACTGTCTGCAAAATGAAATCCGCATACAATAATGTAAGGAAGCTCTTCAGAGGCACCTCATCTTTCATCCCGAACACTGGAAGCACTCAGAGGCTGAGATGTCCACAGTCCAGCATTGCCATGCCTTTCAGTTCTCAGCCAGAAGCCTCCGAGCCTTGGGTGGGTGGGAGGGTGCCTGTCAGCTCCCTGTTCTCTTGGTGGTCCATGCAGTGGAGGCAGGGAGAAAAGGAGCACTGGATGGGTCATTCTTATTCCCAGATACTCATCCACGTCGTCTCTAGCTCTGTCCATCGGCTCCCCTCTTCTTCTGACACTTCCCCATGAAATACCCGGGCCCTGGGCCTCTGCCTTCTTTGCTGGACTGGGATCTCTTGTGTGGACCTGGCTAAAATAAAGGGACCATGCCCAAACAGTGAGATGGAAGTCCCTCCTGCTACGGGCACTGGGGGTGCTCTTCTGCTGAACCCCAAAGTAGGCTGAGCTAGGATGCAGCAGTACCCCAAGAAGGTCCTTTGGCTCAGAGCCTGTCTACATAATTATAGTTGCTATACTTCACTTGCATTTCCTGGAGTATTTTTTCCCATTTCCAGCCCCTCTTACTCTTCATTTCTTGAATATTGTTCTACAGCACATTGTACCCAAATGCACAGAATCCTTTTCTTTATTGAAGGCAGCTTCACATTTGTTTTAGAATCAAGTAAGGTACACAGAATTGCACAGTCCCTGGCAGGGAACTTTTGGAAGAAATGCTCAGAAAGGGATGATTCTGCCTGTTTAGCCTCACTTGTGATGACTTGTATTCCTCTCTGGTTAAATAGCCCCACACAGGATCCTTTCTGATAGTGTTTCACACACTTATCTCACTGACCTTCACAATAATATTCATAAAAATAACAGCAGAAGTGTTATTTTTTCCTGCTTGTTATTGAGGAATTTAAGTCAGGCAAAATGGCTCTATCATTAACAGGAGGTGAGCTGGTTAGCAGCTCAGTTTTGACCATAACCAAACCTCTTCACTCCTATTCCTCTGCTGTTTTTCCTTCAGTAATATTGGCTCGCTCTTTGTGCTAGCCGAAGTTATGGTGATTTCTCTTCCTTGCCCCCTACAGCTTTGCACTTTTCTTTACGGGTGGTACAGATTGGGCTCTGTTTTAGAGACAGAAGAATTTTCTCCTGTTTTGAAATGTTCTGCTATACCAGTCCCTACCAGCAAATTTTCTTTGTGGTTAGGATCAACGAAAACCCTTGAATTTTCACAGTAGCATGCACTTTTTAAAGCTCTTTCACTTGCATTATCCTACATAATCCCACAAGCACTCAGAGGAGGGAATTGGATTCCCAAAGTACAGATGCAGAAACTGAGGGTCTGTTGTGAAGTCAGTGACCCCATTTGCATGTCTGGCAAGCGTCTCTGCTCTCCAATTCCTAAAATAGCACTTACTTTCTCTACTTTACTTTCTCTCTCCATGCCTGTTGCCTCTGCAAATAGCAAAACTAAAAGTAGGCTTCCTCGCTTTATTTAGGAAAGGACATGAAGAATAAGCTATCTGGTTAGAACCACAAGAGAAACACAGGTAAGCAAAATGTAATTACTCAAGTTGGAAAGTTGCCATGTACAACAGCTGCAGAATTCCACTGTGGGGCAAAAAAGTAATATTGACCAAGAAATACCGTATTACTTCTCACAGACCCAATCTGATGGTTTATTCCTTAACTATATTTATTCAAAAGACCTAAAAGTCTATCTATTTAGTATGAAAAACTCATTACTGGCATTTGCAGATGCTCAGGGATGTACTGTCTGAAATTGGGAGTAGGAGACAGGTAAGAAAAATTAATAATGCATATAGTAAAATCCATTTACTCTTCTATCTGTGAAAGAGGGCTCTTGTGAGTCAAAGTAGTGCAGTGAGTGTCTGGGATGAAATACAAGGAGAGAAAGAGGGAGATGGCAGGAAGGGAACAAAGCATTTCTGTGATGGCCACGCCTCTAGTGCCAAACACAAAGCACCCTCAAACAGGGCAGAATGAGCTGAGCAGTGCAAGGCTCTCCCTCTCTGTGCCTTAAAGACAGGGAGTTTTGGAGCATTGCAGATATGGGATAAAGGCTCCCCAGAGCAGGCTTCCAGATCGATCCTGGAGCCTTTGCAGCACACCAGGAATTTATAGCAGCTTGGAACCTTCCAACAATAAAAATAGAGCAGTTTCCCTGTGGGCTGGGAAGGCTTGCAAGAGGCAGAGGTGAAAGGAAGGTCATTCCAGGAAGAGGGGCTCCTTGAATCAGGCTTGCAGCAGAAAATCTCCTCAGGGAAGGAGAGGAGAGAGAATCTAGAGGTGAGGGGTTGGGAGGAGCACATGCACACTGGAAAAGAAACGGGAAGTTTAGGGTTTGTATGGATTTTGAAGGATATGGAATGGGTAGGGTGTTATTTATGAGTTAAGGAAAAACCACAGCAGGTTTGTGTGTGCATGTTTGGTGGGGAGAGGGGTTTGCTATGTTTCTGGGTGGTGGTTTTTGGGGATTTTTCTTTAGCAGAATGGAATGGGCATCACAACTCTGCCTAGAAAAAGGTAAACCATTTAGGGAAAACTATTATGACAGATTCAAGAGAATGTTCATGTTTCCAGGATCAAAAAGGCCAAAAGTCCCATTAATATGAAGAATGATTTTGTCATCACTGGTTTAGCTCCCATTTAACAACAGGAAGCCGAAGGTACTTGTGAAAATGTTGCAAAAAAGAAAAAAAAATGGCGAGAAATATTTTTATAGAGCTGAACCTCTCTCGAACAGGGCTTTTCTAAACAAGATGAAGCCTGTACAACTAGTCTACTGTACAACACCACTCGCTCCTTTGGGAAGGTGTTGAACCTTCTTTAGAGATGTCATTTTAATAATTATTTATCCATTTATTTTTAACTCTACTTGAAATTGAGGTTCGCATTATTGTGGTATTTTACTTAGGCACAGGGATAAAACAATATGGATTCAACTGTTTTCTCGCTAAATATTTTGATGTTCCTTGCCTTTTTTATTTTAAATAAGGACGGTTGACTAATGAATAGCCCAGAGTGAACATCAAGGAGCTCTAGATGCCTCTTGCCCATTATTGATATCTCTCACTTCCGTAAGAATCAGTATGATATTGGCCCTATTCCTCTAATTTATGATTTCTGTAAAAGTCATAAAATAAGTTTGCTATACCTCATGGCATGCTGTTCCCCTGATCATACTGTGAAGGTCAAGGGCACAGGACACACACCTGGCTTGGAACAGGGCTCACTTCAACTTAACATTCTACCTCCTGCCTGGGGAAAAAGAATCCAAATGTTGTACTTACTTCAGATTCCTCCCCTTTCCATTTAGAGTGAAGTTTCACACTTTAGCATCAAATTGCACTTTCCAGGAAAGTCAGGGGCTCTTATGCATGTCAGGAAAATCGACCTCCAGTTAAAGTGGGAACAGTCAAGGGAGGTTTGCAAACAGCAAATTACATGCACCAAGAAGCTAAAATAAGGGCTCTTTTTAAGAGCACTTTGTTGGAAAGTAGGGGTGTCTCTGTTCAATCAAGATTTAGATATGGCAGAATGAGTGTCTTTGGAAGCCTATCACCCCAATATGTAGATCTCCTGTCTGGTGGCTGAGAACCAAGCAGCAAGCTTCCTAAACTCTCAAAATCAAATTTCTTCATCTGGACAGAAGGCAACCTGCTCAGCTCCCTGTAGTGACCCTACAGTACACAACTCGACTTATGCTCCTTATAGATTTACGAAATTCCATTTATGCCTAAAAGAAAGACCCTCCTTTCAGAGATGGCATAAGTGTAACTGCAGTTCCCAGAGCCAAGTCTTAGAGCGAATCTTCTCTGGAACCTGCGGATGGCCTCCCACAGATCTCCTCCCAGACAACATTCTGAGGTGCCTGAGATGCTTATGTGATGAACTTCCCTTTCCTGGGCTTGGAAGGCAAGTCTATTTCCATTCACAAACCTGAAAGAGCATCTTACACTGAGCCATGAGTCTGCTCTCTGGCCAAGGGAACAAACCAAGACTACAAAGTACATGAAGTGCTCCTTAACTTATAGGATACATTTCTAAAGGTATTTGTTCATTGATTGCATGGAGCTCAGTATGTATTTTTTTCCAGAGATAATGCTATAAGTGATCATCAGGGTCCTCCACAGGCTCACAAAAACAATTTTAACCCTTAGTTAAAATACTTTTATTATGCTGAAATACTTTTATTATGTTACTGTGATGTTAATAATTAAGCAAAATGGGAAACCATTAACCTAGATAAATGAGTCTCCTTCTACTGTGAATTCACGAGGGTAGAAACCACATCATATTCACCTTGGCATATTCAGTGCATAGGACAGGACCTGGCATTTAGTAACAACCTGACAATATTAGTAGCTAGCACTTATGTAGGGATTATTGTATAGCAGGTACAGTTCCAAGAGTCTAAATATCCTAAGTAATCTAATGCTCCCACCACCCCAGTGAGGTAGGTTTTATTACTATCCCCCTTTCACACTTGAAAAAACTGAGACACTGAGAGATTGCCCAAGGTTACATTTTCAGTAAAGTGGTGATGCTGGATTTGAACCCAGGATGTTGCCTCCAGATACTTGCCCTTCCATAGAAAGGGCTAAAGAGGCATATGTCATATATGGATATATGGATATATATATATATATCCATCAGCTCCTCTCTTCTTTGTATTTATTTAGGTTCTGACACTTGGAAACAGGAATGCTTAATTACAGGAGGTGAGGCAGATTGGATTAATACTCTTTAATGGGAGCTTCTGATGCTTTAGGGGCTGTGGGACTCCACCCTCCACTATGTCACATTTTATATCTGAATGTAGGGTTTGGGTTTTCCTTAAACAAGACTCTTCTCAGCCAAATGGGCCATGATTAGTCTTTATGTTTCCACTTACAAATGGAAGTTAAAAAGAGCAAGGGTGATTTTCCTGAGGTAACTGGGGAGGCTTTAGAAGGAAGAGGGAAAGGAAGAAAAAAATGAGTTTAAAGCAAGAATGTGTAAAATTGAGAGAGGTTGCTTTATGGACAAAATTACCACTCCTCTAGTAGGTGAAGAAGGGGAAAGGGAAAACATAAGAATGGTGGCTGTGCCTTGGCCCCATTCTCATCCAGCTTTTCTCTGTGTCTCACCCATTCATTGCACATTTTCCAGATGGATATCCCTTTAGTCTTGCTTCCAGATCCATCCCTCACGATATACAAACATTATTTTCTCTCTTTTTTCCTTTGGCCTAGATGTCCTGTGTATACATAACTGGTTACAACAAGTGATCAAAGGTTATTGGACAAAATCATGTTCATCTCTTTTGACTTCCTTTGGTTGTTCCTTGGAAAGGGCTACTCAAGTTTTTTTTCCACTCATGTTAATCCCTAATCCTATATCTCTCTCCATCATTATCTATAGAATATTATACTTCATTATCTTCACCTCTACACAGATGACTCCCAAATTTTGATGTTTCATGATCCCATATTTCCATGCCTCCTGGGCACTTATCTTAGATGTTCCCAGCCAGGAACTGAAATTTGCTTTCTCTTCTGGGAGAGGATAAGTTATTCTACTGAATAACCAATGTAACTCCTATCTTCATTCACTTTCACCTGAAACTCAGTGTCTGAAACACAAATTACTTTCTTTTTCCCCCTCACAGTTTTTCATCTTAAGTTTCTTAATATTTTCCCTAAAATTCTCCAGAATGAAAATATGGATTGATGTTTCACTTCTCCTTTACCCTTTAAATCCAATCTGTCAGCAAATCCAATTCATTCTTTCTTCACAATCTTTGCCTCATCCATCTTTCTTTTTATTCCTGTCACCACCACCCAAAGTTCAAGCTGTTCTTGTTGCTATGACCTGTTCCTAGTATTTAAGGGCATGGGTTATGAGGTTTGGCAGAACTGGTTGAGTCCCATCTCTGACTTTTGCATCATCAATTAAATAAAATAATAATAGTACATACCTTAGGGTGGTTGACAAGATTAAATAAAATAGTAAACATAGTCTTGCAGTCACTGGAGTAAATTCTCTGTAAGTAATACCTATTATTAATATTATTTATATACTAATAATATTAATAATTTTCTCTAGTTTCTCCTCTATTCAAATCCACCACACCTTATACCTAGAATAGTTTAAGTAACATATTGTTCTTATAATATGACTTCATAATCCCAAACCACGAAAGGTCTCCAAAAGTGCCTAATAAACCACATCAGAAGCCTGTAGCCCGGCCATCAACATCACCCCTCCCATCATGATCCCCAGTAGTCTTGCTCTCTTCTTTCTTACTCTGGTGAGAATGATGGATTTACTACATCTCAGACCTATGTCCATGCCATCTTTGTTATTTGAAAATCTATACTTCTTCAGATTTGAGCCCAAATCCCATTCAAACATTGTGCTGATATTCCCAGTTTTAACTTCTTTAACTTCCTTTGACACTATTTTGCAGTTTTGTTCGTATTGCTCACTCAATACTAATTGCTCAACTTTGACTGTTTTTATTGCTAGATTCTAGGGCTTTAGAGGGCTGAATTTGATCTTACCTTCATCTTTAGCCCTGGCAGTTCATGGTACACAACTGGTTCTCAATGATTTCTACTAAAGCAATGTAAGATGCCTATCTCTATCAAAACACTGTAGGGTTGATAAATAAGACAAAGGTGTAAAGGGAATATGTAAGAGAGAAAGAAGAAGCATCACCCTGGTGGGTGAACAAGGCTTAGAGATGGCTTCGCTATATGGAGTATTCTGATTATTTCTGGCCAATCTCCACCCTTTCTCTCCAAGGTTGTTTGTATAATGTAGCCTGGGCAGAGACTACTGAGGGCCTTTTCACATTCCCTGCTCATAGCTCCTTCAATGAGAATGAACTGACCATGCTGCCTGCCGATTGTTGTCCTCAGAAGTGATTAGACCCCTGCAGTCTAATCTTTCCACACGACCACTGGTCTCACAAACAGTCAGCCTCTGTGTGTTCTGAATTATCTGCTCTGTGTGGGAAACCTAGGAAGTTGAGTCAGCTTTCCCAGGGCAGCTTGACCTTGAAGGAATGCTGGGAGGATGCAGTGGCCTTAACTCCTTGAGTTTGCCACGTCAAATGACACCTGGCATTTGAATAATAACCCACAGGGACTGGCCTGATACTCACCAGACTACCTCTTCTGCTTGGGCACACGGCATATTCTACTTCATAGGTCCCTTGCATTCAGTGGAACAGGTTAGTTTTCACAAATGGAATATGAGTGAAAGTTATGTGGCAATTCTAGTGTTAGGTCATACTCTTTCTCTTTCTCATTCTCAGTTGGCTGGAATGACCAGAAGACCTTGAAGCCTTCTACTGAAGATGTCTGAAAGCCAGAATGACTGACTAGGGTAAAGGCCCCTTGCTCTCCCCCATAGTATTAAGACCTGAGGGTTCTTTTTACTATAGCACTTAGAATTATTTAGATTAATACACTCTTCAAAGCACTTACCCACATCTCATCTCAGTTGAACCCTAGAGCAAATCTGGGATACAGGAGGGATAAATTTGATTACATTTTCCTTATGAGGAAATTGAGGATGATCTGCCCCAAATCCCCCAACTAGAAGCTGAACATTTGAGAAATTTTCTACTTATCTTTTTACTCTCCCCACTCCCTGTCATGAATATAAAACCACTGCTTAATGCCATTGCTGTATTTTCTTCCACATACCTACATATTCCACCTCTGCAGAGCAGGTTTGTAAACCACATTGCTCTTTTTTAAGAAGCAGGAAGTGGGAAGGAAGAAGAGCTCTTAAGACTCTGCTACATGAGGACAGAGAAGAGTGAGTGCTGGCTCTTGAGCTCATGCTGTTTTGTCTGTTTCTTGTTTTACGTCTGAATGTGAAGAGATGTCACTTAGTCAAGGTCTGCGTGCCTCATTGTATCCTGTCCTCTCCTCTCTGAGGAGAGGACTTGAGAAAGACTTCAAGAAGAGAATGTGGAGGAGAGGTAACTTTCCTTCCTTGTACAATGAGTGCTTCAGTGGCTGGAAGAAAAAAGTAGGAAAAACAGCCCATCTCTACTTCACTGTAGAGATGAAGTGCAGTGGACTGGTCCCCAGAGATTTAGTAAGACCCCACACTTCTGACCATCCACTCTTCTACCACCTCCCTGCCATGAATCCCAAGCAGAGCCTGGCTCATGCCTTAGGCAGAAACAGGTCAATGACCATTCAGCAATGTGGTGCATTATTTCTTGTAAGGTCAAGTTTTGAAGTCTTCTCAGCAATTATGAGTTTTTTTCCTTCAGACACTGGTCTGTCAGTTTCAAATATCTCCATATCCAGGAGTGATAGTTTGGAGGAATGGACTTGTTATGAACAGACCGATCAAGATTGTCAGTGTAAGTCCAGGGAGCTATCAGTGTTCTTTCCTCCATATCAACAGCATCCAACATGGCAGCTGATATTCAGTCAAAGCTTAGTAAATATTTGTTGATTGAATAAATTATTGGATGATTTTGGTTATGGCATTCTTTCCTGCAAATTATGCAAAATGTGTATTTTCATCACTTTATATATTTATATACATTCTTATTTCAAACAGATTGAGGCAAATGATCAAATGTCTATATTCTAACAAACTAAGCTAATTTTAAGTTTTGTTTGGTAATGGGTAGGTTAGAGTCTTCCATCACTTTGAGGGGAAAATAATACGGGCCATGGGTTTAAACTTAAGCAATAAATCAAAAGTGATGCTCAGACATCTGGGTGAGAGAAAAGGAAAGTTAGCTAAACAGAGATTTAAATTATTTTGAGTTTCTAAAAACAGAATACAACTGTTTCTTGGGTATCTACAAGCAAGAAACATCCTAAACTTTGTGACAACAGGGAGACCAGATGGGGATTGAACCCTCAGGTGGCCTTCAGGAATTGGCAGGAAATGGGAGGAGGTAAAACCAGGTAAGAATTCATTTCAACAAAAATGCTTTGGGCTCCTAAAGTATGCTTGCCTGATTATTTAGGGGAAACAAAGAAAAGGATGGGAACTTTGAACACTAATATCTCACCAGAATATAATGGTGCAAGAGATAAAGCTATCTATTACTAATTAATCTAGGATGACTACAATAGCAGTTCAGAGTTAGAGAGGTAGGGGAATGGTGGTGTATCTGGTAGTATATTTAAGAAAGGAGAACATATTTAATTATTAAACTGAAAGCAGGAGAATTAGGCATAGGGAATAAAGAGATGTCCTCTACTTTTTAAAGGCCAGTTTAAGTTTGGATGTCACTATTATTAGGGATTTATACTTGTTGATGGACTTTCCCTACTAGGAGAAGGCTGCCTCTCTTCTACATTGGAGAATATAGAGCTTGGGGATATGCCCCATCTCCTCTAGCACTCATGGGCATCGTGGCTTATCTCAAATAGCCTGACTAACTGGACCTGAGGCAGAGCACCACTGGGTGAGGGCCACCCCAGACTTAACAGCTTTCCATGTAACACTTTGAAATGTAAAATGTAGAAGGCTTAGGATACGTCTGATTGAAAAAAAAGGAAATACGTCAGTCAGTACTGAGTCGAATGCCTGCAGGACTATCATTTTCTGAGCATTACACATGAAAACATGGTGGTTCTCCTTGACCCCAAGAAGTTGGAGGGGTCAACTTCAAATATATGTTACAAAAATAAGAACATGAATACCTGTCATTAGCAAATACCATAAGTAATTAAGGATGCCCATACAAATTTTAATTGTGAGAAGGCATTTTTAATCCCATTTAATCCCAGCTAGCATGGATTCATGATTGAAGAGGTGGACTAAAATTCTAAATGGTGAGAGCTTTACTATGGGTTTACCATTCACTGGCTGTGTGCTGTCAGATAAATCACTCTACTTTCCTGGGACTCTGGCTGCATGACTGAGAAATGGGGCTAATAATGCCCCATAATGACCTGCTTGATAAGGATGGGGGGATGATAAATGAGCTGACCTCTAGATAAGGTGCTCTGAGCTCTGAAGGAGAAGCCAGGATCATTTAGAGTGCAAAGATCTTCACCGTCATCACTCTATCTCCCTTGTCTGTCTCCTGCTAAACTACGGGACTTGCTGTCCAGCTCTAATAACATGACAGGGCTAGAGCTAGTGTTCAGGATAGACAATGGGAAAAAAAATTACATTTGAGATTAGACTTCTAAAAAGAGCTGTCCAATTTGTCAGCCGTTCCCTTCCTGACCTTTGCCGAGTGCCAAGAAGTGGTGGTGCCTCCGCCAGCACGATTCTCCTCCGCAGGAGCTCTGATGAACTAAACATACTTAAATAAACATCTCCAAGGCCGTCCCATCAAATATTAAAAGAGTAGCACTGCCTCTGTCAGCATCAGCTGTAGGGCAAGGGACCCAGGTCTTGAGTGCCAGCGGCTTCCAGCAGCTCTGATCGCTTGAGCCTCAAACATCTTGTTGGAGGTATGATTCTGTTTCCGAGACTCTCACCCTATATGTGACTGAATTGCTCTACCATTTTCTGTAGGCAGGATTTGGCTTCCACAACTCTGGCAAAGCACAGAGGATGAAGAAGACCTGCTAACCACTCAGAAAGGAAGGAGGCAGACCGAGGAAAGATCAGGGAGGCAAAAGTTCACCGGGATTTGAGGAATTGTCAGACTTTGATAGGGCTAGGCTGAACTAGACTGGGCCAAGAATGCCTGAGCTTCTGGGAGAAGGGGCGTGCTCTTCAGGAAGACAGGTAGATAAGAAATGCCTACCCCTTTCACAATCTGAAGCACCCATCTCCAGAGCAGTTAAAGGACCCCTTCCAAATATAAAGGACATTGCCTTTGCTATTAGCCATTGTGGGTTTTTGCAATGAGGATGATAGTGCTTATCTGGGATGGAGGCTCAGGGATGAGCTAACGTAACATACACGCAGCACAATCAGGTGCAGTGTCTGACACTTCAATGGGGGGCCAAGAAATACTGGTGCACCCCATGGCCACCTCATCACCTCTTGCCTCAGTTTTTTTCTTTTTTTCTTTTTTTTTTTTTTTAATCAATGCCTACTAAGTGCCCGGCTCCATACCAGGTCCTGGTTGTACAAAACTTCATACGATAAAATTCCTGCCCTAGAGGAATCCAGTCTACCGTGGTTTTTTTTTTTCTTTTTTTTTTTATATCAGCTGTGCATACTCAGCTAGTTCATTATCTCCATTGCTTCTTCTGCA
Organism: Tolypeutes matacus; assembly: GCA_026826555.1. Taxonomy (NCBI): domain Eukaryota; kingdom Metazoa; phylum Chordata; class Mammalia; order Cingulata; family Chlamyphoridae; genus Tolypeutes; species Tolypeutes matacus. The sequence goes on from JAKSZT010054226.1 coordinate 9,365,011, forward strand.
AAAATGGAATGATCACATTTCTTCGTTCAGGATTACCAGCTCACTTCCCATTAAGCAGTAGTTTTATCCTGCTGGCCCCTTTGCACCAGTCTGTCTCAAAAGTAGTTGCCTTTCAGAGGCAAACTAAGTGGATTCCTCAAAATGTTAAACCCCTTTAGAATTCAGGCACTTCACTTCCCTCTTCCTTTGGGAAGATTCCCTGGCAGCTTCAAGCCCTCTCCTGCTCTGCCCACTAAATGGCCTGTCTCAAGTGGCCCAAGTACTGTGCAGTGAGGTTTACCTGCTGCCTCAACTCTAACATTTACTGAGCTTATCTGCCTGGTGCCGTTGATTAGACAACTTGTACAGCCAGTACCCAGCCAGAGGCAAAGAAACTGAGTGAAGCAGTCCTGGTAGGCTCCTCCTGGACCTCTGCTCTTCACAGCAGTCTGTAAATGGAAATGATTTGCTGCACTCTTGGCTTCTTGCAAAGAAGAAGGAAGAATGACCCCCAAGCTTTCAGTCCTTTGGCCCTAGGGTGCTGGTTTGGAAGTTCTGCTTGCCTGACAGGAGATTCAGTCTCTGGCCCCCAAAAAGGAGAAGCAGTATGGCAAATTTGCCAACAGCTCCAGCAAAGGGGACCATCTTCCCATCGTGTCCCTGTGCCACCCAAGGCACTTTGCAGTTCTCAAAGCACCGTCACAGCCATTCTCTCCTTAGGTCCCCAAAACCCACCAGAGGTGGAAACGGGAGGCCATCATGAGGTCCCAACTTCACAAATGGCACAGAAGGGGCCAGAGTTCCAGAAACCTGCCCTAGGTCAGAGAACCAGTGAGCAGTGGCTTTGGCAATGACCCTACTCAGATCCTGACTTCAGTGGGGAGTCTTGCCAAAGACCACAACTAAACAGGGAAGAAAGCTGGGGGGAGGGAGGAAGGAAGCCTAATTCAGGATTTAGGTTCCTGATTAACACAGCAGGCTTGGACATTTGGTCCTGGGAAGGAGAGAGGAGCTCTTGTTGGGGAGATGTGGAGGAAGCGAGACAAAAATTCTTCACCCACCACCAGCCCTGCCATTTCCCTCCTTCCCCGAACACCACAATTCACCTGCTTTCTGAGCTGAGAAAAGCAATAGAGCCAGACATCTACCTTAATTCTACTTAACAGGTTAAAAAATCTAAACTGATGGTTCTCCACTTCTCCTCTGAAGGTCTGTTATTTAGGTTTTGTGATTTGTTCGTCCTAACTTTGTTACATACCATGATACTTGCAAACGGGGCTACATAAATTAAGACTCGGTAGTTATAACAGTAGGAGCAGGTCCTGTGGGAGACTACGACAAATCCCAGTTTGCAGATATGAGACAAGTTTCTAGTTTGACATTGCAGTATGGAACCCATACATTTCCCCTGCAAATTCCATTTCCTGCTCATCCCAGCCTACCTCTTTTAACCAATGCAGAGAGGCCCCAGGCAAATCCTATCCTTCCCACTTCAAGTAAAGCAAAGCTAATTTACTTGCAAAAAAACCTTAAAATTTAAGCCTCCTCTCTTCCACCCCTCTACTCTTCAGTTTGTCGCTGAAAAACTACTTTGCTCCTCCAAACTCCCTCAACCCCGACATTTGCTACTTTCCTCTTGAGGGAGTAAATACAAGCTTTCCGTTGAATAAGGAGTTATTATCATTAGAGCCATGCACTGGTCCCCTAGCAGGTGTGGGCGTGGTATTTGCTCGTGGAAACCTCAGCTTGTTCCTTTCGTACCTGTGCAGGTGATCTTTGAGGCTGCTATATGCACATCCCACCAACCCAGCAATCCACTGTCTCAACAGCATGCATCAATGTGGATCCCAAGCTGAACCATCCAGAGAAGGGTTGGTGGGGAGATCAAAATGGAGCCATCTTTGGGGGCAGGAAGGTGGTAGAGCCTGGGGAAAGTACTGTCGGAGCTGGGTAATTAATTGTAAGGAGACACAAGGCTTCCCCCAGCACTGGGAAGGGGCCTTCTAGAATTGGTCCTCTAAGAGAGCTCTGGCCCTGCCACAGAGGGCCCCCAGCCTGCGGAGCTGACACCAGCCCCCCCCCCCCCATGAAACCAGCTTCCTGGATTACCTCCGCTCCTTCTGCTCAGGCCTTCCTCTCTGTGCACAGCCCTCTGCTTAGCGGTCTACTTTCGTTATCTTGTTTAAACCTTAACTGGTGGCCTTGGGAAAATTCTTAGGTATCATTCTCCCCACCGTACAAACGAAGGAACAAAGCCTCATAGATATCAAGACCATACAGCTGATAATCATAAAGACAGCTAATGTTTATTGAACACTTAAGTTTATACCAGGCTTGCACTAAATCTTTTAAGTCATGATCTCAACCCTCTCGACAACCCTGAGCAGTCCTATTGTTATCTTCCTGTTCTTGAGGTCATGGAAACTCCCGTGTTTGTTTGCACAGGGACTACGTGTGGACCTGGAGTTTAAACTCAGGATTTCAAAGCCTGTGCTTTTAATCACCATGTTGGTAAATACCTGAGTTGGAGGAATTTGAACCCATGTCTGTTGTCTTCAAATTTATGCTCCCCAAACTCTATCACTTAATGCGCTTTGTTTATACTGCTTTATCGTGTTCTTTCTAAAAAGTGAAACCATGTGAAATTTGGTACCTGGCTCTCACCTTACACTCTCAGCTCCCTGAATTCAGAATCCAGGCTACCTTAGGATGCTATGTGACTCCCGCTCACCCAGACCCACTTTGCACATCTCTGCTAAGATGCCCAGGCTCCAGTGCTGCTCCTGTAAAGCCTTCCTCCTCTCTCTTCCCTTTCCCTAGTTCTTCCCAGGAGCCTCTAATGGGGCCTAAAAGGGTACTTTCCTCTGAAGCATTGTGGAAGCTCAGGCTGTGCCGAGTGGCTGCAAAGGCTGGACGAGTGGGCAGAGGTGCTGGGATGGAGGGGAGGGCAAAGGCTGGGGCTCCATTAGGAAGCCACATAGTCCCCTGCCACAGGAACTGTCCTCCGGAGAGAGTGGCTTCAAAACTATTTCAGAGACATCAATAATTCATCAACCCCAGAGGGGAAAGAAAAAAATTTAAAAAGAGGAAAACAAAGATCTAATGGGCCTCTGAGACTCCCACACAATTGGCTAAGGTTGTTTTTATATTCAGCTGCTGTAGAGACAGGAAGGTGGGAGAGGAGGGAAGGAAGAAGGGAAAAATTTATTTGCTTAAAAAAGCACACCTTTTAAAGTGAGAACCGCCTACAACAATAAGACTTTAAATGTATACAGATCTTTAGAACTTATAAAAAGCTTTCACATACACATTTTGATCCTTGTATCATTGGGTGAGGATAATGCAGTTATAATTGATCTGATCTTTCAGATGAGAAAACTGAGTCTGAGAGCTTAAGGGTTTACTGAAGACTCAACCCTGATCTTTTGAACCTCAGACTGGTAGGCCATCCTTTCTAACAAAAGAAGAGAATGCTTCTACCCCTAGACCTTTCAGAGGGTTTCGGTGATTCTTATATAAAGCAAAACATCATCCTTGTTCACATTTATGAGAAACAAAGGCAAAGATTTAAATATTATTATCTTCTCACTAGTTGAATTATTTCCCATGTGCTATTTCACGTTGGAGTCCAGGAGTTGGAAGCTATATGTCTTTATAACTTCTTTCCAAATCCAATGCCTTTTCTCAATATTGAGTAAACATTTAAAATGAGGGTCAGAGACCCCTTCTAATTTCCTAACTAACCTTCCCCCTATGATTCCCTCAGTGATAACTTCCCCAGTGGAAGAGGAAAAAATGTTTTCTTTTATTTGGTGATTCTTATTGACTGTAGGAGAAATAGGTATTATCTGAAGCTTCATTGTATTATTCCACATGAGACCCACTTCATTATTTCAAAATTGGAGGTTCTTTTGGACGTTGTTTCATCTAGAGGCTGTAGAATATAGTGGTATTAGTGGTGGTAGAAGATTGTGGTTAATAGTATAAAGATAGGAATGCTCTTTTACAACATGTTAAGAATATGGTGATATATAGGAAAATTACAACTAGTGTAATTTATAGAAGATAGTTAACAGTAATATTGTGATATTTTTGCAGCAATGGCAATGATATTTCATCAATTCTAAGGGACAACAGTAAGGGGGTATAAGAAGGTATGGGATTTTTTCCTTTTGGAATAATGAAAACGTTCTAATATTGACTGAGCTGGTGATAGCACAACTCTGCGATGAAAATGACAGCCACTGTCTTTGTTCAATCCACTTGAATAGATTGTACAAAGCATGGGACTGTGTAACACAGGGAACCCTGTGGGGGAAGATGGACTGTTGTAAACAGAACCAATATGAGAATGTTTTCTCTTGAACTATAACAAATGTGTGATTCTAGCACAGGGTGTTAATAATCGGTTGGGGGGAAATACACGAAATGCAAGATAGTAATAATACTTTGTTGATGCTCTTTCACCGTTTGTAACAAACGTTTCACAACAATGCAAGGTGTTGCTGGTGGGGTGATGTATGGGAGCCCTGAATGATGAAATGCATGTATGTTTTGTAAGTTTACAATTTTTACTATACACTTAATGTTTAATTCTTGTTCATGTATGAATGATAAACTTCAATAAAATTTTATTTAAAAAGCCAACTCTAACATTATACAAAATTTATTAGAGGCTTCTACATCAGCATATACCAGGGAGATGTCTAATTGCCAGCATCCTTTATAATCTCTGACAATTTTCATCCTCCCGACCCCTCCACTCCTGTTTTGGACTCAAGGTAATCCCTTCTCTACCCTATCTCACCACTGAGTGGTCTGTTGTGACTCTTTTCCTGTTACAGAGACACTTTTTCAGTAAGCTGGGAGTGTTAACATGCTAATGCAGGTAAATTGTAATTAATTTCTCTCTAATTGATGCGTGGGATACCTAGGCCCCTCATTTTCCTCCCTTCATTCCTTTATAAATATATGATTTGACAGGTTAATTTGAAAGCAAAAGTTAGATTCTTTACAGCCATCTAAGCAGAAGCCCCAGAACGCAATTTGCTGTCTAGTTGTGTGAAGCATAATAAAAGGGTTGAAGTCAGGTTATCCATTTTTTTTTCAGTCGGCATTTTGCTAATTTAATCCTTTCCCCCTTCATAAGGTAATAAAATATTCATTTCACAGCCCGAAAGCCTTGGCAGCGATTGGTGAGGATCCACAGAATGCTTGGAGTTCCTCAGGGTCACCTTCTCCTGGGGCTCTGTAGCCCAGACCCCAGGAAGGGGTACCCAAGCCTATGTGGGCAGCCGGGGGGAGCTGCGCAGGGGTGTCTGGATCAAGCTGAGTCAGTCCTCCCACATGCGGCTGCAGCTCAGAGAAAGGTGCTAGAAATTGCTGGAGTTCCAGGGCTGAGGGCGGGGGAAAGAGCCAGCTCCTCAGGCAGATGCCTCCAGCCTTTCTTGGGAGCAGGTAGGAGGCACAAGACCATTTTCTGTCAGTTCCTGTTGGAGCTGCAGGAGCCAGGGCTTCTGCCTGGAAGAACCTGAGCTGGAATCACAAAGAAGTCTTCTCAGCAGGAGATTGCAGCAGGATTGCTTGAACTGATCCTGCAGAGGGAGAGAAGAGAATCCAGCTGCCTAAATGGTAGGCTCAGGTGTTACCTAGCTCTTTGCAATTATACTGAAGCAAGGGCTGGGAACTCCGAGGGTATTTAGCCTTCCCTGTAGTAGGCAAATATCTCTTGGTGCTTAGATTGCATTCTAAGCCACTTGTGGCACCATCCCCTGGTGGTTTGCTAAAGAGTTCTCTAGACACAGGCCTTCTCCCTTGAGAGGTGTTTTCCTCCTGAGAGAATGCTGGCCGTTCTGTACCAGCCAATCTATTAGAAGGATCCAAGACTGCCTGGCTCCTCTCTTCTTTCTAAAGAGTTGGTTTAACCACAGAAGAGTACAGGCACATGACAGCATCTCAAGATTCCACGGCAGATGCCTATCTAGTGAGACCCTTATTTTCCCTTCTTCTTATCATTTCAATTAAAGCAAGACCTAGAGGGGAATAATGTGGGTTCCTCCCTGAGGTGCGCTGTCAGATGACTGCCACCTGGATAATCTCATGGATGTCCCAGAATATCTTGTGGGTGCCACGTGTCACCTCATCTAAGTTCCATCTGGATTCTGAAGTGAGCTCCATTTAATCAGATTCATGTACAGTTCAGCCAAGGAGACGATTTTTCATCAGCCGACACTTTTCATCTCTTCACAGAGAACATGGAAATCCTTACTCTTTGGTTGGAAGATGCTGAGGGAGAATAAGAAAGTCTTAGGACATATGGCGTTGATTAGGGCCCAGGAATCACCACAGTTGTGCTGCAAAGATAATAACTAGCAGCATGTCATCCAGAGAGCTCTGGTGGAGGTCCCATGCTCACCCTAAATCACTTCAGGGTCCCCACCTGAGGAGGGTCCTCAGGGAGTATGTGAGCAGAATGAAACAAGAAGGGAAATGGATGCTACTGTGGGCATCTTCACAAAAATGTGTTCTTGCCCTGTGTATGTTACTTACTTAATTTTAAAAGATGTTGTCACAAGCAGGATGACCTAGCAAAATTGTGGCAAGATAAGTGAGCTAGTAAATAGCTTCAAATCACAATTTTTTCCCTAAATTTTTAAAAAGTATATGTTTTAGTGCTTTTAGCCCTCCTCCATTTTCTCATGTGATTGGGAACTTTTATTTTTACAGCAGATTATGCAGTTATGACTATTCTTCCACATAAAATTTAGTTTCATTCTTTCTGTCCAAATATTTGGGAAACTTCATTCTTTGGGGAAAAGGTCTCTTTTGCCTATGGTTATTTTTAATTATCAGTATTAAGCTATCTTAAAAGGCTTCCTGGAAATTTATAAAGAACACTTAGAGAAACAAATCAAGCAAATCAGTGAAAAAGTAGTATCCAAAATGTAACATGCATGTTGAAAGGGCACTGGGAATTGAGAATGAAGCCAAATTGAGAAGTGGGCAATGAAAGGAATGAAGAGGTGAATGTAGTTTGAGCAAGGAGGATAGTAAAATGCTGAATATTGCAAAAGAAAGAATCTAGGTTTCTGGTAATGGAAGACATGAGCATTGTATTGTTTTGAGTTGCAAATGTCTTATCTCTGAGAACTTTGCACATTTACTGTATCTTGTGTGTTTTCTGAAGAGTGATAGATGGTGGGATCAGATCTTATTCTAGTTATACTGTTCTTTGGCTAATATAGATGGCTGTGGTGGTCTGGGGCTGTATGTACCCCAGGAAAGCCTGTTCTTAAATCTAATACATTCTTGTGGGTGTGGACTCATTGTAAGTAGGACATTTTGTTGAAGCTACTTCAGTTAAGGTGCTACTCACCTCATTCGGGGTGGGTCTTAATCCTCTTACTGGAGTCCTTTATAAACAGAATGAATAGAAGGGAAAGAGAGGGGAGGAGCACCATGGAAGCAAGAAGCTGAACGCAACAAAACCTGGAAGAGAAGGGAGAGACCAGGAGACGCCACCATGTGTCTTGCCATGTGGCAGAAGAGTCAAGGTTCCTTAGCAGCCTTGATGAAGAAAGCATCGCCTTGATGACTCCTTGATTTGGACATTCTCACAACTTCAAACTGTTAGCGAATAAATTCCCCTGTCTAAAACCAACCCTTTTCATGGTATTTTGCTTTAAGCAGCCTAGGAAACTAAAACAATGGCTAAGGGATTCCACAAAAAAGGCCTGTTGTTAATGTTCATTTTAGGGGAAATTTGCCTCTACTGGCAGGGCCACTTAAATCCAGAGTCAAGAATTGGAGAAGGAGGAAATCTTTGCTATTAAAGACATCAGGATGCTAAAAGCAGGACTTTTTAAATTATGCTTATCTATGCTTTTGTGTGTTTTATTGTCTCAGCAACACCACTCTTTCTCCTTCCGTAAGTAGGAAATTTCATAAAAGAGTGGTCTACTTTCATTATGTTTTCTTATCTTCTTCCATACTTCATTTCATTCCAGCCATCTTGTTTCCATTTCTACCATAATATTGACTTTTATGGTAGTATGTTTCTATGTTCCCCTGGAAAGGGGAGCATCTTCTTAAACTTAATCCATTCTTGTGTGTGTGAACCCACTGTAAGTAGGACTTTTTTGATAATGTTACTTCAGTTAAGTAGTGGCCCAACCCAATCAGGTTGGTTCTTAATCCTATTACTGGAGTCCCTTATAAGCAGAATGAAACTAAGACAGATGGAGTGAAAGCTACAGAGGAAACAGGCAGAAGTTAAAATCAATGGAACCTGGAAGAGAAGGGAGAGGCCAGGAGATGCTGCCATGTGCCTTACCATGTGACAAAGAAGCTAAGGATCAAGGATCACTGGCAGCCAGCTCCAGAATGCCACAAGTCTTCTGGGAGAAGCATTGCCTTGATGATGCCTTGATTTTGGATTTCTCATAGCCTCAATACTGTGAACCAATAAATACCCACTGTTTAAACCAACTTATTGTATGATATTTGCTTGAGCAGCCAAGAAAAGCAAAACCACCTCCAAGGAGCTCTAATTTGCCAAGTACATATCCATATCTATATCCAGGCCAGAACTCTCTTCAGAACTCAAATTTACCCAAATGTCTGTCTACTGGACATCTCTACAGATGCAAATTTAAACCCACACTCTTCTCTCAAACACCCACCCTTAGCTTATTTCTCCTACTCCAGTACACATTTTAAGCAAGGCTCATCATCCTTCCAGTTCCTAGAGCCATAATTCTCTAGACCATCACTGTATGCCACTTTCTTTCATCATCCATATCCAAACTATTAACAGATTCTGCCCTTTCTATCTACTGAATGTCTCTCAAACCCCATTGTCTATATCCAAGGTGCCTGACCTTGTAGCCTCTCAATTCTTTGGCCATATCCTTCATTATTTATTATTTAACTTACTAGAGAACATACTAAGTAGACTCTCTACCACCGATATTAACTTTTCTCCAGCCCATTTCCTTGTTTTCAAAGCAATCTTTACAAAATGCAAATCTGATCATATCCCTGCCCTGTTTCAATTTTTTTTCAAAGTCTCTCTTTGCTCTTCAGAATAAAATCCCAGTTCCTTGGCATGGTAAACAGAGCTTCCATTTTTGCTTATGTGAATTGTTTGTAAGGTCCCAAGTAATTGCTCATCCTCATCTCTTTGTTTCATCTCTCATCTGTACCCTAACACTCTTTCCATATAGTTCTGAGATCCTAACAGCAGCCTGAAAGTACACATTGTTGTGGGAATCCCATCTCTGCCTTCTCCTCATTGTTAACTGCTGCTCAGGCTGCAGGGCTCAAATTTACCATCACCATATTCAGGAAGGGCTACCCCGTTGGTGTCCCCTCTCTATGTTCATAGAATTCCCATGACCTCCCTCTATGACAGTACTTATCATGTGCATTTCAGTCATTTCTCTTTATTTATCTTATTAGCTCACTAGCTACAGAGCTTCTTGGGAGCAAGAACCATGGTTCTGTACCATCTCCTAGTAGCATGTATATCAAATAGTAGGAGTTTATTAGAGTTGGCTGAATTATGCTTATAAAATAAAAATAACATATAATACTTCACCACAAGGCCACCTACAAAGAATTATGCAGAAAATCCATTGGTTATTTATAAGGATATCCCCTGTGTAAATGGGTATTTTAATGCCCAAAGCAGAAAAATTTACTTTCTAATTTTATTAAAAAAAAAAAAAAAAAAAAAAAAAGCTAGAGTGTTTTGTTATTGTCAGACATACACTGCTCAAAAAGCCTCACTCAGACACTGAAGAATTTACGTCATGCCAGAGACCAGACTAAGAAATGCAGCAAACCCCACCTTGCTTGGTCCATTTCAGAACCACGGCCAGCATCTCTCAGTCTATGAAACCACTTAGAAAAGTGCATCCTCACAGCCGTGAGGCACCAGAAGCTGAGCTCCAGCTACATTTGCACATTTGCATTCTGCTTATCAGGTCACCCAATGGCAAAGTCTTCAGAGGGAGCCGGCAATTTCTCCCTCACACTGGAGCTAATGAGCAAAATAGCTCTTGCTGAAGGACAAGAAAAAGTCGGCGTGCTCGAGGTGTTCTGCAGGCTCCACGGGAAGGCTGTCATAATTATGAAAAACCATCACAAGACCCTACAAATTAAAAGCTGTGGAGAAAACTTTTGCCCTATGGAGTGTGTAAGGCAGCATCTAACTGTTCATCAGGACGCGGCAGCTGCAGCAGGAGCATGTCCAGAATGCTGGCTGGAACCTGGTCTCCCACGGGGGGGCAGCAGCATCAGCTGTCAATTCCAGAGCAAGGGGAGATTGTTTTATGTCTACTTTGGGCTCTCTATTTATTTCTAGGCATGCCTCCCAGAGTTGACTTTTATTACCAGGTTAATCGCCAGCAAGCAGAGCTGACTAGTAATAAGCAACATGGACTTCCAATACCCATCCTTTCCACTCTTTCTTGATTCTCCACTTTCTGCCTCCCTTCTCTCTCACCCCTCACAACCCCCTCCTTTTCCCAGTCAGCAAACTTCCTTTGGCTGCTGCTATACATTCTCTTCCACCAGCGCACGCAGGGAATGAAGGAAGCTCATTTCAGAGCCAGTAATCAACTCCTCCTTTGGATCAAGCTGCAAACTAAAATTGTACCAATCTGTCTAAACAACCCAAGGAAAATGGGACCTAAATTGTCCAATTTTGGTGTGTCCACCTAGCTTGCTAATTTAATTTTACTTTCCAAAAACCTGAGACCTGGCACAGCCTATTACTCTGCATTGACCAAAGAAAATGAGAAAAGGAAAAAAAAAAAAAGCACTTCTCTGAAAACAAATCATTCTGCTGGCCCCATGGGGCACTGATGATGAAAGAGGCCACTTCTCCAGGATCCACATCCAGGGCTCCAGCGAGGGCCAGCAGGAAGTACGGAGCCACAGGAGATTGAAAAATAACAGGGGGAAGGCAAAACAAACATTTCAGGTTTGTCTTAAAGGTACATTTGCAACTTGGTTTTGGAAAAGGATAAAGGTGTATTTCCAAGCAATGGCAGGAGGCATAGCCTTCTCTGACTATTTACAGTGAGGAGCTGGACTGGAAGACTGTCTTGTCCAGTTCAGAAAGGTGGGGCAAATCCCTTCTCAGGCTTCATTCTCTCAATTCCTGAATTGAAGTCTCTCACTGCTGCCCAAAGCTGATTAGCCTTTCAGAACAAAGTAGAAATGAAAGGCTTAGATGAATAAACAAAACCAACACTGAAAAACTTCATCAGCAATGAATAAAGATTGCAATTCCTAAGTGTCCCAGTTTCATTTCTAAAAATCAAGCTCCATGAGGTGGGGAAGCCCCCTAATTAGGAAGGGGAGAAAAGGCCTAAAGAACTCAGCAAAGAGGGGGGGTGACTGTTTCCTTCCTGTCAAGAAGGCAGGGCAATCACAGGACCAGTGTGAGCAAGGGGTGCTGTTAATGCTTCATTCCCTGGCATTGATTTGCACCAAGCAAAGTGATTACACCGCACTTGCCCTCCCAGGTGTCATGTCCCATTCATCACAGAGTTGTCAATAAAAATTGTTGCATTATTCCTCAATTCCTGAAATGAGTCAGGAAGTCCTCTTGCCTTTTGTGCCTTCTCTTCTGTGAAACGTCCCCAAGCTAACAGAAAGTGAAATAAGGTGATTGGTCTGATCCTGAGTGAGACTGATACTACAGGGAGTTTTCTTTTTTAATCTTCACACATCAAGGCACTGGAAAACAAAATTAGTACATTCCCTGTGTTCTGGCAAGCATATCTGAATGTGATACTTTATTTATATGAGTACTCTGTGCTGTGTTCTGGGTGTCTATGGAAAAAGAAGAGATCGGATGTCTTTGGGGCAAAATGTTTATATCAGTCAGGTCAGGCTAGGTTAAACTGCTATAACAAATGACCCCAAGTCTTAATGGTCATTGCAAGCACCTCTTTTCTTCTCACTCCTGATTTCATGACCCCTGTTCCAAAGTGTACTTACCCTGAACCAAGACTGACAAAGCAGCCTCTAAATGGCACAAGTGCCAGTCTCATGTTAGAGGAAAAAGAGGGTCACAGTGATTAAAACTTTTGCTTGGAATTGGCATTGTTGTTTCAGTCCTCATTTCATGTGCATTGTCATGTGATGGAAAAACCAAGGATACCCAAAGATTGCCAGACAGCCAGAAGATACCAACCCTGGGAGGAAGCAAGCCTTTTGGCCTCTGAAATTGTGAGCCAATAAATCCCTGTTGTTAAGCCAACCCATTGTATCACATTTGTTTTAGCAGCTGGGAAACCAAAATGGAGACCATCAAGAAGTAGACACTGTCTTCATCCCTGGAAATAGTCTGGAGAGGTCCAATGAAGTCCTGGAAGGAAGTGAAGCCCACGAAGCCTAGGGAGAGCTGGGGTGTCACTCTCCTGGCCTCGCTAAGCAAGCAGACTGCCGTGTTTTCCTCCTGGCATGGGAGGCAGCCCTGTCCAGGTCCATGGAGCCAAACTGGAAGCAGGCAGCAGGTCTCGTGAGGACCAGGCACTGGGCCGAATTGAAGTAGGACAACCTCTGCCTTACATTTCCCTTCATTTGTTATTTAACTCAAAGGGAATCCACAAGAGGACATTCAGGCAAGACAGGACTCACCTTTCTCTGAGTCTCTGTGGCCTCTGGACTGAAAGGATGTTGGGGGCACCAAGCCTGGCCAATTGCAGAGTTAAGATATAAAGTGCAAAAAAGAAAATGATTAAATAACAAATTTTAAAACAAAGTTCAAGAATTCAGTAGAAGAGATGTCAAAGCACCAACATTGTTATTGGAATTTGGAGGTGAGAGCTTTTTGAATTGATGAGGAAAAGGATTCACTATGAAGGCAGAATGTGAGATATTCTAATAAGACAAGAGTAAAGAAGGCAACCCAAGGATTGAGGAATTGTGTGGACAGGAGTAGAGACATGCAAAAATAAAACAAAACAAAACAAACAAACAAACAAAAACCTGCAACTGGTATTTAGCAGAAGCAGTCTACTTGTATGGATGAAAAGTAAGAATTTAAGCTGGCAGGACAGTTTAGGGAAAAGTTACAAATGATCCTTAAAATTTTTCTAACTTATTATTTCTGTATTTCTAACTTATCAATATATATTATTATATTTCTATCTTAAGAGCAGGGATATGATGCTTCTCTGTGCTCTCTATCCCCAAAAGGACAATTCTGTACATCTTTCAGGATCTCACACATACATAGCGAATGCCAAATATATACATAATATTTTGACGCAGAAGGAAATAAAGCTGGAAATTAGTGCAACTAAAGCGCAAAAGAAATTTCAAAACACAGTACAGTGCCTGAGATTCCTATGTCCTTTTGCTAGTGAGAGCAGGGAAAACAAACAAACAAACCTGAGTATTCCTAGCCTAAGAGAGGAAGTCTTTATTTATTTATTTATTTTGCATACAATGTTGCTACATACTGTTGATTAATTACTTCTTTAAAATTTGAAAGACAGGGATTTCCTTCCAGGGCCTGTTGTGAGCTTTCACATTTGACCCAGCCACATTTACCATATTTTTTCCAATTGGGTGGGAGTAAGAGAAAGTGAATGCAAACCCTTGCAGCAAAAGAAAGAGAGTGAGAGAGAGAGCCTGAGAGGCAGCCCTTAAAACCTGGTGGGATGTGCCATGCCACAGGTACTGGGCAGCACTGCCCATGAGGAGGCCATCCTGGGGTGGATGAGCTAGCTGGCTGCTGATTTTGCTCTCTGCCTATTTGGGAATTTTGCCTTGAGGCTTTACCGTCATGAAGGTAAAATGGAACAGCAGCCCTCGTTCATGTTTGCTTAAAGAAAGACAAACTCCCCATCTAGCAATCCATCTTGCCTTGGCTGGAGCACCTTGCAAGGTTATCCTCATTAATCACAGCCCGGGGTCCAGGGAGAGTGGCTGTGGATCTCGGGGTTCCCACTGCTGGCTTTTGTAGAACCTCACCTGCCACTCGCCTCCCTGCCAGATTTAATGGCAAATAAATGGGTGTCACCCATCACTACGACAGTATCCACATGTGGGAAAGTTTTCACTTACAGCCAAAAGGGAGAGAGGATCAGGGATTAGGTCAGCTAGAATGACATCTCAGAAGCTGGCAGGCATTACCTGCTCTGCCATGGACTTAGTTTGCTTAATGCACACACCTTTGTTTCCTAACCGAAACTCAGGAGTTAACCAATTTCACCGATACGTATGCTGAACACCGAGAAACATCTCACAGTGGTGGAAGCGTTTCAGACTCAGAAAAGAAGAATCAAAGCTTCAGTCCTGATGTTGTTTGTAACTATCTTGAGATCTTAACCAGGGCTGGTACCACCCTGAGCTTCTGTTTAACTGTTCAATAAACTGGGTGTGTTGATAAAGGCATTCCTAAATCATGAAGTAATTATAAATATAAAATGATAAAGTAAACTACATATATGAAACCTTCTTGAAGGTTGCTCTTCAAGTGTGAGATGATACTAATACATTGCTATGATGATACTAGTACATTTATTTCTATGTTTGTTCTTAGCATGTTTGTTTGCATTTATTTTCTGTGGCTTGCCACTCTTGGCAATTTAGATGGAAAGCAACCTGGGTAGAGGTAAAACTTTCTTTAATTTAGGAGCATCACCTTACAACATGGTACAAATCTCAGAGGGCGCTCAGGACATCTTCCTGGACACCTGGTTTATAAAATATTCTGAGATCATTGAGTTAAGATCAAGGTTAAGTGTATGCTGAGGTGGCCATAGGCTAAAAGTTGGATAGATAGAAAATGTGATAAACCCAAATGTATTGATCCTGGGAGCATGTGGCAAGAGAATATTACCTATGGCTTGCAGGGGGTGGGGGAGAGGAGGGGTTCTTGCTTCAGTTAGATGAAGAAGGCAAAAGGCGCATAATTATCAGAGCTGAGGGTGGATGTTCATGAAAGTTTACAAGCCAGGAGTGATTCAAGGATAATAGTTTGTCTGAAAGTTACAGACCATTGTATTACCTCTTAAATGGTGCCTTCCTGTCAATTCCCTGCTGTATCTTCTCAAGTGTTCTGACTGTTTGGGCAGTGCCCTCTAGTGGCCGACTTTTCTCCAAACATTTCATTATGGGTATTAAAGGAAAGATTCAATCTCATTTCAGAGTGCTCTCCTTAACCCACCAATGTTTGTTTGTTTTTTAATCCTTAGCAGTACAGAAAAGTGCTCCGTCTCCTTTAACTCTGCTATAATTATATTAGACAGAGAAATAACAGCTGTAGTTCAAATGAGTAGGCATCATTACCCCCTTCCAAGTTTCATTTTGCTTTTGCTATCACAGCAACATTAAAAATCTCTCGCATTGCTTTCGACTTAGTGTCTTTGTGTGATAAGGATAAATTCCCGCCTGCTAATGAACCGAATAAGGTCACCCTTCCCATTGTACAAATAAGAGTTCAATATCCTATGCCCAACATTTATACTTAAAATGCAGCAGCCATTCTGGTTTCCTGAAGGGCAGAGCTTTTAAGCTGTGTGAACTAACTTGCCCTTTTAAAAGTGACTTCATATTGAGTTGCTCCTAAAAAGAAGTTGTCTAAATCAGACCAGCCATGGTCTGGGTTACACCAGATAACCCTTTGCCTGAGACTTTTGTCTCAGAAGTTTTGTCACAGAGTGGACAAAGGATCTGTAGGTTACACTGGGTGACTCTGGGCAAGCAACTCAACTTCTGAGCCATGTTCCCCCACCCCCTTCTCTGTCTGTGACATGGAAAACATAATACCTCATTTGCAGCATTACTGTAAGTTATTAACTGAGTACCTGGAACTGAGACCTTGACAAATATTTCTTGACTAGATGATCAACTATTGAATGGGTTATTTGGCAAGACTCTGGGCATCCTCTGAGTGCTTTACAAAGCTCGCTGGGACTCTTACCCAAGGGATATGTCAAATGAGTGGTAGGATGGTGGAAAGAGCTTCAGAGTCAGAATGGTAGATCCTGGTTCCATCACTGGAGACCTTAGGAAAGAGATTTAATTTCTCCAAGCCTCAGTCCCCTAGTTTGAATAATGGTGACAATGCCTTCCTCACAATATTGTAAGGATTAAGGATGTTATGGCCCCCAGCATAAGGGCTCATGAGTTTTTAGTATTCCATAAATGTTATCTTGTTTATGTTTATACTTCAGGGATTCTGGGGAGTATATTAGAGAACCTCTCCTGGACTCACAACTGGTAAAGCCAGCAGAATTGTTTTTACCCCCTCTCTATACTGAGAAAAGTATGAATTTTACCAGGTTTGGGGTGCCTTGCCTTATATAAAACCTTGACTTGAAATACTAAACCTAATCTTCATCCTCGGCAACTCTGAGTCCATTTGCTCCTGTTGAAACTGTTGCTAAGGGGAGAAGAGAGTCTCTGGAATGCTCATTAGAATGGATTGCAAAGCTCCTTGCATGTTTAATGTTCTTAAACAGCATTTTAATGATTTAAGGGTAAATGGACTAGAAACCCGTGGATTTAATTTCCCTTGAAATACATATACATTTAAAAATTAAGGGGGAATGTACTGAGAGCAAAACATATTTGTGATTTGGTCACAGTCAGAAGACTGTTTGAGTTGTTTGAGTCGTAGACCAGCAAAGCCATGGGCAGTTACCTGGACTCTGCTCCCCGCAGAGCTTTGCAGAGAATTTCAATTGCAGGGAAGTCTGATTCTCAAGCTACTTGAGGATGAAGGACAAGAGTTAGCCCATCTTAAGGCTGCATACTGAAGAGTCCCCTGGAGAAATGCATTTGCTTAGACCACAAGGACCCAGTTGGATTGTGCTCAGCCCAGAGAAGCCCCCACATCCAGGAGAGCTGCCAGTAGCCTGGTGAAAAACCCCACCCTGGATGAGGAATCTTGTTTCACCAATCAAAACGCAGTCCCTCTGTTGGGCCAATGTAGTTCCGTGAATGCACTTGAGATATGAGAAGGCCTCGTTCCCTATTTGTCTCTGAAACTAGGGATTTGAAACTTCCCAAGATTTTAAACATTGTCTATTTTCACATTTTGAAAGGGTCATTTGGAATAAGTTCCCTCCAAATTCTCATTTAATGAATGTCATTGTCTTTTCCCTGAGGGCAGAGTTTATGCCCCTGGGTTTTATTCCTTGTGTTTGTTTTACCACACAACACCAAGAAAAGAAGACAGAAGCTAGGTGCATATCTTGGCCGGTCCTCACCTCCTCCTTACGCTGTCTAATACTTGTCTATCTTTAGAGGCTCACCTCTAGAATTCTCTCTTGGATACTCTTTGTCAACTCTAGGCCACACAGGTCCTGAAATTCAGCACAAGAGTCCCCTGACCCAATGTGCCCCAACTGCATATTCTCTAGAGTAAAGTCATTGCAGGATTCAATGCAATCCCTTTGAAAGACTGTTGATGGGAAAGTAAAATGATGCAACCAATGTGGAAAGCAATATGATGGTTCCTCAAAATACAGAATTACAATATGATCTGGCAATTTCACTTCTAAGTATATACCCCCAAAATTGAAAACAAGATCTGAAACAGATACTTGCACACCAATGTTTATAGCAGCATTATTCACAATAGCTAAAAGGTAGAAACAACCTAAGTGCCCATCAACAAATGAAAGGCTAAAGAAAATGTGGTACATAAACACAATAGAATATTATTCAGCCATAAGAAGGAATGAAGTGGGAAGATGGCAGAGTAGGGAGTTCCAGGAATCAGTTCCTGGACCAGAACAACTAATACACAGGCAGGAAATATCTGAATAAACTATTCTGAAACTCCAGAGTCCAGGAGAAATCTGTGTAGCATCTGGGAAGAGCAGAAGGAAGCAGCTGATAAATTATGGTAAATATCAGTAAATTGATCTCTCTGCATGCTGGTTACCATATCCCAGCTCCCATTCACATGGCAGGCAGCAGTGGGGTCTGGCAATTTTACTGGTGCCAAAAAGGGGCAAAAAATCCACTTCCCCAAGAGCCATTGGGTGGGAAGTGCAGGGTGGTCACACCTTTTGATCAGCTACTTCAGATCACTGGCTCTAAGGGCAGCCATTGTTCCAACTCACCCTGAACAAAAATAGTGGAGGAGAATTAAAGACTGTAGTTTTCCTCAGAGCTGTGGAGGACATTTGAAGGGCTGAATTTGCTGGACGGGTCAGGAAAATGCAGATTTTGGGAGCCTGGAAGAAGCTCCTAATGCCCCTCTTGGCTCCTTACTCATCCCCTCTCCAAGGCAGTTTGAAGACAGCATTCCCTTTGTAAATCCTTGGTCTTGTTCATCTTGGGAAAGACTTACTTGAGAAAATACTTTCCATTGTGCTTCTCCTCCTAGAATTTGCCCTCCAGGAAAAAGCAGCTGAAGACAACAAAAGCAGTAAAAGAAACAAGTGAGGAGAAAGGCCAGGGGTAAACACTTTTCTGCTTTAAGTTGGGTAGTAGAACACCTGGGAAAGGGAAAAGGTATGTATCCTGGGAGTAGAGGGGACATTCAAATTCTTGCAAAGAGAGGAACTCCTAAACCACTAAAAAGCACAAGCCCAGCACAAACATAGGCACAGAAAAGATGTGGAGGACCCTTCATTTTGCATTCACCTTGACTGACCTTCATGATAGGAGGCCTGACATTCAAGAAAACCTCAGTCATATCACCAGCTCCTTACAAACTCAAGAAACTAAGCTGTCAGGGAATAAATCCTAAACTTAACATTTTAAAATATTATAATGAATAGTGTACAGCAAAAGATTACAAGACAAAGAAACAGGAAATCATGGCCCATCCAAAGAAAGATGACAAAAACTCAGAAAATAGCAACAAAGATGAACAGACTGTGGACATATGGACAAAGACTTTAAATTTAAAAAAGGACCTTCAATATGCTCAAGGAGATGAAGAAAATACAAAGAAAGTAATAAGGATATAGGGGAAGCAATGAATAAATTATATGAGAATATCAGTGAAGAGATAGAAATTTTTAAAAAGAATCAAACTGAATTACTTGTGTTGAAGACCACAAAAATTGAAATAAAAAATCCCCAAGAGGGTTTCAACAACAGATTGGAACTGGCAGAAGAAAGAATCAGTGAATGTGAGACAAGTCACTTGAAATGAGTCAGTCTGAAGAGCAGAAAGATAAAAAAAAAATTATAAAAATGAAAAATAGCCTAGGAGACCTCTGGGACACCAACAAATGTACCAAGGTCTACATTATGGAAGTCCCAGAAGAAGAAGAAAGAAAGAAAGGGGCAGAAGGAATTTTAAAAGAAATGGCGGAAAATTTCCCAAACTTAGCAAAAGGTATGAATATGTCATCCAAGAAGACCAGAGAACACAAAACAGGATGAACTTGAAAAAATTTACATTCCATCATATATTAAACAAAATGCTGAAGAAAAGGACAAGGAGAGAGTTCTGAAAGCTGCAAGAAAAAAATCATATTATGGACAAGGGAGTCCCAATTAGAGTAAGTGCTGATTTCTCATCAGAAATCATGGAGGTAGGAAGGTAATGGGTTTAAACATTTAAAGTGCTGAAAGACCAGGCAAGACTTTTTTATCCAGTGAGATTTTCTTTCAAAAATGAGGGAAAGATTAAGACATTCCCAGATAAACAAAAGCTAAGGGAGTTCATTACCTTCAGATCATCCCTACAAGCAATGCTAAAGTCCTTCAGACTGAAAGGAAAGGACACTAGATAGTGGTTGAAACTAGCATAAAGAAATAAAAACCTCCTAAAGGTAACAATTTGGGTAATTATAAATGCCAGTATATTGTATTGTTTGTTTGTTTGTTTGTTTTTGCTATGTAGCTCATCCTATAGATGATAAAATGTAAATGCATAAAGCATTAGGATAAATCTATATTTTTGGAATACAATTTGCAAAGATAAAACTGGTAACAAGTATAAAAAAGGTGGGAAGTAAGGAGGTGTATAGGAACAGTATATGTGCACGCTATTAAAGTCAAATTGGTATCAAAACATATAGGATTGTTATATATTTAAGATGTTAGATTTTAACCCAGGGTAACTAAAATAAAATATATGAAAAATACATCCAGATAGAAATGAAAAATGACTTAATAATTTAATATAAAAAAACAAATAAATATGAAAGTAGGTATTAACAGAAGAATTGAGGGACAAAAACATTATCAAAGACTTATAAAGGTTAAATAGCAAAATGGCAGAAGAAATTCCTTCATTATCAGTAGTGACTTTAAATGTAAATGGACTAAAATCTCCAGTCAAAAGGCAAAGATTGGCAGAATGGATAAAAAAGTGTAACCCAACTATATGGTGTCAACAAGAGACTCATCTTAAATTCAAACACTTAAGTAGGATGAAAGTGAAAGGATGGGGGAAAAAATGACATGCAAGTAGTAACCAAAAGAGAGATGGGGTAGCTAGATTAATATTAAATAAAATAGACTTTAAATCCAAAAGAGTTATGAGGGACAAAGATGATCATTATGTACAGATAAAGGAGTCAATTCAACAAGAAGATGTAACAAATTATAAATATAAATATATGTCCCTAACTGCAAAGCCCTAAATTATATTAAGGAAATACTTTCAGATTTGAAGGGAAAAACTTGTGGTTCTACATCAATAGTAGGAGATTTTAGTACACCATTTTCAATAAAGGATAGAACATCTAGGCAGAAGATTAATAAGGAAATGCATGATTTTAATGATATTCTAAGTCAACTTCACCTAACAGACATATACTGAACACTTCACCCAACAACAGAATACACATTCTTCTTCATTTCACATGGAGCATTCTCCAGGATAGAAATATTGAAATTATCAAGGTATCTTCTCTGACTATAGTGGAATTAAGCTAGAAATCAATAACAAAGGATGAAATTGAAAATTCACAAATATGTGAAAATAAAACAACATTCTTAAACAAACAATGGATTGAAAAGGAAATCACAGGGGAATTAGGAAAGCTCTTGAGACAATTGAAAATGAAAATACAAACATACCAAAATTTATGAGATGCAGCAAAGGTAGTGCTGAAAGGGAAATTTATAGCTCTATGGGTTTACATTAAAAAAGAAGAAAAATTTCAAATCAGAGCCCTAACCTTAAAACTGGAAGAACTAGAAAAAGAAGAGTAAGCTAACATAAAGCAAGCAGAAGGAAGGAAATAACAAAGATTAAAGTGAAGATGAATAGGGAATAAAAAAAAATAGAAAATGAACAAATCCACAAGTTGCTTCTTTGAAAAGATCAGTAAAATTGACAAACCTTTTTCTAGACTGATGAAGAAAACAGGATAGGACACAAATAACTAAAATCAGAAATGAAAAGGTGGACATTACTATTGACCCCACAGAAATAAAAGGGTACTATAACAGGATACTATGAACAACTGTATGCAAAATAATTAAATAGCATAGAAGAAATAGACAGGTACCTGGAAATATCTACACTGAATGAAAAAGTAAAAGATCTCAGCAAGCCAATTAGTAGAAAAGAGATTGAATCAGTAATCAAAAACCTTCCAACAAAGACAAGCCCAGGAACAGATGGCCTCATGGGGCGGGGGGAGGGGAGGATTTTAACAAAGATTCCAGTCAGAAATAACAACAATCCTGCTCAAATGTTTCCAAAAAAATTGAAGAGGAGGGGAAACTCCTTAATTCATTCTATGAGGCCAACATCACCCTCACACCAAAGCCAGATAAAGATATCACACAAAATTTACAGACAAATATCTCTTACGAATATAGATACAAAAAATCCTCAACAAAATACTAGCAAAACAAATCCAACAGCAGATTAAAAGATTTATACACCATGATTAAGTGGGATTTATCCCAGGTATACAAAGGTGGCTTAATATAAGAAAATCAATTAATGCAATATACCACATTAACAAAATGAAAGGGGAAAACACATGATCATCTCAATTGATGAAAAGTCATTCAACAAAATCCAGCACCCCTTCTTAATAAAAATTCTTAGAAAATTAGGAATGGAAGTGAATTTCCTCAACATTATAAAGGGCATATATGAAAAACCTACAGCTAACATACCGAGAGCTTTCCATCTAAAATCAGGATGTCCACTGTCATCACTGTTATTCAAAATTCTGAAAATGCTATGGGAATTCTAGCCAGAGCAACTAGGCAAGAAAAAGAAATAAAAGACATCCAAATTAGAAAAGAAGAAATCAATATTTCCCTATATGCTGATGACATAATTCTATATTCAGAAAATCCTGAAAAATCCTCAAGAAAGTTCTTAGAACTAATAAGTGAATTCAGCAAAGCGATAGGGTACAAGATCAACACCCCAAAATCTGTATTGTTTATATGCACTAACAGTGAACAAGTGGAAGAAGAAATCAAGAAAAATATTCCATTTAAAATAGCAACTAAAAGGATTAAACATCTAGAAATAAATCTAATCAAGAATATAATTGACTTGCACACAGAAAACTACAAAAATATATTGCTAAAAGAAATTTTTAAAAAACTAAATAAATGGAAATTATTGTATGTTCATGGATAGGAAGACTAAATATTGTGAAGATGTCAATTCTACCCAGAGTGATTTACAGACTCAATGCAATTCCAATCAAAATTCTAACCACCTTCTTTGATGAAATGGAAAAGACAATCATCAAATTTATATGAAGTATAAAGGGCCCTGAATAGTCAAAGCTACCTTGAAAAAGAGTAACAAATCTGGAGGACTTACACTTCCCAATCGTAAAACTTAATACAGAGTTACAGTAATCAAAACAGCATAGTACTGGAACAAGGATAACTATATAGACCAATCATATCAATTTGAAAGCTAAGAAATCAAACCTTATGTTTACGGCTAACTGATTTTTAAAAGGGGGGAATGATCACTCAATTGGGAAAGAAGTTTTTTTTTTTTTTAGTAATGATACTGGGAAAACTGGATCTCCGTTAATAAATGAGTGACATTGGAGTTCTACCACACAACATATACAAAAATCAACTCAAAATGGATCAAATGCCTAAATATAAGAACCAGGTCTCTAAACCCCTAGAAGAAAATATAAGGAAGTGTCTTCAGAACCTTGAGTTAGGCAATGGTTTCTTAGACTTTATACTCAAAGCACAAGCAACAAAAGTAAAAATAGGTAAATGGGACCTCATGTACATTATAAATTTGTGTGTCTCAAAGGAATTATGAAAGCAAAATAACAACCTACATGATGGAAGAAAATATTTGGAAACCACATATCCCATTAGGGTTACATATAAGAATACATAAAGAAATCCTTTAACTCAACAACAAAAAGACAAACAACCCATTTTAAAAACGGGCAAAAGACTTGACTTTTGACATTTTTCCAATGAAGATGTACAAATGGCCAAAAAGCACATGAAAAGATGCTCAGCATCATTAGCCATTTTGAAAATGGAAATGAAAACCACAATGAGATATTATTTCATACTCACCAGCATGGCTACTATTAAAAATGGAATATTATGAGAGCTGGAGAGTATGTGAACAAACAGGAACACTCATTCATTTCTGGTGATAACGTAAATTGGTGCAGCCTTTGTGGAAGATAGTTTGGCGGTTCCTCGGAAAGTTAAGTATAGAATCCCACATCTAGATATATACCCCAGTGAACTGAAAGCAGGGACTAGAACAGATATTTGCACACTGATGTTCATAGTGGCATCATTTATAATTGCTAAAAGATTAGGAAGCAACTCCAGTATTCATCAACAATGAAGGGATAAACAAAATATAGTATCTTGTAGACATCATTTCGAGTAAAATAAGCTAGGCACAAAAGTACAAATAGTGTACGATCTCACTGATATGAAATAATTAGAATAAGCAAATTCATGGAATCAGAACCCAGAATATAAGTTACCAGGAGATGGACTGGGGGTAGGGAATAGGGACTTAAGGCTGAAAATTTATAGGATTTCTATTTGGGTCAATGTAAAAGATTCATAATGGATGCTGGTGATGATAGCAAAACATTGTGAACGCAACAGCACTGAATTATGTATTTATTTGAATGACAATAAAAGAGGAAATGCCAGGTTGAATAAATGCTACTAGAATAAAAAAAAAAAATCCATGGAACTGCACAACATAAACAATGAACCCTAAGTTCATACAAGGAATATTGTTAACAGTGCAATTATAAAAGTGTGCTTTCATCAATTGTAACAAAAATATACCACACGAATGGAAGATGTTAATACAAGGGTGGAATATAGAAACACTTTATTTTGTGTATGATTGTTCTGTAAACCTATAACTTCTCTAATTAAAAAAAAAAAGAGGGAAGTGGCTGTGGCTCAATCAGTAGGGCTCCCGTTTACCATATGGGAGGCCCCGGGTTCAGTTCCCGGGGCCTCCTGGTGAAGGCAAGCCCGCCCGCACGGCGTGGTTAGCTGACCCAGCGAGCACAAGCAGCAAAGGGGGGATAAATGAATAAATAAATAAAAATCTTTAAAAAAAAAAAAAAAAAAAAAGAGAGAGAGAGAAGAAAGAAAGAATGAGGTTCTGAGACATGCTGCAAAATGAAAGAACCTTGAAAGCATTATGTTCAGTTAAATAAGCAAAGCACAGAAGGACAAATATTGTATGATATCACTTTGATGACTAGAAATAGCATATTTACAGAGTGAGAAAGTAAATTAGAGGTTACCAGGAGCTGGGGACAGTGAGGGGATGTGTTTGGAAAAAAATAAAATAAAATAATATAAGAAAGGAAGGAAGAAAGGGAGGGAGGGAGGAAAGGAGAGCCCCAGGACCTGTGGATGCCTTGCTGAGGAAGACCATGCCTTCTCACCTTGAAAGAGCTGTTGAAGACTGACTCTGCATCAGCTATTGTTCCACAAGCTTTATATTCATTTCCTCCCTCCCTCCCTCAATTCATAAATTGCCAATCACCATGTTAATCACTACAAGATGACAGCCATATCTTCTTTCAACCAGCATTAACTGAGCCCTTTCTCAATTCCAGATACTACTTTAGTAAAAAATATAAAATAATCAAGGAATTGCCACTGCCTACAAGATCCTCACAGTTTAGTGCAATAGGCAGTTTTTAAATCAATTAATGATTACAACTAACATTTACAGAGTAACTGCTAGGTTCCAGACACTGCTATGTTACTTACATGTGTTAACTCATATAATCCACACAATATCCATGGGAGGCAGGTACTTTAGTATGCCCATTTTATAAAGGAGGAAGTTGGGATATAGATGTTAAGGGATCTATGCAAGGCTGCACAGCTAATGATGGAGGAGCTTGGATTCAAACCCAGGAAGCCTCCTCACTCCAGAGTTTGTGCTCTTGCCACTACCCTGTGTAACATGATGTTATGATATAGGCATATGCAGTGGGCATATAGAGGAGGGGCCACTTTTGGGGGGGAGCAGAGACAGGGTGACAGGAAAATAGCAGAGAAGGATCAGATGAAGTTGCCTACAGAGGTGTGGGACGCTTACCTGCTTGATGATCAGACCAGCTCGGAGCAGCACCCTCTGTTCATCAGCCCTCCCTCTCCCTAGACATAGGAAGGCATGCAGGAGACTGACCTGACAAACTCCAGAAGCAAACCAATTTGGATACTTAAGCCCAGGATAATTCAGATGTGAAACAGATTAAACTCATTTGCAATTACCAGACCTGTCCTCTTTCAGGTCTTAGCAGTTCAGCTCAATGAGTATCGGCATTGTTTTGGATCACTGCCCTTGCAGTGTTGGCATGTTATCTGGAAGAAAAGCATGTGATGAATGGGGAATATGCTTGCATTTTTCTCCCCAGTGTTTTGTCGTCCACATCCTCTCATTACCGGCCTAAGTTCTCATCAGAATAGTAAAATGTCAGTGCATAGAAGAGTACGTAAAAAGAATTAGGCTATAAGAGCTTCTTAAACTTTTTTGTTCCACGGACCCCTTTGCCAGTCAAGTGAAAACCCCAGACCCCTTACTAAGTCCACACTATACTGTGCATTATTTAGTAAATATATCACGCACCAATATGTGCCCACAAGAATAATGATTTTTCTGAATTTCAATTCAAGCTCATGGACCCCTGGTTAAGAACCCCTGGTAATGGCCTAAGATGATTGAGAAGGGTAGGTGCTGAAAAGGCACAGAGTTACATAAGAGTGTCTTCTTTTAAGACGTTAGGATTTAGAGTTGGGTGGCCAGGATATGTCAATTGGACATGATCCTCTCAGTCCATTGGGTCTCTTTTTTATATGTTTGTTTGTTTCTTTGTTTTCCCCTCATCTCTAATAATGGGATAATAAGACCTAATATTATGGGGTTGTTGAGAAATACAAAATACATAATATATATGAAAGCCATGCTAGATATTATTGGTAAACAGAACCAAATCTATTTTCTTATAGAAGTCAGTTGGATTCCAAACAGACACAAAATCCAGTTGCCTTCTAAACTGGGCCAAAAGGCTTAAACTCATTGAAGGCCATTCAAAAGTCAACAACTTTGTCTCACTTTCTTTTTCCTGAGGCTATAAACATGCTCAACTTTTTCCTATTCCTAAAGAAACCCCTGTTCAATGTTGCTGTTTGGACAGATTTAACCCTGAGACCTCTGCATATCTTCATCTCTGTAATCTCCAGGAGATCCCATTGAGTTTTCAACTACCACCTACACATGATTCCCAAACACATGTTTTTAGCACAGACCTTTTTGCAGTCATTAACTCAAATGCAGCAAGGGTGACCTTTAACTTTTCTTTCCCTGACTTGTCTCCAGGTGCCAGGACTCTTTCTATCTCAGTTAACATCTACATCATCCTTCAGTTACCCTACCTGAAACTTGCACGGCTTTTCACCCATCGCTTTCCTTCACACCTCTACCTACCTGTCCACTCATTCATTCATTTCATGGTTGCTCCTTCTCTCAAGAAAACAGTAGAAAAAGGTTCTCTCCTTACTGTGTTATGTCACTTCTTTTTCTTTGTTTTTACAAGAATATATGAAAACTAGAATGTGTATCAGTGCATTTCCTTGGAAAAGAGGGTGAAAATTTTCAGCTCTACTGCTTGTTGTCATAAGAAAACTAGGGAGCGGCCTTGCCTGATTTCTGTGTGACTGTTAGGATCAGTGGGTTTACTGCTGAAGTGCCTCCCTTAGCAGCTCAATTGCAGCCATGGGAAGGCACGCCAAGGTTGTTCCTTCTGACCGGAAGGAGAATGCTATACCATCAGGGAAAGAGCTTTGAAGAAAAGGCCTCCACTGGTCAGATCTGGGGCACTGGGAATGGGAAGAGAGGTGGGATGGGTGAAGAGGAAAACATGGGAAGGCGTATAGGGTGGTATGGGCCTGGTTTCACACTAGGTGGCAATGAGGTTCTCACATGTTCCAATGTTCAAGGAAATAGTGCTTGGGGATAGGCGGTGGTCAGTAAGAAGTGACAAAACATGGAGCCCTGAGAGCAAAGAAAGCTGAAGGTCTGGAGAACGAGGCTGAGTTCAAGGTGACCAAGGATTTAAAGTAATAAAATAAGGAAATACGTGATGTGGAAAATTTTGAGAAACTCATGGTGAACTGTTTGAATCTATGCCTTGGTTTGTACTATCTTGCACAAAAGCAAGAGTGCCTGGGCCGCAACTTTCCAGATGCCTTCAGGAGCCAGCATTGCTCCCAAAAGTCATGTGAGATGCTGCCCACAGGCTGGACATGAGTGCCCAGACTTTTATTGTGCTCCTTATTATGTTCTAGAATTGTTGTGAATTCTTTACACATATTAATTCATCTACTTGTTACCACTAGACATGGGAAAATAACATTGCTATTCCTTCTTCACAGACAAAGGAACTGAGGCAAAGGGAGATAAATCAACTTTCCTAAAGTCAACAGCTAGAAACTGAGAGTCTGAATTTGAATCTAACCAGGCTGGGTCCAGGGTCTCATTCCTTAGCCATTTTGCCACATTATCTCACAAAATCTACATGAAAAGGAGAGTAAAGTCTCCTTTTCTGAGTTAAGAAAATCAAATAAAATTAAATAACAAGCACAGATGAGAAAAACAAAGCTGCATAGTGATTTGGCACTCATTTCTGGCAATTTTCAGTCAAAAATATAACTCTAGAGAGCCAACTGTTTCTTGCTTTGGATACAGGTTTTACTCCTGGAATATTGTCCTCCTTCATTCTTGTAATCATTCATTAGTAAGGTCATTAAACACATATTCATTTGGGTTTGCAAAATACTGGAAAGAGAGAATTGAAAATAAACAGCCTTGCTATGACAATCTCAGTGTTCATTGGGTCCAGAAACACATAGGCAGATCATTGAGACAGGATTGGCAGGTGGTTCAGAAGGTGCTCTGTGGCCAGCAGGGGCACATGGACTGTCCTGGGGAGGGGGGTGGGGGAAGACTTCATGGAGAAAGTGCAATTCAGATTCATTTTAAAGGAAAAGTGTGAGAATCATCTTCTGTGGGGACCATATTTGAATGGTGAGCTATGTAATTTGAAGGAAAATATGTCATATAATTTTACATGTGTAAAGCAAAACAAACTCTATTTTTAATAATATAAACACCAAACATTTAAAGTAAATTAAATCATGTTCACTGGTTGGA
This sequence comes from Tolypeutes matacus, assembly GCA_026826555.1. Classification (NCBI taxonomy): domain Eukaryota; kingdom Metazoa; phylum Chordata; class Mammalia; order Cingulata; family Chlamyphoridae; genus Tolypeutes; species Tolypeutes matacus. The sequence continues at coordinate 9,393,614 of JAKSZT010054226.1, forward strand.
TATGGGGAAGATATACTGTCAAGAGACATTGTATGAATTTTTCTGCCTATAAAAGAGGGAAAGAGTTGCAAAAGTTTGAAAGACACTTTATTTGAAAAATAAGTACTTTTAGTCAAAGGGATACAATGAACACATACTGTGAACACCACCTTCCATTTTGAAGACCAAGAAATAATAAATACTTTCTGTATAAATCATTTATTTCAGAGGAAAAAGCCATAGCCACTCTTGAAAGCCAGCCAGATAACTTGGAGATTAGAAAAGGAACCAAATACAGCAATGAGTGAAGGTGGGATCATCAGATTTTGCAAATAAAAATGCACAAAGCCTTGAGAGGAAGGCAAAGGCGGTAGGAGGTGGGAGTGAGACAAGGCAGGGATGGATCATGCAGGACACTGTAGACATTTGGATCGCATTCAAAGCACAATTAATAGCTATTAGAAGGTTTTAGATAGGAGGGCGATGTGATAGGATTTCAATTTTAATAAATTGCTCTGGTTGCTGAGCACAGGATGTATAGAGTAGAGCATTAAGGCAAGGATACTAGTGAGGAGGTGGTTTCACTTGTGGTCATAATGGTAGTTGACAAATTGTAGTTGGGTTCAAATTGTAGCAATGGAGATGAAGAGAAATGGCCAGATCCAGGACATATTCTGGAGAAGGTTCAGAAGGACTTGCTGATGGACTGGCTATAGGAGAAGGGTATTGAAGCAAAAGGAGGAATTGAAAGTCATTATAAGAATTTGGCTTTAAGCAATGTGGTGTTCCATTTCTGAGGTGGAAGAAGCCTGAGGAAAGAGCAGGTTGATGTTGGGGCTGGAGAGCAAAGGTTCTGTTTTGAACACATTAAGTGAGAGATGCCTAGATATCCAAGTTAAGTAGCAAGGAGACTATATATATGATCAAAATACATAAAATATTTAAAGCTATAGAATTTGATGAGTGCACTCATGGCAAGAGCATAGACAGCTAGGAGTAGAGGATCTATGGTATGGGTGGTGAAGGGAGAGACTGAGCTAAGATTGGCTTCCAAATTTCTGATCTAAGTGGTCAGATGGTGATATCATTAACCCAAATAGGAGATAAAGGAGGGGAAGCGGATTTAAGTGAAAGTGATAACTTCAGGCTTACAAACTCTGAGTTAGAATCTCCTATAAGAAATTCAGATAAGATGGACTCCAATGGACAGTCTAAAATACAGGTCAGGAGATAATGTACAACCCTTTTGTGTAAACAGTCTAAATGATCTGTCTGAAAAGCAGAAAAGTTAAACTCCACTCACTCTGTTGAGACCAGTGTCAAATGTCAGGTTCAGGGCCTGACTTATTTAATCAAAATAAGACAAGGAGTAAAATCTAGGGCTAATTCTTCCACTGACATGTCCAGGTGCTGGCTGTGACTCTGGTATGACCAAAAGACAGCGTATCTAGGGAATAAAACAGCAAACAGGTGGTGGTTAGTTTAGGCAAGTTGTAGGCAACAAGTTTGGGGCACGAGGCTCCAAGAGGTATTATAAACATTTCAACAAGTAGGTTGAATGCACAAATGGACAATCTGGGAAGGATACAAAATCTAAGGGTTTACTTAATTATTAGGGCAGTTGTCAATAAAGGAATGCAAATGAAGAAAGTAAGAACTCCATCAACAAATCAGACCTGGAGGGCAATGTGAGACACAGATATTTGAAGAAATAATTATCTTTGTTAACTGGAAGTGGGTGCTAGATTAAAGCCATAATTTACAGCAAAGAGGATTTAAATTTAATTTACAGCAAAGAAGATTTAAAATCAAGTTTCTGAGCACCAGGTAAGAGTTCCTCAAATCTGTCCTTTCGTAGGCTGGTATTGGACATAGATTATAGGAATTCAGCTGAACTATGGGTAGAGTTAATTAATCTTAACTGTGGAGAGGTGAGTGCCCTGGAAACTTCACCACCAGGAGAGCTGAATTTCATCCACTGACATAGGGAAAGTTGATGATGTGATTTTCAGTGAACAAGGTTGGCCATCTAGCTTATGGTTTCACTTAAGAATACGTCATCCAAACTCCCATTTTTCACCAGCCTGCAGCTGCCCACTCTGTTGCTACAAGAGCAGCTCAGGAGGGTTTTGCTACTTGCTCTGTGGGGCCCTTATCTCTGTCTGCCATTATCTCACCAGATTTGCTTCTTGGTGCTCTTCTAAGTTATTTTTTCAAAGGGCTTTCAACCTGCCATTCCTAATACCAATCATTTACCTCAATCTGCCCCGCAGTCTAAAAGTCCACTCCATGACCCCTAAAGGGCAAAACCAGTCCCCTCTCAACTGAACCAAGATGCCAGAATTACCAGTCACTTTCAGTATTTTCAGTTTTTCAAATTTTGTGTTTCTTTTCCCAGTGGATGTTAAGAGGTTGAGGAAAATGCTATAGAGGAGAGGGAAAATCAATACCCCACAGGAAGCCAAAGGTGCTAACTGTTCACGCTTACGTCTGATGCCAGGTTATCTAGGAAAAATTTCACAGTTAAGGTCTTAGACTGCTTATCTTTTCCCAAAGTTTTAATGGAGAATCCTTCTGAAAATATTTCTCCCAGGAGGAGAGGTCAAAACTTTTATAGTGTTCTTTGGACATCAAAATTCTTGAACGATGTCAAAGATATAGCAAAGGGCAGGAGGTTTGGAAGAATCTTTGCTATTTTCCCAGGTTACAAAAGCCCTCTCAGGGAAGAGAAGAGGTAAAAAAGGTCTAAAACTCAGTAAAAGGCCAAGGGCTAGGAACTACTTACTATGACTGTACTTGGTTTATTTTACCTTCCTTGGAAAATTCATGAAATTGATTTAATATTGGTCTATTCCCTCTGTAAATTGTAAGTAGTGATGGCTGCTTATTTGAAAGCATAGCAGAAATCTCCTGCATGGAAATACCATGTGACTGTAGACGCTTGGAACTGAATTGCCAGAAACCCCTCTCTAATTTCAAGCAGCTTATGAGTCATTTTTGGAATTCCTTTCTACTGGCATTGACTTTGAAGATAGACTCATCATTCGGTGGTGTAGAATCCAGCAACTACTCCTCAGATTTGGGAAGGCATTGGGGGTACAAGTGTGATGACTATGACAGTTATTGCTGTCATCGAGATCACCAGTCCAAAAATTAAAAAATATATATAACAAAGTGGTATCTACAGTACAATGTGCTAAGCACTGTGACAGGAACAGTGCAGGATATCATGGAGTAGTTATCAAAAGCTTGCAATAGAAGCATGGAGGGTTAGGAAAGCTTCTTGGAAGAAGTGACTTTTAAGTTGGCACCAGAAGGATTCATAGGAGATAAATAGGTGAACTAGGGAAAGACAGTGCTTCAGGCAGAGAGAGCCACCTGGGCAAAGACTCAGAAGTGAGGGAAAGCAGGCATGGTAGATGAAGGGAAAGGAGCTTGGCATGGTAGAACCTAGAAACATGGCATGGGGGTGAGTGGAAGATTATATAAGACTATTGACAACTGGGAGGTGGGTGGTGGCTATTCATGGATATCGATCAAGCAGCAGGAGTCACAGATTTGAGTGAGAATACAACTAGTCCACTTTTGTGAATTCTAATTTTGAAGTTTCTGTGGGATATTCAATAGTGATGTCCGATACACAATATGTGATTCTGAAACACAGTAGAAAGATCTGTGTTAGGAAAAAAACTAGTACAATAACAGCAGGCATTTATTAAATACCTCCTTATATGCCAGGGGTTGTACTAGATATATTAAATACATTATCTCATTTAATTTTATAACAAATTTATGAAGTAGGAACTATTTAGAAATGAGAAAGTGAGTTTTAGAGATGATTGCTTTGTGTGAGACATATATTTGGAAATCATAATTATAACACCTAAAGATTAATTTTAAAAGAATTCCATGTCATAATAATCTAACTTCATTTGGACAGTTCTGAACTAAGGTTCAGAATGTTTCCAAGTAACGTTAGACATTTCCAACAACCAAATCCATGCTTTATAAAAAGATTCACCTACACTTAACATTAAAAGAACGTTTCATTTGAATTCCCAAGAAGTCAATTAATTCTATGTTTGCTTATATGCTACATAGCTTTAAATACATGTATCAGAATTATAAATTGCAATGAATGTACCTCACTAATGAAGGATGTTGTCAATGTGGGAAAATGTGGGAGGTGCGGGAAGCGGGGCATATGGGAATCCCCTATATTTTTTATGTGACATTTATATAATCTAAGTATCTTTAAAAAAAAAGAAAAGAAAAAAAGAATTACTATCATTAGCACTGTTACAGCTATAGTCATATGGTTGTCTATATGATAATATGATTAATGTCCATCTCCCCGTGTAGACCATAAAGTCCTTGAAGTTTGGAACTCATGGAGAGAGTAGAGAAAGAGAGGAGTATAGGACCAGTATACAGCACATAGTAAGGAAGTAAAAGAAACAAAACAAAACAAAACAAGAATGAACAAATGAACATCCGTCAGGCTACAGATAGATTTCTAGAATGAATAGCAAAGTGTTCCCAATAACCATTTTCATATAGAAATGTTACAGGGGTATATTGTTTCCCTGAAGGAGGAAGCCACCAGCACTTAAACCATATCAACTTACAAATCACCCCCTAGGTACCTCTCATTACTCAAATTAGCAGTAACTTGATGAAGCTAACATAAGAGTGGACACCTCCCTGCCGGTAATCACAGGAAACATCAGCACTGATTTAGCTTCCCTCCGGTGGAGGTTTAAGCATCTTTAAGAATGCATAAGTCAAGAAAAGATAATTTTCTTTCTTCCTCGCCATACCGGCTTCAAGAGCAGTACGACACAGCCCAAAGATGCTGGCACTGAGTTTATGAAGCACATAATGAAGTTGATGTATAGGTAGGCACTCTGAGGGGTGGAATGAAGATTGGATAGGGACGGCCGGTATTAGAGCAACCCTCTCCCTACATCCATCCCTCCATCCTGCAAGGATCCCTAGTCAGCCAATGCACTGAGACTTTGACATAAATCAGGGGGAACAATGGATGAGCATGAAGAAATAGCCTGGCAGTCCCGTGCTGCAGTCATAAATCAGGAACTAATTCAATCTTGTGAGATGCCTCGTTTGATTAATTTATGTCAGCATTTTCTGTGTTGTCAGGCTCTCCCTTGCCCATTATTCCCACCTTCTCTGGCATGAGGAAGTGCCCCCTTCCTATGACAGGAAGAAGGAAATGAACTCCAGGGTAGATCCTAGAAGGCTATTTGCATTAAGCCATTTCCCCAGGCGTAGAGAGATGAAAAAAGGAAGGGTCCTCACTTAAACCAGGTTTCCCAAAGGGATGAAATAATCACTTTCTAGTTTCTTAATACCACCATTTCCTATACTTGATAGTGAAAGAGGTCATCAAACCGTCACCCGCATCTTAGAAGACAGAACGGTTTTCTTAGCTGAGTTAGAAAAATACATCAATGTTTAATTCTCATGGTGCAGAGGTAGTTATGACATTATCATTTATAATAGCAGAGGACCAGAAACAAGATACCCCAAAATAGTAAAATAAATTGTGCTATATCTATATAGTAAATATATATGTTTATTTGTATGGAAAAATGCTCATGCAATTATATTTAGTTAAAATAAGAGCGAGTCACTAACTGAAAGTAGAGTGTGTTTCCATGTTTTCTAAAATATATATATGTTGATAGTTTAATCTACTTAACTCTTGTTTTAGTCTATTAAATTCTATTTGTAATTTATTTGCAATGAATACATATTTCTTGTGCCACAGGGGAAAAAACTTTTAAGAGTAGATTTTATTAAGTCTGGAAGTAGAATTGTAGAACTATTTGTCACCAACTCATCAATATTATAAAAGATTTGTTCAGTGTTATAGATCCGTCTGTGCCGGTATAAGAAGGAGACCATATTGTACATATCTGATCCATGTGGGCAGACAGAAGACCACAGCTTGACTCAAATGGAACAGGCAACAGTCAGAGAGGATGTGGCTGAGGGGAAGGACTTCTAGCTGCTAAGAGTTCATTGGAGTCATGAGCAATAATTGTACATTCTATTTTAGGGGTCATGGTGATAAAGTTCTCTCAAAGCTCGACAAGTCATCTCCTCTATTGCTTATTTATTCTTGTTATTAAAGACGTTTATACCTTACTTACTTTGGTAATGGAAGGAAAAAAAGGGGGGGACAAACAGAACAACTAGGTTTTCCATTATGGACTACAATCCATGACAGGTAACATCTATCAAGAACACAGTTTCTCAGTTCACACATTTAATTAGGAGACTTGAAATTGAAAGGAAAGGACAGAAAAGGATGATGAGTTCTAAAAGAAAATACTGTATTTCACTGACTGTTTCTGTTTTTCTTTTTAAAGAGAGAGTCTGGATTTAAAGTGCCCCTAGATGATCAATGTTAGGTTTACCAGCTCACTCAGGCCAGGCATGCACGGAGTAATGGATGTGCTCGGGAATCTCAATTCTGTCTTCTTTTGTAGATGAGTGCTGTGGACCTAACTGAAAGGCAAATGAGAATGTGCAGTGAATGAGATCTTTATATTGGAAGCCTGGTTCTTAATCCAATGAAAAAGTAGTGCCTTGGTGTTTTATAAAAAAAAAAAAAAAATGTTCAATTAACCTAGCAGAGTTTAGCTCCTGCCTGAAGGATTATGGGAGAGCAGTATTTCTCAAGCTTGGCTGTGTATCAGCAATATCTATGAAGCTTTATAAAAATATGGATTTCCATGGGCCACTATTTAAACAGAATGTCTCTGGCTTGGGCTCTGAACCCACACTGTAAAGTGTGTCTCCATGCGATTCAATGTACAGCCAAGTGTGGTGGACATTGAGTTTTGATATAGTTATTATTATTCCCCAAAACAAAACACAGAATCTTAGGTGGGAGTTGCAAGGATCCGGGTCTTAGGCCAGTTTAAGCAAACATTTTACTATAGGGTGTGCAACATCGAAGCTGGGAAAAAATGCAATAGAGTACTCTATGAAGTAAAGAGCCTCCATCAGGAACAGAGAGCAATCCAGTAGTCTCAACCGTTTTGTATTCATGACACTAATTGAAAACTAAATTTTCAAAACAATATTTAGGAAGTCAACAGTAATTGCCACACAGTCTCTATTTCAAAATTATCTTCCTTGTCTCTAAGATCATCTGCAGTGGTTGCCTTATCCTTGGACCTCTTTCAGCTCCACCTCACGAGTTGAGCAGAGCTGCTTCTGGTCGTGCCTCCATTCTTCTTGTCTTCAGGAGGTAAGGGTGTCACACAGCCCAAGAGCACCCGAGTTTTCTTTAGTCCCTGCTCGAGGTTCTCTTATGCTGTGTCCCTCTCAGCACCATGTGACAGGACCTTTCAGGCTAATGCTCCAAGCATCCAGTAGCTCCACAATCTGCATATGCTAAAGTTGGTAACATAAACTTTACTCATCTATGAATGTTTAAGAGCACACTTGTGAAGGGCTCAAGGCACACTGATGTATCTCTGCGTGCAGGTCAAGGAGTACTGATATGCGTGGGAATGGGATGCATGCTTAATGGACATCTAATATAATAAGGGGTGTGAAACTTCCAAGGCCTCCTAGGATTCTAGGATCCAAGGAAGGAAGTGAAGATGGCTGTAAATCCTACCCAAACCCTGAGGAAATCAGTAATCTTAATTACTAATGCTAATTTATGATTTTGGACAGGTTACTTGATTTTATTAAGATTAGCTAAATCCACTGAAATGAATGAGCAAGTAAATAAGCAAATCAAATCCTGCAACCCCCTGGACATAAAAGATTGTACCAGAGCTAAGCTTTGCTAGGGAGAGAAACTCCATAATCTAAATATTGGGGGGGCTAAAGGAAATGTGAATACAACTCCAGTTCTCTCCCTCACCTTGCCCAGACCTTCCCAAAGACCTGATTCCCACGGACAGTGTGACTTCTCAGAAATAGTCACTGCAGTCTTTATCAAGGGGGTGCAACACTAACACACAGATTCTTCCAGCTGCTGGAGTAAATCTCATTATGGACTCAGCGCCACAAACTAACTGAAATGCCTTCAAAATTTGATATCAAAGGACTGAATTAAACATTCAAAATCACTTACTGCAGACTTTCATTCACTCCATGAGGAAGAAAGAGAGAAAGCAAGGCTGATGTGCAGGGCCATCTGGCCATTTTCAAGATGCCTTTGTTCTCTTGAGCCACACTAAACAAATGAGAGCTGGCAGGAGGTAATTCCAAGGGTTAATGCAGACTTAAGATAGCTTTGTACATAGGTATATTTTAGGACCCATCTTGGTCAGCCAAGTAGTATCCATTCCCAAGAACAAATGACAATAAATGAACAAGTTCATTAGAATGTTAAGTCTGGAACTCTTATAGTTATAAATCCTGATATTCATAAGGCCACGAAACGTTCCTGGGACTCATTGGCCTCACACACAAAATGGGAATCACAGCTTGGATGGCACAAAGCAGTGGTGAGAAGGGGCTGTTTTGAAAACATGGCCTCCTTGCTCTTTGTCCAGGCAAAGCTGGAGGTGAGCGCCCCCTGGGTTGAAAGTGCTGCTCTTCAGAGGTGAAGATGACTTTGGCTGACCATCCTTAGGCTGCCTCCTCTGAGTTGTGTGGCTAAGGATGACCTTGCCCAATGGCCTGACCAAGCCTGCCAGGACCTTCTGCAATCCAGAAGGTTGTTCTTTAAATGTGAAAATATATTTTAGAGACTTCTTGTGTGCATAGTACATAGTGGAATTATGTTTTCTTTCTCCCAGAAGCCCACAGACTAGTTGCAGACAAGATATATATTCTCCTGAGAGTAAGGAAAAGGTTGGAGGGAAGACAACCTTATGCAATACAATTTCACAAACACAGGACAGTGTATACTCTGAGTGTACAGAATGAGAGGCACAGATATGAGGAGGATTTCAGAGGGAGAGGTCAAGTGAAAAGAGTATTCCACGGAGGTGGGTTTTTCCATAGAGACTTTAATTAATAATTTGGGCAAGTTTTATGAGCATAATTGATATAATTATTGCTCAAATTCTGAGACAAGAAGACTAATTTAGCTTACATAAACACAATACAGTATGCAGATGTTTTACAGAAAAAAATACTTCTACTCTGGATTTTTAATTGCTTCCCCTTGCCCTCTCTGAAGAAGGGGAGAAAGTCTGATTAACTTTCTCTTAAGTAGGCAAAATGTCTTTGCCTTAATGGCTCTCCAATCTATTTCTGCCTCTTTTCCTTAAGACGATGCACATCTTTTTTACTATCCTGCTGGTAGTCAGGCTTGAGATTCCTCTATCCCTCAGGCCAATATAAACCTTGGAGGAAATTTCCAATTTTTTTGTATGTCAGTATACTAAGACAGCCAAGACAAACCCACCTCCATGCCTATCAAAGAGTTATGTTGAGCAAGTTCCTTAGCACACAATCCCCTTACTTGTCACCTCCTTCTTTAGTGAGAAGACATCAGGATGGACCAAGGATCAGTGCCAGTGTCATTGCAGCCCCTGCCCTGGCATGGCCTCGTGACACTGATTCAGACCTGCCCATTAGTGAGTGACAAACATGCCTCTTGGTTCCCAGCAAGGGTGAGAAACAGTTCCTGTCCTGTGGAGGTGAGCATGTAGCCTCAGAATCTGATTATAAATGCACAACGATCAATGAGCTGCTCTTGCTTTTTCCCAGAACCTCCCTTCTTTTCACCACCCCTTGTCCCAGCTCAGTGTCAATCCAATTAAAATCAGACAGACGTGGACTTCATATAAACCTTCGAAAAGAGGGCAAGGTTACTGCAAGGACATGATAATCACATCCTCCCGTGTTCTCTCCACAGGCTAGGCTCCTTTTAACCTGAGTGAAGGAAATGAGAGACCTTGAAAGGAGGGCCTTTCCCACCAGCAGTGCAAATGTCTCCTGAGGAAAAGAAAGAGTTTGATCTAGAAGAGAAGGCATTAGGCCAAGGAAGGGATTGGGTGCCAGCAGGTGTCCCCTGTGAAATGGGGATGACCTTGCCTACCTCACTGCTACAGGGAAGGTGTGAAGACCCCATTAGTCTAATGCAGCACACATAATCTGGGAAGACCATACTCTGTCCATGAGCTACAATTGTAGGGGCAGGTAGCGTTTAGAGAAACAAAGAAGTGGGGAGAATGATTTAAAAATCTTTCATTTCCAGAGGTTTCTATGATCATACAAAAATCTGTACGTGAATGCTCATAGCAAGCTTTATTTGCAACAGCCTAACACTGGAAACAACCCACATGTCTTTCAATGGGTGAATGGTTGAGAATAAACCAGGGAGTGTCCGTATTGCGGAGACTACTCAGCAACAGAAAGGAATGGACTAATGATACACGCAACAATTTGGATGGATCTCAAAGGAATTATGCTGGGTGGAAAAAAGTTGGTCTCAAAAGGCTGCATACGGTATGATTCCATTTATATAACATTCTCACAATGACAAAACTATCCAAATGGAGAACATGTTAGTGGTTGCCAGGGATTAGGGATGGGAGTTGGTGGGTGGGAGGTAGGTGTGGTTATGAAAGAGCAACATAAGGGATCGTGGTGGTGTTGGAAATGTTCAGTATCTTAAATGTGATGGTGGATACAGGAAGCTATACATGTAAGAAAATTGCATAGAACTTAATACATACCCACAAATGTGTATAAGTAGAACTGGGGAAATCTGAATAAGGTGGTAGATTCTATTGATGTCAATATGTTGGTTGTGATATTGTACGATACAAGATGTTACCACTGCCGGAACTGGGTGAAGGTTACACAGATTACCTCTGGATTATATCTTATAACAGTATGTAAATCTATAACTCAAAATAAAACTGTTTAATTAAAAATTATATGGGAATTACAAAAAAGCTTTATCAATTATCTCATTGTTCTGTAGAGGAAAATGTTCACTTATGCCCTAAGTCATGAGTCTCAAAATTAAACTCCAATGGGATCCTTCCTCCTTGGGAATAACTGTTATGGAGGGCCCATCAACTCTTGAAGTTGCAATGGCTTTGGCTCTCCCTTGGAATTGATCAATGTCCCCTGATATCATTGACAAAACGCTGCCATGAGGCAGGTGACTAAGTCATGTACTTATTTACATAAGATGGACATATTTCACACTCTCCTTCCAAGAAGCCTGACACCGAGCCTCCTAGCCAAGTAACTAGAGGGCAGGCTATGCTGAAACTCTTGTAGCAGGCATCAGGTTCTCTCTTCTAATGTATTCCTTTAGTGCTCAGCTTCTCCTCTAATCTGCCTTGAACAGCACCTAGGAGGGCCCTGGAAAGAAGCATGCTGTCCCAGAAGAGAAGTTCCTAAATATGCCCCTTTGAAAAGGGCTCTTATTGCTGTTCTGTTTCTTCCCTTTAGAGAATTTATCACCTTGAGATTTTTGAGAAAAACATGTAATTCCCACCCCTATTGCCAATTAATTTTCCTGCTCTTGGCTGATGGCACATTTTCTGTGTCTCACAGAGGAAAATCCACGTATCAGGAATAAAAGAAGTCTTTCTTTGGATAATGCCTGAGAGATGGCTAATCTGCAGCTGAAATTCACGCTAAAATGGTACCGAAATACTAGCCATTCCTTTGATTTCTGATTATTTTGGTGATAGAAAAATACCTACACCTTTTGTAAAACTTAAAGAAAAGATGCAGTGATGGAATTTGCATGGTTATCTAAGCTGAACGGATCTCTTATTCTTTCTTATTAACATCAGCCCAAGGCTGGCATGGATACCAGCTGAGTACCAGTCATGCCCTTCAAGGAAAAGAGAGCAGGCAAGGACGAAAAAGACAATTCTCTTGCAAAAGAGGGCAGTCAAGTAAGTTTAGAAGAGTGCTGCTTCATCTTCTCTTTACAAGGGATATCAGATATCTGGCAAGAAAGTCCTGGTGCTAGGAATTTCCCTGGACTGCCAAGAGGAAAAATGCTATCTGCTGGAAAGTGAGGAAGCCAGAGCCAAGTCAATTCCAAAGAGTAGTTCACCCACAAGAGAAAAGGGAAATGGAAAACCAAGTTCTTAATTAAGTGTATATAAAAATAGGTGATTAATAATTGCTCTCATTACAAGAGTGTCAAGGAACTTGATGGACTAAAGCAATAAAATGTGCATTAGGTAGATATTGAGAGCAGTCATAGATGTTCTCCCTTCTCACAGAAAAAACCTCTTTCCTCCTAAAACAGCATGAGGGAGCTTACCCCCGACGCAGCTGGCCAGTCTGGAGCTCTAGCCCATAAATAGCAAGGTAAGGGACTCTATGAGCCAAGAAAATTTAAAGGTGCTAATTTTGTCAACACCATCACATGAGCTAAGTTAGTGATGGGTCAAATGCTGCCATTTTTTTTTTTTAGCTCAAAATAAAAATCTCATTAAGGCACCATGTTGACAGAAATAATACAGAGAAAAATATTGCATGATCTCACTGATATGAAAAACCAAACTAACTTGCTTTCTAAAGTTAGAAAAACCAAACTTTATAGAAACAGATGGAGGTTTATAGGTTACCAGGGCAAGGGGCTGGGGGTGAGGGGAGAGGGAGTTAGAGCTTAACGGATGAGTAGTTTCTGTCTGAAGAGATGAAAAAGGAGGGGTAAATAGATAATGGTGCTGATAGCACAATATTGTGAATATATTTAATTACTACTGAATTATACACTTGAATGTGGTTCAAATGGGACATTTTACACTCTATGTTGGTTACTACAATGAAATGTGTTTTTTTAAAATAACTTTTCAAACCAATTTAAAAGGGAATAATTTTTTTTCACTTTTTAAATTAAAGAAGTTGTAAGTTTATACAAAAATCATGCAAAAATGTGCAGACTTCCCATATACCCACCTTTTTAACACTTTGCATTAATGTGGTATCTTTGTTACCATTGATGAAAGAATTTTATTATAATTGTACTATTAACTATAGCTATAACCCACAGTTAATTTTAGGGTTCACTGTGTTATACAGTCCTTTTTTTTTTATTTTTGCTGTAGTAACATTTATACAACCTAAATTTCCCCTTTTTAACCACATTCAAATACACAGTGGTGGTAATTACATTCACAATATTGTGCTACCATCATCATCATCCATTACTGACATTTTTCCATCACCCCAAACAGAAACCCGGTACCAATTAAGCAAAATGCCCAATTCTCTGCTTCCACCCCAGCTCCTGATAACCTGTATTCTAGTTATAATGCTTTTTCTAATTATTTCATATCAGTGAGATCACACAATATTTGTTCTTTTGTATCTGGCTTGTTTCACTCAACATGATGCCTTCATCTGTGTTGTTGCATGCATGAGAACTTCAGTCTTTTTTACTGCTAAATAATATTCCATTGTGTGTATGTACCACATTTTTTACACATGCTTAACCATTCATCTGTTGACAGACTCTTGGGTTGCTTCCATCTTTTGTCAGTTGTGAATAATGCTGCTATGGACATTGGTGTGCAAATATCTTTTCGAGTCCCCTGCTTTCAATTCTTTTGGGTATGTTCCTAGAAGTGGGATTACCAAGCCATATGGTAATTCTATGCTTAGCTTTCTGAGAAAATGCCAAACTGTTTTCCATAGCAACTGCCCCATTTTACATTCCTACCAACAATGTGCAAATGTTCCTATTCTCCATTTCCTCTCCAATACTTGTTACTTTCCTTTTTTATTAATAGCAGCCATTCTAGTGGGTGTGAAACAGTATCTCATTGTGATTTTCATATGCATTTCTCTAGTGACTAATGATGTTGAACATCTTTTCATTTCCTCTGGCCATTTGTATTTCGTTTTTGGAAAAATGTCTAATCAAGTCTTTTGCCCATTTTTAAAGTGCATTGTTTGGCTTTTTGTTTTTGGATTTCTTTATATATTCTGGATATTAAACCCTTTTTAGATATGTGGTTTCCAAATATTTTATCCCATTCTGTAGGTTGTCTTTTTACTTTCATATTGAAGTCCTTTGATGTGCAAAAGTTTGTTTTTTTAAATAATTTTGATGAGGTCCTATTTATCTGAAATAAAATTATTTTGGAGCATGGAACAAAATCTCATTAATATAACTTTCTTTGGGCCCAAATCTCTGATTATAAATATCTATAGAAAGAAAATTGCTTGAGTCCAATTTCATGGGAATTTTAGGTCAATATTAAATTCTAAGAAATAAAATCTGTTTTGAGCTAAAATGTGTTCTTTTTGGATTCTGCCAAAAGTAAACAGGAAATGTGGCCTGGCTGCACAGTTTCTGCTGATTAAAAATGGAGAGAAAAATTCTTAATATCAAACTGTATCCTAAATTCAATCTTGCTCTGCAAAGTTGCATCCCCATACTAGGGGTAAAAAAAGGAGCCCTTCACAATTTCACCCATTCACTCAATTATTAAGGCTCTACTATACTGTAAAATTCTACTAAAATTTTTTGTTTGTTAAACTTGTGAATTTGAAGGGAATTTTATTTCTGTTCCCACTGGGGTTTGTCCCATCCTCTTGGTAGCCTGGAGGAGTTTCTAAAACAATTCATGTTGAAAAATAACCTGAGCTAGGTTTTCAGTGGTGCAGTGTTAGACCAACTGGTTGGTGTTTGGAGCCAAGAGATCAATGTTCCTCACTGGAACATGTTTTTCAAGTAAGTGGGCAAACCTAATCCACAGCCCTGCTTTGATATCCCCGATTCCCACTCATTCTCCAACCTGAGTGGAGAGTGTGCTCTTGGTTTTCACTTGTTGTCCTGGAGTTGATGAGATGCTTAGTATCTGGTCACTTTCTCCATGCCTGGGCCTGGTTACTCTGTCTCTTCTGGTGCTGCTGCTTAACTCGAGCCAGATGTCTCCAATTTTCCACTGAGCCATCTGGCTGGCATAAAAAGCTCAATGATCTTGACAATGACCTCATGGTTCTCATCAGGGGTCTGGTCTCTTGGCACCACCACCTCAGCTGCTGTCAAAACCTGCAACTCATTCACCATTTTGCCACCTTTGCCAGTGACCCTGACAGCTGCTGAAGCTGATAGCTTTCTCGGTTGCACCTGCCTTCTTCTTCCCAGCTTCATAATGGCTTGCTCCTGTTGCAATTGGTCACATTCTCCATGGCTGTCTCGCTCTTGGTGTTCACTTGCTCACACTTCTCTTAACCATACCATACTGATCCAGCAAGCTGTCCAGTGCTTCCCATCGGAGCTGAGGTGGAATATTTTGGATCTGAATTTTCTGACTCCTTTGCTTTTGGGACATAGTTTCAATCTCTAGGCATTTTCCTTGTAGTTCTACTTTTCCAGAGAAAGTGTTGATGGCCTTCATCACCCAGTGCTCCTCGGGGCAGTCTTTGATGCCTTAGCTGGATTTGGCCAAGAACTGGCCGCTCTAGGCAATTTTGTGCTCCGCAAACACTTCCTTCCAGTCCGCAGGGGTCATGCTCTCCTTGAGGTTGCCAGTGTAATGCTTGTTCATCGTGGTGGTCTCTGGTCGGATGAGATCTCTGGCAAGGCTGAACCGAGGAGCCGAGAGAGTGTGGACTGCGAGCCTTCTAGGCCAAGAGATGCAGAGACCAGCAGCAAGAATGCAAACTTTGCACACCAGTCCTTAAGTTGTCGGGAGCCAGGGTGGGGAGGGAGCCTGAAAGAGGGGAAGGTTGCGGGAGAGGGCGGGGAGAGCCAGGGAGGAGAGGAGGCAGAAGACAAGGAGGCTGGTGGCACTGTCCTGCTCTACCCTGCCCTGTCCTGCCAGCTGGTGGGTCACATTTCTCCCTCTAATAAACTTTTTGAAAGTCTATTGTTTATGAGACATGGGCACATTATTTTAAGAGATAGCGAGACTTATAAGCCTAGACTTTTTTTTTGTCCTCAAAGTGCTCATAATATATTTGAAGATACTAGGCAAGCACCCAAAATAGATAAATAGAAATAAAGGGAAGTGTAAGAGTTAGTGCCAAAATAAAGTATTCAGCTCATGAGCCTGTGAGAAACTCATACCTAGAAGAGAAAATAAACCTTGCAAGAGCTCCAAAGAACTGCCCTGTACTTCCCACCAATACTGGAAACAAATGCCTTGGTTTTCAATTAAGTCAGCACTCACTTACATTGAGATATGATAAATGGGTTCTAATCTGAGACCCACTTATTTATACAGCACAGGCTCATTGGAAGTGTTGAATAAGATTCAGCCCAGGTGACCTCAGATCAGGAAAAAAATAAGGGGGGTGGGGAGATGGGGCCTCAGCTGTGAACCTCTATACTGGAGCAGAAAGAAGAGGGTTAAAAAGACTATGTCTCAGGAGAGGACAGGGTCTATGTTCAAGCTTCATTCATTCATTTGCTCACTCATCTACTGGATATTTGGGGAGATACAGAGCTGAACGCCACACAGAATAGGGGAAAGTGATGACTGCTGTAACCGGAAAAGAAAATGTATCGTGGAAGTTCCGAGAAGGCGTTATCTTCTAGTGGAAATCAGGTGAGGCTTCCTGGATGAGGTGACATTTGCACTGTCCATTGAAGGATGAGGAGGTCTTGAATAAGATACAGCCTGCAAAGATGGGGAAGGCGTAGGCTGAGTGAGAGGAAAGAGGGTGAGCAAAGACAGGATGGCAACTGTACACAGCCCTTCCCTTAGACAGAGGGTGCTTGTCTGGCCCTCCATTATGGACACATAAAAATCACCACTGACAAATCTATAAAACCCAGGCCCATTAAGTTAGCTATCTAGTTAAAGTAACTAAGACAGGGAACTCCACTGTAGTTCAATAGGACAGTAGACCTCTGTTACCAAGTAGGCATCTATTTATGGAAGACCTACAGATTGTGGAGTTATTACATCTCAACAAATATGTTTTTAACCACATGTTACTTGGCACAAGACAATGACATTGTCCAGGATAAGCGGAAACCTTTTTCTAGGCAGGTAAATTATTGTCCTACTGAATAAATAGAAAATTGTTTTCCACAGGGAATTTTCTAGCCTCATCTTCAAAGTTTTCTTCCTCAAAATGGTTTTCATTTCCCTTGATAAGCTCACCTTGCCATGTGGAAATTTTCTTTGATGATGAGCTCAGTTTTTTCCCCCAATCTTCACTCTATCATATTTCGCTGCAGAAAATTTCTAGAAACTTCTACAAAGCCAATACAGCTTTAAAACCTCATATTCAAAAAAGTCTGGGGCACAGAGAAGCCAAATATAAGAAATGCAGCAGATTAATGATAAACTCTACACCTTAAAAAGAGGAAGTGTCAATCTATCCTTCAGTAAATTAGCCCTAAAATACCTTAAGAAAGGCAAGAACTGACACCCATAATCAGAGCTCATTCTCCAATTACATTAGGATAGTCATTGTGAGGGCCCATTTGTGTTTGTATAAGATTATTTGATTTCCCACACTAAAAGGTCTTTTATTACTAACCATCAACACCATAATAGCAGTCCTAAATGTGAAGAAAAGCCATTTAAATTAATACAGCTTTCTGACTTTATTTCACTGTGTCAGCAGGGCCTCTCTGGGAGCTGCTGCAGGCTTCAGCCAATCACAAGGAAAGTAGACAACCTTCTACAATGAATCCCCATAGGAAAGACAAAATGGTCGCTCAGTGGGGACGTGGAGGTGGAAAGAATTAGAGAACAATTGTGCATAAAGAATAATCCAGAAGGTTAAACCTACTAAGAAAACTCAATGAGAAAGGGGGAGGCAGAGGACAGGGGTGAGTGAGAAGCAAGAAGAACAGTGTATTTTGGTTCTCTGGTCTCCATGGCTATTTTATTTAAGGGTAAAATGATTCATAGCTGATATGGGGCCATTCTGTGGCAGAACTCTCATCAGTTACATCTTCACTTCCTCGTACTCCCATTTTCCCAGCATGATATGGAAAGAACACAGTCTTTACTACCCTTTTACAGATATAGAAATTTAAATACAGAAAGCTTATGAAATCTATAAAATACATGAAGTATGAAGATAGACTAATGCTTTTATAAATTAAACTCTCAGAAGCTACACTTTAGCACTGTTTTTCTAAGAGGTCACTTTGGGGGCATTTACTCCAAACATGACACTACTACAGTTGCAGACATTTAAAGCATATCTTTTTTTAGTATTGCCAGTTCAGGTTTAAAACCGTCAAGTTAGCCTCAGTCCTTTGTAGTTATTTCAGTTCTGATCCAAACAGGTAGCATCCACTTTGGTCATTTAACTCATTCATCAGAATTGGCTTTCAATGGGGTCTAATTGCTTTTCAAAAGTGATTCCATTTGAAGTAAACAGGATTTCTCACTTCTGAAGATATTCAAAGAATGCACTGTGAGTTGTGCCCATCATTCCAAGAGAGAACTTTTCCAAAATGACATTAAGGGACATAGTAGGAAGCAAGGATCAGGCCTTCCAGAGTTAAGATTTTAGGAGCACATAGCACATTTGCCTGGATCAATTTGGGATGATTATTATTTTGTGTGTATCATTCTGTATTATTAATTTGTGTGTACCAAATAGTGAAAGGTTATCTAAATGCAAGACCATCACCTGCCTCCACTAACCTCTGAAGTGGACCCTACATGGTAGATGGTGCAAATTAGGATACAGGAGAGGCAAGAGCAAGAATTAAAAAGGAGGAAGAGGAAAGAGTGAAAAAGGCTCTGGGGAAGGGAGAGGAACAAAGGAGGAGGATCTCTCCTTCTTTAGGCCTCCTCACTGTGCTCGGCTTACCAGGCCCCGTGGCTGTGTTTTCAAGACCTCTGCTTTCAGTCATCTGATAACTATTTATTAAATGTCTATGGTGTCCAGGTAATATTCTAGTTACTTGGGTTACATCTGCCAACAACACAGGCAAGATCTTTTTCCTCATACAGCTTCTACTCTATGAGATGCCTGTTCAATGTTGTAAAGGGTTATAGAAAAGTTTAATACATAGGAGGGCTGTAGCTAAGTATGCAAGCTTATATGACTATCAGACTGGGATTCATTAAGAAGGTAGCAACCAGCAAAAGTTTGAAGCAGGTGGGGAAAAGACATCCTAGAACAGCCAGAGAAAATATCTAAGGTATATCTAAGGTGTTCACAGCAAGGCAGTCATTACGGCTGGAATAGAGTAAGTCAGGGGTATAGGAGAGGGATTCAGAGAGGAAATTGGTAAGGAAGTTCAGATCATGTAAAACTTGTTAGGTTCTGAACATGTACTCTGAGTGAAATGGGGAGCCACAACAGTGTTCAGAGCACAGAAGGGACATGATCTGATTTATATTTTAGAATGATATATCTGGTGGCTGTATTAAGAACAGATTCGAGGGAGGCCAGGTAGGAAGTGACAGCAACAATCTGCTTGAAGGGTGTTGTTGACATGCCAGCATGGTAGCAGGGAAGTGGACAGTTGTGGTTGAGTACTAGACTCTGACTTGTACCCCAAGCTACTTTTACACAGAGGTTCTCATGTTCTCACTTAAAATACACTCCCCCATCTTTCCACCTAGCTGTGGTCACCTCATGGTTGCCTCTACCTGGTATCAGTTCTAGTTCTAAAAGGAATTCCGTAAGAACGGGATAGAACAATGAGTCAGATCAGATCTGCCTTGGGAGGGTTTCAGGCTTGATGATTTTGATTGAAAGTACTAGCTTCAAGTGCCGAAACAGCTGCCAGTCTGCCCCAAATCTGACATCTACGCAGTCTCTTAGTTTTCTGGTCTGCCTGTTTTTCTGCTCTAATCCCTAATCAGACTTCCCCTCTCCCTATCTGGAAAGATGCCCAGGGCACAAACAGAATTAAAAGAAGTTAGAACTTGAAACTCTCTCAAAGGTTGGGCCATCAGCAGCTGTGCAATGTATTCTATAGGTACTGTGTTTAAAAAAAAAAAGGAAAGCTCATCCTTCTTTGGTGTTAGGTATAACGTCATGCATGTATTGTGCACAACCATTTCTAAAGGGCTATGGCAGTTCATGTGGACTTTGTAATATCCCTGTGATGTTTGTTGTGCAGATGGAATTGTCATAGGTGATTATATTTCTTCTCAGTTTTTAAAAGGGAAACTGAATATCAGAAGTATGAAATAAATGGCCCCAGAACATACAGATGACAAGTTGGGACACAGATCAAGTCATTTTACCACTGGATATAATTTTGCCCAGCAAATAGGTTCTGAAAGGTCTAAGAACATTCTGACCTCTAAATCCTACTGATCTTTTTCTTCTTGAGAGGAAATGATACCAGTCAACAAATAAAAGGTTTAGCTCTAGTCAGTGATTGAGTGACAAAGAATGAATGTATCTCCCTACAAACTGCGATCACAATTATTATCAGACTTCACTGCATTCCCACCTATGAGACAACAGAAGTATTGTATGGGCCTCACCCTACTGCAAAACCAAACATCTGGACCACGTGTAGGCAAGATCCTCTTCATTTTTGTCCTCACCGTGGGCTCTTTCTATGAGTGTCCACTGTTCAGGATGAAATAATG
Source organism: Tolypeutes matacus (assembly GCA_026826555.1). NCBI lineage: Eukaryota > Metazoa > Chordata > Mammalia > Cingulata > Chlamyphoridae > Tolypeutes > Tolypeutes matacus. The sequence continues at coordinate 9,414,061 of JAKSZT010054226.1, forward strand.
TCATCATTCACTTAAAGCTTTTCTGAGGAACAGTGGTAAAAGTGGTTCTAGTTTGTCTTCCTGGTATCAACTCCCAAGCCATCCTTCTTTATTCTTCTTTACTTCTGTATTCCCAGTTCTTAGCACAGTGCCCAATATATAGTAAGTGCTCAATAGGTATTTACTAAATAAATGAATGAATCAAGTCATAGGTAAAGAAATAGAAAATATTATGCCTTTCCATAGATTTATATAACCTTTGAATATAAGATGCTACTTGGCTTTAATGGTTCTCTGGCCTACCTTTCATTTTTTTATAGATGAGAAAACTGAAGCTCAAGGAAGAAAACTCTAGAGTATATACCTAGTGCCCCTCTCAATATACACCTCTGATATTTTAACTTTTATCTGAAAAATGAACTCTTAATTGGAAAATATTTTACACATAATGCCCTCTTACCCTTTTTCTGATAAATAAATGCAATATCCATTGCTGTAAATGTTGTAATATTTAAAAGCTTTGTAGTCCCTTTCTCTTCTTGCTCATAAACAATAGTACTTCAAAAGATCCCAGTATGTTGGGTTTCTGGTCTGCCCAAAGACTGTGTTGGGCTTCACAGGCTCCCTGTTTCTCAGATCATCCACCCTTCTCATGCATTATATACTTTTGCTAATTTATAACATACCATACTCCTAACTTTTTAATACATGTTAGGCAACATTCATCAGGTAGGGATCCAATCTATTCATGGTTGATTACCAAATGAACCAGTTGTCTAAGTAATTGGGAAAAAGCCTTAGTTACTTCTCATCTATCCCTGGGGGCAATTGAATTCTCTTCTAATTGAACAGGGAAATCCAGGGTGGTTGCTGCTTTGTATTGACATACTCCACACAGATGCTTCTTCCTTCCCTAGAGGGACCTAATTATGTTTTCACCAGATTCTAATCTTTCGTTCCAAGGGCTTCATCATTTCTACATACTTCCCATTGGTCACAGACAGACATGATCAATAAAGAAATAATCCAACAGACAGCAATAAACAGAAAAGTTCCTGATGAGTTTCAGACCTGAAAGCCTGAGTCCAAGCATAAATCTGACCAACTAGGAATGTGCTCTGAGCCGTCATCAATCCCCAACATCTAAAATTTCCCCATGGAGACATGACATGAAGAAGTTGCATATGAGCTTGGTTCCGTATTGCAAGGCAGCATGAGCAAAAAAATGGCTGTCTTTTTCAAAGTTAAAAGGGAGAAAGGAAGAAGAAAGCAGACAGAATTGATGTGCCTCACAAATGTTTTAGTGATATCTTAGAATGACCATTGCACATGAATCCCCATTGCCTTCTCTCTTTTGGTAAACAACTTTATTGAGATATAATCCACATATAAAATTCACCCATTTAAAGTGTGCTATTCAATGGATTTTGGTATATTCAGAAAATTGTGCAACCATCACCTTAATCAATTTTAGAACATTGTTATGACCCCCAAAAGAAAGCCCATGGTCTTTAGTGGTCATCCCTTTACTTTCCCAGCCCTCACTAGTTCTTTGTAACCACTAAGCTATTTTCTGCTCCTATGAATTTCCCTATTCTGCATATTTCATATAAATGAAATCAAACAATAAGTGATCTTTTGTGACTGGCTTCTTTCACTTAATGTAATGTTTTCAAGGTTCATCCAAGCTGTAGCATGTATCAGTACTTCCTTTCTTTTTGTTGCTGAAAAAGCATATTGTATGGATAAACCACATTTCCCATTTATCCATTTATCCATTCAACAGGTGGACATTTGGGTTGTTTCCATTTTTTGTCTGTTATGAATAATGCTGCTATGAACATTCATGTGCAAGTTTTTATGTGGAAATATATTTTCATTTCTCTTGACTATACACCTAAGAGTGGAATTGCTGGGTCATATGGCAACTTTATGATTAAATTTTGAAGAACTGCCAGACCATTTTTGAAAGCAGCTGCACAATTTTACATTCCCACCAGCAGTGCATAAGGGTTCTAATTTCTCTACAACCTCACCAACACTTGGTATTATCTGTTTTTTTGTTTTTTTTTTTAATTATAGCCGTTCTAGTGGGTATGAAATGGAAGCTTATAACGGTTTTGCATTTCCCTGATGACTCTGCATTTCTCTGATGATATTGAGTATCTTTTCATGAGCTTATTGTCCATTTGTATATCTTTGGAGAGATATTTATGCAGATTCTTTGCCCATTTTTAATTGAGTTATTTGTTTTTAGTTATATTATTGAGTTGGAAGAGTTCTTTTACATTTCCCTTCATGTAAATGCTTATAGATGGCAATTTACAATATTAAATGTATATTTTACCACATTACAAATCATTAGAACAAAATAAATTCTTCTGATTTCTACAAAAATATGGAAGTGTCTCTGTGTAACTCTTTTTACCTATTTTATTCCCACAGGATCCCACTGGCATGTCCATATATTTATTACATGTTAAAAACTGTGGCAATCATTGGCCATATTTGTGAATGGACAAGACTTTCAGTAAATGGTCCATTTTCTCTAATCCAAAATGTAGAAGACCTTTGAGGTATAGAAAACCATCCATCTGAAATGGTCACTATTTAATCCAGTGGCAAATTTGACTTTTTTTTTTTTTTTTTACATAAGTACAATTAAAAAAGGAACAATGAAGCATCATTGTACATAGTAAGTGCTCATTAAATTTTAGTTGAAGGCATAAAATTCACAGAAGGCCCTTGTAAGGTATTGGGTTTTAAATGCTTGGCTTTGTTCAGTTATAAAGGCAGCTGAAGGGGCAGAATTATTTCCTTCCTGGTCAGCAAGTCGTTGATCTTCTGAAGCCAGAACCAATAATACTAATGTCCTGATGGCCCTGAATGTTTTGGACAGAGAGAGGCCTTGAATTTGGACAGAGAGAGAAGCTCATTTGTAGATTGATAGCCCTAGCTATGAATGGGTCCATTTCCCAGTGTAGGTCATAATATATACATGAGGTGGTTTTTATCTAGTTCTGGGAAGATAAACGGATCTAAGTTTCGTGTAATTATCAGACCAACTGCTTAGTCATAGATCTAGAAGGATGTTTAAAAGTCATTTCTTTAGCAGTTCTATTGCCCATGAGGTTGGCACTCACTCTGAAGATTTACCACAGTTCTTGCATTTCTCTTATGCATCTACTCCTGGTTACCTGTCATTTAGCCCTTGCTCAATCACATTCAATTATTAAAAGGATTCAATTTCTGCCACATATTAGCTGTTTAATTGTGTGAAAGTCACATAACCCCTCAGAGTCTCTGTTTCCTCATTCATAGATTTGGGGTGTAAACTATAATACACTACCTCCCTCCTCTCCAGAATTCTTGGGAATATCAATTGAGATACTCAAGGAAGCTGCAATGTGCTAACCTCAAAATGATTGTCAGCTGGGATTGCTATAATCGTTTGGTAACCTCAAGTCAACTAGATTAGCTGCTTTTAGTTTTTCTTTCTTTCTTCTCAGCTCTTGTTAAGGTGGTAATTGGGAAGAGTTTAAAACAAATTACTAAAATAAAGGTTGGAGAAAAAGAGATGTTTTTTGACCTTGTGTTTATTCTTTGCTAACACGTAAATGATTTTGCTAGAAAATGCATCTCTGAGTACACAGACATTGCTTACACCTGACACAAAGGAATGGGATAGCATGCTTCTGTTGATGGAGGCTCTGAAGGTGATGGCCAGGATAATGGGGTGACAGTGACTCTCTCGACTACACATGATAGAGTATATCTCTTTACCACTCGTGGTGAGTGGAACCAGAAAAACCCTGGCTCTGTCATTTCCAGGTCATGGAACCATTATAAATGGCATCAAGGAAGGCAGCTCCTGGATGGGCTGGCTTCATTTTATTTGACCAAAAGGAGAAAGCCAAGGGGTAAGTGAAAAAAGTATCTTCCCTGAAGAAGTCCGGTGGGCTTCGTTTAAGTCAGTAATGAAGAGAAAGCATTAGAAGAGCTGAAGCCAAAGGTGACCCAATTCAATCACAGATAACTTTCAGAAAGCAGGAGGTAATTCCCAACTTGGAAACAAGCCAGAAATGAGAGGTCAGCCCCATTTATTCCAGCTAAAATGCTGCAGGAGTTGAAGGACCACAAAGACAATATTTTCCAGGAAATAAAAACCGCTAATGGGCATTATTTTGGTAATTCAAATATTTTCTTTCAAGACAAATACCTGCCCCTTTTGGAAATAGATTTAATGATGATGTTTATCTATTTATATTTGTATACTGCTGAGCCCACTGACAGTACTCAATAAATAATAAATAATGATAATAATAATCCTGATCCAAAAGTCTTCAGTAGGAAAAAAGTATCCAAAGATTTACTGTTGGCACATCCTCTGGAAATCGATCTGTCTCTTTAAATAGAAGAAGTACCCTGAGGGAAGCTAATTCATTGATTTATGATTCAAAGGAAATGTAATTTTAAGATTACAATAACAGGAGCAATAATCAATGCCTTATATGGTCCATAAAATAGAAAGAAAAAGACAAAGTAAACAACACCCAGAATAACACAACTTATTGCTTTAGGAAAAGAGGATGTTCTCAAGAGCTTGATACTTTATATTACTGGGTTCAGCAACAAGATTTGTCCCAGATATAAAAGTCTACTTTTGTTTGCTGGCTTGAGAAGGAAGGTTGCATAGCTCAGGAAAAGAGAGAAACTCATATACTTCTCTCCAGCTCTCTAAGTCTATCCAAACTTAACTTTTTCAACCAGTTGAAGTTTTCTTTTTTAAATTTATTTTTAACTTAATTTTACTTTGCTATGATCTGTTTACTCAGAGTCCATAATAATGCATGCCCCTTGCTTCAGGTATCAGTAATGACCCCTCTAGCTTTATTTCAGGCCACAATTTTTTCTCAGAATGAATTCTTATAATGACCTCATGACTGCTACACCTAGACTCTTCCAGTTACAGTTTACCCTTCCTTTTGCCTCCACAAGGATGTTCGTGAAACACAAAATGTCACCTGTCTTGAAATCCTTCCATGATTGCATATTGCCTATGAAATTAATATTCAAAATCTGATGACCTGACCCAAGCTTAGCTTTTCCCACCACATTTTCCCTTTAGGATCATAATGCCCCCCCCCCCACCCCCGCAAACGCTGTGCACTCACTTGTGTCTGTAGCTTTGCTGAGGCTGATTCCCAGTATGGAATTCACTGTCTCTCCTCACAGCCTGCTGAAGTACTTCTTTAAGGTGCTGCTCAAATGTCAACTCTTTCACATAGCCTTTCTCTAGCAGTTCATTTATTTAGCTTTAGCATTGATTCCTGCTTCCCTTGCACTTCAGTAAAATTCTGATTGTACCACTTTTAAAACATTGATTTAGACCACCCTTGTATAAAATAAAATGCATAAACAATTCTACTTTAGTATGTCCTAAGAGTTTAAAATTCAGGAGTTTTGCATATACTAGGTGCTTAATTGATTTCCATTGTTACAATGGGGAGAACACCCATGGGGGAATATGCTAGTACCTTGAAATTTTAGGATCCATGCCTCTTAGTTAAACCCCGACCATGTTCTTATTTAGTTTTATCCTGAAGTCGACAACCATTTTCCTAGTACATTAAAGTCTCCTCACATAGCGTGCATGGCATGTAGTAGGTGTCTAATAAATACGCATTGAAGTCTATTGGTAAGATAGGGAGAGGATCCGATCTGTGCTTTTCTGTAAAACCTCAGCTTGTCCTTGCCAAACCTCATTCTGCCATTTATTTCTCTAATATATTGAAATTTCTTAGAATCATATCTCTTCCATTATATTATAATTTTCTGCTAATGTACCTTTATCTTCACATTAGATAATAACCTCCATGAGGACAGGGGCCATATCTGTCTCCTTTGTAGTTACATTCCCCAGCACCAAGCAAAGTCTTGATACATAGAATACTCTCAATTCATATTTGTTACATGAATGAAGAATTTTGCCATCTTAAATCAGCAATGGCCCCAAGTGGTAGCATAATCATGGACCAGAATATTTTCAGCTTTTCTGTCTCTAAATCTGAGCATTCCCGAACATCTCCTTGACTTTAAAGAGTCAGACAATAAAAATTTATGGCAGTGGGGGAAAGGGGAAAGATGGTGACAGATTAAGGCTCTCCAAGAGTCAGTACATCCTACAATGCAGTTAGCAATCAGCCAGAGATATCTAAAGCACCTGTTTGGGGGGCCCAGAAGACAAGAAAAGCACCCTGAAACTTCCTTGGAGGAACAGAAGGAGGAGACTGCCCATGTGCGGTGAACATTCGAGAGTAGAGCAGTCCATGCCACGGAGGCTGGTGCCGATCTTCCACTGGCAGCACAAGCCTCCTCGGGAGGCATTCTCTGGCTGGAGTTGAAGCCTCTATTTTCCAAAAATGGGGGAGGAAAAGATCATCAGGCACTGATTTCAGCAACTGGTTAGTAGATTTGGCTGGCTAAAGTCCAATCCTAAGAATGGCTAGAGTTTGAACCTGTCCAAGTCAGAAGGAAGGCAGTAGCTTCGATTTTAATTCTGCCCTTGGCATGAGGGGAAACAGGACTGATTGAAAAATCACAGTGCTGATATGGACAGGCTTCTTTCCATCCAGGTTGGATTGCAGCCCTAGCCTAGGCTCCAGCCCCACCTCTGGCAGGGAGGAAGCTTGGTGGACCTGCACCAGCCTCTCTGGGTAACTTCAGGCACTTTTGGCCCACCTGGACCAGATTTTTGGACACATCTTTGGCTCTACACCCCCACCCCCCCCACCACCACCACAGGACAGAAGGAGGGAAGTGTTTCCCCAGCCTCTCTGGGCAACAGCAGGCACACCAACTGGATTATTGAACATATCTCTGGCTACATCCCCACTGCTGACAGGGCAGGAAGAGGGATAGTGTGCCCTCAGCCTGTCCAGGCAACTGCAGGCACTTTTGGCCCACATGGACTAGATTGGTGGACAAACCTATAGATACATCTCTGTCCACAATAGGATAGGAAGGGGACAGGGTTTTCTCAATCTCTCTGGGCAATTGTAGGTACTTTCATCCTGCACAGACTAAAGTGCTGGCCACTCCTGTGGTTCCATCCCCACCCATGACAGGGCAGAAGGGACAGTGCTACCACTAGATTATTGGGCACATCTGTGACTCCATCCCTGCCCCTGACAGAGCCAGAGGAGGGACTGTGCTCTTTTGCCCTCTCAGGGAAACTTCAATCATTTCTAGACTTCACAGACTAGATTGCTGGACACACTGGAGGCTTCCTTCCTGCCCCTGGCAGGGGAAAAGGGAGGCCAGTGCTTCACCAGTCTACCTAAGTAACTGCACTCAGTTTTTAATGCATGGCTTAGTTTGCTGCCCACACTTGGAACTCCATCCCCATCCCAGGCAGAGGAGAAAGGAACATGGAGCTTCATCAGTCTCTCTGAGCAACTACAGATGGTCTCTGCATGCATGCTTTGTTAATTGCATAGGGCTGTGGCACCATCCCTACCCCTAGCAGGGGAAAAAGGTGGGAGAAGCTTCATTGGTTCCTGGGACAATGCAGGCAGCTTCAGCCTCCATGCCTTACAGTACCAGACGCATTCTTAGCTCCTATTCCACACCAACAAGGGAGAAAAGGCAAGAAACATATGAAAAACAGCTGAAAAAATTCAGATTGGCTAAACATGAGTCTTATAAAGTTCCGAATTTATTTGAAACAAGTATCGAAGAAGAGCTGTAGCACAATGCCAATCAAATAGAAAGCCATAAACTAAAGAGAGAAAAAGGGACAAGAATAAATACATCTAGTAAATCAGATGCCAAGACACCAACAAAAAATTACAATCCATACCAAGAAACAGGAAGATATGGCCTAGTCAAAGGAACAAACTAAGCCTCCAGATGACATAAAATAGAGACAACTAATCATAGATGTTCAAATAAATCTCCTTAATAAATTTAATGAGATGGCTAAAGAGATGAAGGAAATCAAGAAGACACTGGGTGAGCACAAAGAAGAATTTGAAAGCATATATATATATATAAATAGCACATCTTATGGAAAGGAAAGTCACAGTAAATGAAATAAATACACTGGAGGCATATAACATCAGATTTGAAGAAGCAGAAGAAAGGATTAGTGAGCTTGAAGACAGAGTCTCTGAAAGCAAACATACAAAAGAACAGTTAAAGAAAAAAATAGAAAAAAGTGAACAGTGTCTAAGGGAACTAAATGATGGCAAGAGATGTGTAAGCATATGTGTCATGGGTGTCCAGATGGAGAAGAGAAGGAAAAAGGGGAAGAAGGAATATTTGAGGAAATAATGGTAGAAAATTTCCAACCCTATTGAAGGAAATAGATATCTATGTCCAAGAAGTACAACATACTCCTATCCAAATAAATCCATATAATCCATATTCAGAATGTCAAATGTCAAAGATAAGAGAGAATCCTGAGAGCAATAAGAGAAAATCAATTCATTACATACAAGGAATACCCACTAAGATGAAGTAATGATTTCTTATCAGAAACAATGGAGGCAAAAAGGCAGTGGTATGATATATTCAAGATATTGAAAGAGAAAAACTGCTAACCAAGAATCTTATGTCCAGCAAGATTGTCTTTAAAAAGTGAGGGAAAGTTTAGAATAGCCACAGATAAACAGAAACTGAGAGACTTTGTAATGAAGAGACTGCTATATCCTGAAAAGAAAAGACAGGAGAGAGAAGCTTGGAAGAGTGTTTAGAAATGAAAATTATACCAGTAAAAGTAACTAAAAGTGTAAAAAGAGTGGTGAAAAAAAATATGACAGATAAAACCCAAAGATCTACATGGGTGAAGTAAGAATTGCCTTTACAGAAATAATATTGAATATTAATGGATTAAACTCCCCAATCAAAAGACATAGACTGGCAAAATGGATAAGAAATATAGCCCATCTATATACTGTCTACAAGAGACTCACCTTAGACCCAAAGATACAAATAGATTGAGAGTAAAAAGCTGGGAAAATATATTCTACACATGCAATAAGCAAGAAAAAGAAAAGGAAAAAAAACAAAACCTGGAATAGTTATATTTATATAGGATGAAATAAACTTTAAAAGCAACGTTGGTATTAGAGACAAAGATCATTATATGCTAATAAAAAAGGAAATTCACCAGGAGGAAATTACAATCATAAATGGATATGTACCTAACCAGGATGCCTCAAATTATATTAGACAAACTCTGCAAAACTGAAGGGAGAAATAGATGTTTCTACAATATTTGTTGACTTCAATACACCACTCTCATCATTGGATAGATCATCTGGGCATAGGCTCAATAAAGAAACAGAGAGCTTGAATAATATGGTAAATAAGCTAAGCATAATAGATATATACAGAACATTGCACCCAAAATCAGGATATATATTTTTCTCAAGAGCTCATGGATCTTTCTCTATGATAGATCAAAAAGTAGATCTCAATAAAATTAAAAAGATTGGAATTGTACAGAGCCCTTTCTCTGATCATAATAAAATAAAACTGCAAATCAACAACAGGCCGAAAAAGGGAAAATTCACAAATATATGGAGATTATACAATACACTCTAAAATAATTGGTGGATAAAAGAAGAAATTGCAAGAGAAATCAATAAATATCTCAAAGCAGTGCTGAGGTGGAAATTTATAGCCCTTAATGCTTACATTAAGAAAGAAGAATGAGCTAAAACCAACCACCTAGCTACACAGCTGGAAGGACTAGAAAAAGATCATCAAACTATTTCCAAAGCAAGCAGAAGGAATGGAATAACAAAGATCATAGCAGAAATAAATGAAATTGGGAAAAAAAACAACAGGAAGAATTTACAAAATCAAAGTTGGTTTTTCGAGAAGATCAACAAAATTGACCAACCCTTAGCTAAAGGACAAGAGAAAAGGGAGAAGATGCAGATTTAAAAAAAATCAGAAATGAAAATGGGAACGTTACTATTGACCCCACAGAAATAAAAGAGATTGTTAGAGGATACAATGCCAACAAACTAGTAAATGTAGATGAAATGAGGAAATTTCTAAGAACATACGAACAACCTCCACTGACCCTAGAAAAATAGAAGACTTCAACAAATCAAATACAAGCAAAGAGATTTAAACAGTCACAAACAACATCCCAAATGAAAAGCCCAGGACCATACAGCTTCACAGGTAAAATCTGTCAAGCATTGAAAGAAAATTTAATCTTACTTAAACACTTACAAAAAAATGAACAGGAAAGAACACTACCAAACTCATTCTATGAAGCCAATATCACCCTAATACCAAAGGCAAATAAAGGTATTATGAAAAAAAAAAAGAGAATTACAGACCCATTTCCCTAATGCAGAGGATTTAAACCAGGGGTCCATAAGCTTGAATTGAAATTCAAAAAAACATTATTCTTGTGGGGACATGTTGGTGTGGGTGTGAGATTTATTAAATAATACACAGTATAGTGTGGACTTAGTAAGTGGTCTCTGGTTTTCACCTGACTGGCAAAGGGGTCCATAAAACAAAAGAGGTTAAGAACTCCTGCTCTAGTGAATACAGGCACAAAAATCCTCAACAAAATACTCACTAATCAAATCCAACAAAATATTAAAAGAAGTATTCATCATGATTAAGTGGGTTTTATCCCAGGTATGCAAAGGTGGTTCAATACAAGAGAATCAGTCAGTGTAATATATCACATGATCATCAGGATTGATGCAGAAAAAGCATTTGACAAAATCCAGCATACTTTCTTAATAAAGACACTCTGAAAGATAGGAATCGAAGGAAACTTTCTCAACACGATAAGGGGCATAACTTACAGCTAACATTGTACTCAATGGTGAAAGACTGAAAGTCTTCCTGTTGAGATCGGGAACAAGAGAAGGATACCCACTGTCACCACTGTTGTTCAACATAGTGCTAGAGTTTCTAGCTAGAGCATTCAGGCAAGAAAAATAAATAAAATGCATCCAAATTGGAAAGGAAGAAATAAAAGTTTTGCTCTTCACAGATAATATGTTCCTATACCTAGAAGAGCCTGAAAAATCTACAGCAAAGCTACTATTACTAATAAATGCATTCAGTATAGTGGCAGGATACAAGATTAATATGCAAAAATCAGTGGTGTTTCTATACACTGGCAATAAATAATATGAGGAGAAAGTAAGGAAAAAAATTACATTTTCAATATTGACAAAAAGAATCAAATATTTAGGAATAAACTTAACTTAGGATGTAAAGCACTTGTATTCAGAAAACTACAATGCATTGCAAAAAGAAATAAAAGAATAACTACATAAATGGAAGAGCATTCCATGTTCATGGATGGTAAAACTAAATATTGTTAAGATGCCAATTCTACCCATATTGATATACAGATTCAATGCAATCCTGATAAAAATCCCAACAGACGTTTTTAAAGAAATGGGAAACGCAATTAACAAATTTATCTGGAAGGGTAAGGGGCCCTGTATAGCCAGGGCCATCTTAAAAGGAAGAACAAAGTTGGAGGACTCACACTTCCAGACTTTCAATCATATTACTTAGATACAGTGGTAGAAACAGCATGGCACTGGCATAAAGATAGATATATAGACCAATGGAATCAAATTGATGGTTCAGAAACAGACCCTCATATCTGTGATCAAGTGATTTTTGACAAGGCTATCAAACCCACACAGCTGGGGCAGAAAAGTCTTTTCAAAATATGGTGTTGGGAGAACTGGATATCCATATCCAAAAGAAGGAAAGAGGACCCCTGTCTCACACAGAATACAAAAATTAACTCAAAATGGATCAAAGTCCTAAACATAAAACTAACAGAAGAAAATGTAGGGAAACATCTTCAATACCTGGTGGTAGGTGGGGTTTCTCAAACCTTACAATGAAAACACAAACAGTGAAAAAAAATGTGGATAAATGGGTATTCCTCAAATTTAAACACTTATGTTTCAAAATGTTTTCAAGAAAGTGAAAAGGCAACCCACTGAATGGGGGAAAATATTTGGAAACCACATATTTGATAGGGGTTTGATTTCTATGCTAAATAAAGAGATCATACATCTCAACAATAACAGAGCAAGTAATCCAATTAAAAATGGGCAAAAGATTTAAATAGACATTTCTCTCAAGAGGAAATACAAATGGTGAAAAAGCACATGAAAAATGTTAAATTTCACTAGCTATTAGGGAAATGGAAAATCAAAATAACAATGAGATATCATTTCACACTTCATAAAATGGCCATTATTTAAAAGCAAAGAAACACACAAGTGCTGGAGAGGATGTGGAGAAGTAGGAACACTCTTTCACTGTTGGTGGGAATGTAGAATGGTGCAGCCTCTGTGGAAGATAGTTTGGTGATCCTCAGGAAGCCTAATACAGAACTGCCATATGACGCAGAAATCCCTCTAATTGGAATATATCCAGAATAACTGAAAATAGTGATGTGAACAGACTTTTGCCCACTTACAATTGCCCAAAGATGGAAATAACCCAAGTGTCCATCAACCAATGAATGGATAAACAAAACATGGTGTGTATATATATATATACACACACACAATGGAATACTATGCTGCTGTAAGAATAAATGAAATTGAGACACATATGATAACATGAATGAACCTAGAGGACATTATGCTAAGGGAAATAAGCCAGACACAAAAGGACAAATATTGTATGGTTTACTAATATGAACTAAATACAAATAATAAACACAAACACATGGAGTTAAAACCTAGACTATAGGTTACTAGGAGATAGGACAAGGACTGTGAAGGAATACTGTTGCTTAATATATGTAGAACTTTCAATTTGCCCGACTATAAAAGTATGGAAATGGATAGAGTCAATGGTAACACTTTATACTGAGTATAACTAACACGACTGGTTTATAAATTGGATTGTGGTTAAAACGAGTAATCTGGGGATGTAAATGTCAACTGAAAGGAAGTTAGAGAATAATCTAGGGACTGAATAACATAGGGTACCCAGAGGTAGATGAGGATTGTGGTGAATAATACAAATACAAAAACGTTTTATGAACTAGAACAAACGTACATCACTATCACAAGGTGGTAAGTATATAGTGATGCATGGGAAAAACACAATTAATGGAACTTATGGACTATGGTTAACAGCAATATTGTAATATTCTTGCATCAATGTCAAAGAAGGTACTATATCAATGCTAAGATTCAGTAATAGGGGCATGTGATTTTTTCTTTTGGACTAAGGAAAACATTCAAAGGTTTACTGGGTTGATGGCTGCACAACTCTGTGATGAAAGTGAGAGCCACTGAGTGCACACTTTGGATAGAATGTACAAGGCATGGAATAAGACTGTGTAACACAGTGAACCATGTGGTGGAAGATGGACTGTGGTTAACAGTACAAATACGAAAATGTTCTCTCCTGAACTATAACAAATATATAATACTAATACATAGTGTGGAAAAATATACCAAGCGTACACTAAGGACCAGTTAGTGGTAATAGTCTGATCACGTTCTTTCATAATCTGTAGCAAATATTCCACAACAATGTAAGGTGTTGGTGGAAGGTTGATGTACGAGAATTCTGCACGTTATGCATGATTGTTTTATAAGCTCACAACTTCTCTAATAAAAATTTTTTTTTTTTAAATTAAGGCAGTGATTTGAGACTTTTGCATATTAAATTCCTTTGCAAGAAACCTTAGCTTTTCAAATATTCATGGGGCAGCTGTATCTTAGGAAATTGAAGAAAGAACTAAATAGGATCAAGGAAAATAAATGTAGGAGGAACAAGGGGACTTAACTAATTCTTCATAATGACTTTGGGGCTTACTGCACCAAGCCAGGCGTGGAACTTCCTGAACTCCCTAAATCAGTTCTGCCCCTGGGCCTTGCAAGGTGTGATTAATGGATTTCTTAACCACTTTGGTGATTTTAATATCAGCTTAATGCATCCATTCTAGCAGCTGTTCACTCTGACTCCTTGTCATCTGTCCATGGGGGTTTCCCACCTCCAACCAACAAGATTTTCAGATACTCTTCAGAAATACTCACACATATTAATCTTTGCAAAAGTGGACAGCAAAATTTAAACTTCTTGGTAAAGGCTATTTTGAGCATCAATTACATTTAGTTCACATAGTAGGTACATTATACAAGTAAATTATCTACACCAAAATAAACAGTATGGCTGTTCCTCTCTACTCTGGTCAAATGCTATCTGCCACTACAAAAATAGAGGTCTATGCAAACCGAGACAATCTGGCAGAGAACAACCTGGACTGAAGCAGGGATCACCACTGGGTCCTAAATGAATATAAAAAGAGAGACAGCAGAGACGCCTTCAAATATGTAATGAGTTGTAGGGTGGAAGTAGAATCACATTTATTCTGTATGACCCTCAAGGGTATTATTGGATGGACTTCATTGGGAGATAGAAGGGAGTGCCATGAAGGAGAACATTCTAACAGCCACAGCTATGGAGAATAGCATGAAGTGCAATAGGTACCAGAGATGGCCTCAGGAATCTTAAGCAGAGGCTGTTTCAGATATTCATGGGATTGGGAGATAGGAAGAGATGAGCTATAAGTTTTATTCCAATAATGACAGTCTATGAATCTCTGAAATCCATCTCTTTGTGTCTTAAAATAATTTATATGGGAAGGCGCTTAACTCAAGGCATTTAAATAAAGAATTTACTCCCCCATACACAGAGAAGTACAGACAACATGATGGATAGGGACAGTGTGGTGTTGGTTTTTTTCCTCTCGCTCTCTCAGAAAGAAAATAATGCATACAAAAAAGGAGAAGAAGTCTTATCCTGGCTAATTAAAGAGACCAAGAGGCTCTAGTTTATCCAGAGTTGTTGACACAACCAGGTCTTCATGGCAGAAGAAATTCAGTGAAAGAAGAACAGCCTGCCCCGAGGTCACTGAGAGGTGGGCAAGAGAGAATTTTATGCAAAGTTCTACAGAGGGCCTGAGAATAGTTTCTTGCTTAAAATTTTCTTAAGAGGAAAACAAAGAGAAAAGGGTTGTACTGATGATATTTGTTGCCTTTGGAAATTATATTTACTTTAATTATTGTTCTACTAGTAATCGATTTTTTTAGGTTTAAGAGAATTATTTCTTTTAGCAGCCTTTATCAGGTTCACAGTTAAGTGCTCCAACGTAAGACCCTGGCTTTCCAGTGTCAGAGTGATGGAAGTCTGATAAAACAGGGGAAAGAAAAATAGCCAGCTAGACAGAGAGGTGAGCTAAACAAGTTAACTCTTTATCTCTCAAGATGACAACAGAGAAGAATAAATGTCACTGCTATTTCGGTGTTAATTTCTAGATATCCTTGCCACCTACACACATCCATCCTTCCAATTACATTCCTGTGTGTGCAATGCCCAGGTTTACTCTTCGCTGTAGATTTGAATCACTGATGCACAGACCACCAGTAGGTTCTCAACAGATCTAAGACTAGTTCTACTAAGGAAGGGAACTGGGTTTCAGTTCTCTGTCTGCTGTTTCCTCTCTCCAGTCCTGCAGTGAAGTGTCTACATGGCCAACAGGCACCATCTTTGCCTTCCAGGGGAGAACTGTGGGGGCTTTGGGAGGGGAGACAGATGTTGGTGCTCAGCTCAGAGACTCTCTACATGGGACTTTTCTATCTAATACACCCCATAGTTGCTTGTGAGTTATCTGTATAAAGAAGTGGAACTAGGAGATATGTTATCTGCAAGAGTAGATCACTGGCAATTTCTGCCTAATCCTGTCCGAGAACTATTACAAAACTGTGAACTTGTGGAGGCCAAGTGAATGAGGCATAACCACATCTATCCGTCAAATTATGCTAAGCATTTTGAATAACATAATTTCAATTCATTGTGGAATCATTTAAAAAGACCCAATAGAGGAGGAATTTCTTTCTTAATCTCAAAAGAGAATGAGCATTATCAATTAGGAATTATTTAAACTGTGCAAAAATAGATATTCTGAAAATAAAAGACCAAGTGAGAATAAAGGCAAGGTTATTATTATCTGAATGTCGAATCAAAAGAGAAAATAATAAACTGGCCATTCGACTTAACATGAAATGTGTTTGTAATCCAAAGATGAAATATCTATTTTGATAATTATTTGAATGGGTGGTTTCTCCCTGATCTCTTAAAACTACCTTCATTCTCCAGTCTTTGTTAGTTTGAATAGGAAAAAAAAAAAAAAGACTAGATTGTATTTGCTTTCAAATCACATGATGAGGGAAATGGATGTGGCTCAAGTGATTGGGTTTCCGCCTACCATATAGGAGGTCCAGGGTTCGATTCCCAGGGCCTCCTGGTGAAAGGTGAGCTGGCCTGAGCAGAGAGCTGGCACAACAAAATGATGCAACAAAAAGAGACACAGAGGACAGAGAGTAAGAGACGCAGCAGACCAAGGAGCTGAGGTGGCGCAAGAGATTGAGTGCCTCTCTCCCACTCCACAAGGTGTCAGGATTGGTTCCCAGTGCTGCCTAAAAGAGAAAACAAGCAGATACAGAAGAACACACATAGAGCAGATAGCGAATGCAAAACAACAAGGGTGGAGAGAAATAAATAAGTAAATCTTTAAAATAAAAAAATCACATGATGCACATCCAGTCTTTATAAAGAAAAGTATTTTGGTATCTGGGCACCAGTGAGGATGTAAAGGCGGCTGCCAATGGGCTGAGACTTTATCAGGCCCTTGTGGCCTGAGCCAGATTCTGTAACATGGTCTCACCACATATCTGTGAAAACACAACCAGTAACACCACAGACCTAAACAGCCAATTGCTTGCATTTTCTCTCAGGGGAGGGGGTTGACATGGGTGGCCTAGAAATGATGCAACCGGTGCATCAACTAATGATGCAATTAAGTTTCCTGATGCAGCGGGAATGAAGATACTTCCTGAAGAACAAAAGTAATCTTAGTTTTTCAAAGGGCAGGATAGCGAGAGAATGTGTGTTCACTGTAGTTGTTGGTTTTCGGAGTGTGAAAATCAGAATTCATCAGTTGATGCTAACCTTGAATTCGTTTTGGATAAAGAAATATCTCTGTTGGTATTCTCCCTTGTGATAAAAAATTCCCAAGTGGATGCCATTTGATGCAAGTTACATTTTGTACTTATTAAACTTAAAAGTGCAAAGCCCAGTGAGAAAGAGCAAGGATTCTGGAGTCAACAAATCTGAATTCGAATCCTGCAGAATAAAGATGTAATGGTGTAATGGTAGGTGAGAGCTATACATCTTGCCTCCTAATATTCACTAGCTCTGTACTCTTGGACAAGTTATGTCTACTTTGCCTCAGTTTCCTGATGTGTGAGATGGAGATTCTAGGGCTGTTGTGAGGAACAGATGAGCTAATGCAAAAAAAGATTTTTAATCAGAGTGTGTGGCGTCTACAGTAAGCATTTAATAATGGTCAACTGTCATTCTGTAAAACAGGAAAGATGATAAGACCAGCTACACTTCATAAAGCTGTTTTAAGGCTTAAAAGAGACAACGCATAAAATGCTTCACACACTTCCTTAAAAAATGCTCAACAAATGGGGTGGCATTACTATTATAGTTCTGCATAATTAAAGACCGTAAGTAAAACTCGCCTACAGATGTCTATTCATGCAGCTCTTTCTTAGCAACACTGATGCACTCAGTTCTCTATCTACAACCATCCAGCTATAGAGCTTTTAGAAAACTGCATAACTTCTGGGGTCCTCAGTTTCCATAGCTATAAAATAGAAAAATGAGATGATCAAAGGCCCTTTCAGCTCGAAAACTGCAGGATTCTGTGATTCTTTAGTTATAGTTCCATGGATGTGTTAAGAGTAGGAGGGACAAAGAGAATTCACTGTTTGCGCTCTCTCCTTCTGGAACATCCTGTGCCCGTAGAAACATTTGTGATTCTAAGCCATTAAGAAAATAAAGGGTAGTGGGTTGGACGACCATTTATAGGCGAGCCCAAGAAGCCAGCAATTCAGTATTACGCTAACTGCTCACGAGAGCTGAACACGGATTGTACTCTTACTTGTGTGCCTTGTATCTGCGTATTGCAGGTCTGCTTGTTTATGAGCTGTTACTCTTGGGCCCAGAATGGAAATAAGAAATGCACTAACTCCAAAGATGATTATGGTCAGAGAATTTGTGAATAAATCAAGCATAGTTTTTTATTCTCCCTGCTCCCACCAATGTTCGCAATGCTGCAGTGATCTATTGACATGTCTAAAGTGGAAATGTTACAAGAACTGAGCAACAAAGACTGGGCAAAGTCTTCAACCGTGCCACCCCCACCCCACTGTGAGCTATACCTGATCTTCTGGAGGAGAGCCATAAAAAAAAATCCCACTCAAATTTTAGGGCTTTGATGCTGAACAAGTTAATAGGCTTTGTAGAAAAAGGCTAGCAGTTGAATATCAAAATTCTTAGCCTCTTCTTCTAATAATGAATAGTGATATCAATAAATCAACTTAAAGCTTTGAGCTATAAGGTCTTGATTCCAGCTTTAGGTCTGCCTGTAGTTCTGTCACCTTAGGCAGTTTACCCTCTGTAGCTAGACCTCAGGTTTTTTTCATCTATAAAATGACAAGGGTGGGATATGGGGCAGTAGAACTAGATGACTTCTGAGAAGCCTTTGAATTCTGACTCTAATCATATTTTCATTAAAATAAAACTGTTTCTGGGATAGACCTTGACTGCTAGAGGCCAAGGCGCCATATGCCTGTGCTTGCTCAGAAGACAAGCTCAGCTCAGGAAAAAAGTGAACTGTTAAATGCTCTTTCAGGCCCAGGCTTCTGGATGTATGGCTGTCATTCCCATTATCTATTAATATGAGAAAACCAGACATCCCCTGAGATGTCACTGTTCTCCTCCTGCCCTACTGCAGCCAGATTGAACCCTGTAATAGTCTATGTTCTGGCAAGCCACCGGGTCTCTATTCATGCTGTTCGTTTGCCTGGAAATTATTCTCTTTGTTTCTTTACCTGTCTCCTTAGCATCTCTAATGCCATGTGATTAACAGCTCAGACTGCACTGAACCACCATGGGCAAGAGTCTGCCACTCTGAGTTCCATGGCCTCTGGAACTTTCTCCCTTCGGGGCACCTACCATACTGCATTGTGATGGCTCGCTGGTCTGCTCTTCTTCCCTCCACTGGGGAACGGATTCTGTGTACTTGCTCACTACTGTACAGCATGTGCCTAGTGCATTGCCTGGCACGTAGGAAGGTATACAAGTGGGGAGACGGCAGGACTGAAGCCTATTGTGTGTGTTCTGCTGCAGGCAGCATCACTGTGGAAGGCAACTGAGCACAGTGGAAGCAGCAGGAGGTTAGAATTTTGGATTTTTCTAAGGTCACCTCTGAGCATAAGATGCAGCGCAGAGTAACTCATTAAACCTCTCAATCAATCACTTTTTGCATGAATAGTTAAGGGGCGATAAAGTGAAATGACGCATGTCTGTAATGCGCCATAAATATCACGTGACATCGAGGCTGGCTCTCCGTGTATGTGTAATAGTGAACTAAAGCAAGAAAGCTGGGCCTTTGGCACATGTCTCACTTTCTAGTTTACCTTTCTTTGCTGTGATTTTCATGCACCTTCCTGCAGTCCTTTTTTTGCAGGAATTTGCAAGTGCTAGCCCTCCTAGCAGAATGTCCAGGTGAATAGAGTGCTATAAGACTGGAAAAAAAAATTCTACTAAAAGCAGTGACCTTCTCTAGGACCAAAGGAATATACCAAGGGCTAGGGTAGGTTCTACTTGAGGGCATGGGACTTCCATTCCCTGTAAAACATGCTTGGCATTCTCTTCTAACTGCTCCCAAAGCAGTCCTGCTTTAACTTCCCCTTATGTCTAAGAACCAGATCCACCCAGTTCTTGGAACAAGACTTTCTTACATGAGAACAACAACAACAGCAAAAAGAGTCCACTTATAAAGCTGTCTTATGCCTTCTTCCCAAAACTAACTCTCATTAGAGATTTCATTGACCAAGAATGCCTTTCTGTAATCCTTTCTTTCTCTCAAATTATGTCATATCTTAATTATACACTCTTAAAGCATTCCATCCATTTCTATCATATTACTTAATTACATCTATAATTAAATAATTATTGGTGTAATTACTTATTTAATGTCTATTTTTCTTGGTAGATTAAAAACTATACAAGGGCAGAAGTGTGTGAGCAGTGCTTACCCCTAGAATGCCAGTATCTTGCTCAATACCTAGCATTACCTGGAAGTGACGTTCGACAATTATTTGTTGAATGGATGATTATAAAATGATGTTTTCCATATTGAGAGATTTGAGAATCAGAGGCTCACATCACATAAGAAAAGATGCGCCACTCAGCTGTCTAAATGGCACATTTAACATTTGAAATAGAAGTGCCAGCACTTCTTGGCACTTGCCAAGATGGAGTTTGGTAAAATGGCACACCCATTGAAATAAACCTATAGGAGCAAATACTACCTATCTGAATTCCTTAGAGGGGATGTTCTAGTAGACTATGAAGCATGTTATATTCTAGCAACTTGCCTTTCATTGTGTTTTTTCTTCCCTATCAGATCAGGATTTCTTGTGGAAGAATATTGTTTATTCAGCTTTGTGACCACCCTGCCCCTCTCACAGTATGTGGCAGGGAATATACTTTGATGGAGTATTTTTTGAATGAGTGAATGAATGGATGGATGAACTAAAGATATATAAAGAGATAACTAAAGAAATGGGTCTGGACTGTAGGACGCAGCTAAATCATCCATAAATGCCTTCACTTAGGTATGGGGAAGCCTAATATATCTGGTTCTAACTGTGTTTCACCTCTATTTATTATTAATAAATGACTTCCATAATAAACATGAGTTTTCTTGGAAACCGACTCGATTTTCAGGAGGTAGAATGTGCTGTGATGAATTGGGAAGGAAAAATAGCAGCTGTCCCAGGAGTAGGTGCCTTTCAATTTAGTTTAAGTATGCATGTTCACTCACACACACACATATCCGCGTGCGTGCTCCAGCGAAAATCCATAAGTCTCTCTTTCTCCGTATGTGCCTGACAGACGAAGCCGGAGCTGGGACGTGCCTCATTTGGCCAGGCTGTCACTCACCATTTTGTTCATTAGAGGGAAATGAAGTCCAATTCCAAGCATCCGGGGAACACAAAGTAATTGGGCTCTCCAAAGCCTTTTCACTTAATTTGCTCAAGTTGTATTTATTTTTCAGAGAATTAGGTGTTAGCAGTTGACGGACAGAACATCAGAAAAATGAAGGCAAATGGACAGGCTAATAGAGAAAATGATGTGGCTCTCCCTCACTTTTCTATCCTGGCTTTTTCTTTGCACACCAGCTCCTGCTTTCTTTCTCCCTCTTCCCGGGCCTGCCCCACTGCACGGCTTGTCTGCAATTGTGGCCACAGTATGGTCACACGGTTGAGAGCCCTTCTGCTGACCTGAGCTCACTCTCTGATGGGCTGGTCTGGAGTTTTCTGTTCAGAAAGCCCGTCAACATCATGTGCTTCTTTAACTGAATCTCTTCTTTTTTACTAGCATAGCCATGGAAACTGAACTCAAACGGACATGTCTTATTTGTTGTCCTCCTCCGTCCTAGACCCCTCAAAGTGGAAGTCAGTAAGGAAATGCTTCAAGAGGAGTTGAGGTTCTTACATGCATTACTATTTCTTTTTCATCTGGAGGGAGTGTGGGAGTGGGGTGTAGCATTTTCTTGTGAAAATCAACCTGCTCCCTAACTCAGAAAGACCTGGGTTCAAATTCTACTTCTACAACCTAATAGCTGTATGAACTTGGGATGTTTACTTTATCTCTCTGAACTGGCTTTACTGAATATAAACTACTTTTATGAGCTTACTGAGGATTAAATGAAGTACCTAGTACCAAACAGGTACACAATAAGGATGATTTGGGTCTCTTTGTACCTGTTGGTGTCCTCCAGTAGCATGCTCTTACCCCAGACTTTTAATCATTGCCATATTTGTCTTACCCCCTTATGACTGGATGGGGCTGGGGGGAATCCAGCCATGGAAGAAAATAAAAGAAATACTAGGAGGTCTCTCTACTAACTACAAGTGCCTACTAATTAAGATGAAATGAAGTACCATTCAAGATAGAGGTTTGCCCCCTGGCAACACAGCTTTCTTATCATTAACTCATTGATGACCTTGTCAGAAGAAGTCAAATATTCCTATAATTGCTGAAGATTCCATGTGTTGATTTCTTCAATTTCTTCCTTCTTACAATGGTTTTCTGGAGCCCAGGGAATAGGATGTTGGTTATTTTATTATTTCTAGGGATTCAAAATGAGACCACAGCTCCCGGGTGCCAACAGTCCACTCTGTATGCATAGTGCTCTATCGATTCCTCTAGGAATTGAACCCTACGAAGTCCTGAGATGGCTTTCCCATCCATCTGGACCAATGGGACTTCACAGCTTCCCCCGTGGGAAAGATGTGTTTCCCATACCACAATGGGATTTTGTCAATAAACACCCTTGGGTCCCTAGGGATCAATTTTCTCACACACGGTCTACATATAAGCCAGAGGAGATGTGAGTGTAAGAGTGTCGGGGAGGGAGGGGCATGAAAAGTCTGAAGCCTTTCCATCACTCTGACCACACTCACACTTTGGCATCAAGACAGTGGGAGATGGTTCCCAGGAGGGAAGCTGAGGTACTCAGAGGCTTTTCTACATCACTTTAGCCATGAGTCATGCACCAGAAGGCATTCCCAGGGTGGGAAGCCACCCAGCTTTGTGGCAAAACTGAGTTCGATTAACTGTTCCTCAAAGTGTGATAATCATTGCCTGAGACACACACTCACAAAAATAAGGAGCCTCATTTCCATCACCCTCATCCCATGGTGCTTTTCACATCTAATCTCTTAAAGCTTGCAACAGTCTTATGAATTGGGCAACACTAAGGCTTGAGGAGTGTGAGCATTCGACCCAAAGTCACAAGGATTTGAGGGCAGGACTGACCGACTCTAAAACCTGTGATGACAAATACTCTACAGGGGCCAGGTTGCAGTCCAGATGTAGGAGCCCTGGGCGCACAGGACAAGCCTAGTGCCATAAGGCCCCAGAGCCTACTTAGCTGTTGTCATCTTTACAACTGACATTACTGAGAGCCTCTGAAAGGCTAGGGTGGCAATAGCACAGTGAGTCAAGGAGACGGGGAGTCAGGGTGCCCAATCTGCTTGAACCTGAGCAGGAAAACAACCCCTTCCCCAATCAACCAAACCAGCAAGTGCAACAACAAAACTCATGTCCCCTTTTTGCTTTTCCACATCTGAGGCGGTGTGATGTCCTTAAGGCTGTATATGATCTACCCCCTTCTTCCTCCATTGCCTCTCAGACCTCACGACCTACCACTCTGCCCCATTGCTCATCCTTCCAGCCATGCAGACTACTTTGCTCTTCAGCTAATCTGTCAGGCTCATTCCCCCATTGCCTGTTTCCTCTGCCTAGAAAGCTCTTTTCCCATGCATGGAAATTCCTCACTTTCTTCACGTCTTTGCTCAGTTATCTCCCTTCCAAGGTGGCCTATCCTGAGTACCTTATTAGAAAGGACAACCTACTCTCCCTAAACCATAGCATGTTTGATCCCTTTACTCTGTTCTACTTTTTGTTTATCTGAAGCACTTGCCATCTTCTAAGAATCTATATGATTTACTTCTTTACTATGAGTGTTGCTATTGTCTGTCTCCTGCCTCTACACAAGTCCTATGACTGTGGAGCTCTCTGTCTATTTTATCCACCTACCCACAACAGTGTGTCTGACACATAGTAGGAACTCAAAACATAATTGTTGAAAGAAAGGCTGGACTAAGGAATCTTGTTTAACATTTTCGAAACACTCACATCTCTAAACAATGAATGAAAAATCCAGCTGCACCTTTGGAGTCCAATGTTGTGGTGAAGAGAGCATCTCTGACTGTTTTAATAGATAAGAGCTAGATGACCACAGAGGAGCTTGGGAAAATTAGCTTCTGAGAACCTATTTTCTAGAAAGCATCCCTGCCTTGGTTTCATTGCTTGCTTCTTCTAGTCCATACCTTTCAAATGAAAAGTATGTTTAATATTCCCAATTAATTCACAAAGGAAGGCTTGCAAATCACCATAGAAAATAAAAACACAAGGTTACAATTACAAAAACATATTTAATTTTGATTTGGGCAGATAGAAAATATAAAATTGAAAAAAAAATTCATAATAATAGAAGTGATAGTAATAAAAATCATCATAAAACAATAGAATACTTTCTGTGTGAATCCAGAAGCATGGTTACATCCCAGCTTTATTCTCTAAAGAGGGCAGCAGAGTCTGATTATTCTCCCATCTTCACTTCCACTCCCTGGCTCTCTATTTCTGTCGTTCCTGGGTCTTGTTCTTCCATATGCCCCTCAAACTCTTATGCTCAGGTCAATTGCCCTTAACAAAGTCTTCCTCGATACCTCAAGGCTGATACCGTTTTTTTGTTTGTTTGTTTTAGTGCCTTGCACTAATTTCTATCCTCATACATTAAAAGTTGTGTAATGCTGCAATGTGACTTGGCAGATTGCAAAAACGACCACAAAATTCTCCACACCTGTATGCAGCCACTTTGGAAGGTGACTTTGCTGCCATTCCCAATGAGAGGTGGAGTCTGTTTCTTTATTTCCTGAATCTGGGTTTGGCCACCTGACTTGTGTTGGGCAATGGGACATTAGTAAACCTGAGATAAGCAGAGGCTCTGTAGCACCTGTCCACTGGGGCTTGCCCCCTTGCTGCTCTTGGGACACCTTTGACTTCCTCCATAAAACAAGCCCCTGCTAGCCAGCTGGCAGACAGAGCTGTAGGGCCAAATCTCTCCATTACCCCAGCCGACATCAAGCCGACTGCCAGACGCTTGAGTGGGGCCATACGGTCCCTACGGAACCCACAGTGACCTCAGAGATAAGCCAGACCAGCCTGGGTCAGAAACATGTCTTGGTCCATTCATAGAGTCATGAAGACACAATAAATGCTTGTTGAAAACCACTAAGCTTTGGGGGTAAAAACAGTAATAAACGGGTTGTACATTACTATCATAATATAAGGAGCTGACAATAGACTCGAATGCAGGAAAGGAGACTACACTTTTGAATCCCTTGGGGCTCCTGGGATCTTCCACAGGTCAAGGTTGGTTGAATTGAATGGGATTGAAATAAAGATATTCTCTCAAATATGCCAGAGCAGGGTTTTTCAAATTACCATGCTCGATGATTTGGTAATTTCAAATTTCAAAGTTGCTCCTAATCGTTAAATTATAAAGAAAACCATATTAGGCTCTTTAAGGATGGCTTTAATAGAGTAATAATGATCATCATAATAATGAATAATTAACAAGACACTTTTTCGTTTGTAACCTCATTGCATAATGAACTTGTAATGTAGAAAGACAGGCCTATAGGTTAGAATTAAAGTTGAAAATTCAGTACTTGAGAGCAACATTATTTCAAATGTGACTATCCTCAGAAGAGAGGTACAGACATTTTTCATAAATTAATTTTGCAAAATGAAGGACTTGTAATAATTTGAGGATAAAATATGCTATGAAGGCATAATATTCCAATGTTAATAATAATAAAAATAAAGACAACACCCAAAAGGACCAAATGAACCATAAAGGATATAAAATTGTAAAGGTTAATTTTAATACACATTTTTAGATTCACAGGCTGAACTTTTGCCTATATATACATATCACATCATTTATGATAGAGAAAGTTTCAAAGCTTATGCTAAATTCATACACTTTATGTGTTGTACGAGTGTATAAACACATGTACTTATTTTAATGTGGGTATAATTATTACTGAATTGTAGCTTTTAATGGGAAGATCATTAGGGACAGTTAAATCTGACTGCATTTAGCTTTTATTGAGACTCAAAAATTATTTTTTCAAAACATTCAGTTTTGAAAAAAGGCAAACTGTGTTTGTCTCGAATAGTCTTTTCTTAATTTTTTAGACTGGTGTTTTAAGGCAAATTTAATCCATATAGTTCATACTCATTTACACTTAAATTATCCAACTAGAGCTTTTAACAGCTATTTAATGTCCCAGACACCTTTTGAGCTTTTAAAATGAGCTCCTAAAAGCCTTTTCCATCTCTTCCACCCTTCTCTCATCAGTTTAAGAGGTTGCATTTTTCTCAGAGTAAACAAATTGAATACTGAAACTTTGAATTATTTTTCCTCTCAGTTTATGACCTATGAATGTAAAGTGGCTTTCACATGTGACATAACTAATTTTCCCATCCCTGTGAGTCAATATAGGGTGTGTGTCACATTACACTTACTTATGAACAGCTATATAGCTGGGAAATGAGGCGATCTCTGGACTCCTCATTGGGTATCCGTAGCATATAAATAGATAATTACAGAATCTCAAACTTCTGTGACATTTTTCGTCTGAAAATTGCCAAAGCTGCCTTTAGAATGGCATAAGCATACATCTTAGAACTTGCCATAGACACGAAAATACCTAGTTCTATCTCTAAACACATTCACATGTTGCCGATGGGAATGTAAAAAACTGGGGAACCAAAGCTGCTTCCTCCCAGATTATCTTTGAAGCACAGAGGGATTAAAGAAAAGGTCATATTTTGAATGTGTGTACATGTATGTGAGATGATAGAGATTAGAGATAGAGATGATAGAGACAGAGATAAGAGATAGATAGAGATAGATAGAGATAGATATAGAGATAGAGATAGAGAAAGAGAAAGAGATAGAGATAGAGATAGAGATAGAGATAGAGATAGAGATAGAGATAGAGATAGAGATAGAGATAGA
>JAKSZT010054226.1:9440888-9619079 GCA_026826555.1 Tolypeutes matacus
ATAGAGATAGAGATAGAGATAGAGATAGAGATAGAGATAGAGATAGATAGAGATAGAGATAGAGATAGAGGGAGAGAGAGGAGCTGAAGATTTAAGAATTGCACAAATACTCATCTCTTTGGAATTGAATTGTATGGCCATTCATGGCTGGGATTTGAATTTTACGAATGCTAGCAATTCTTTCTCCCCAGACTAGCCTTCACACCTTCTGTTTGTATTATACCCATTCATTCCCATTCTTCCACTGTCCTCACAGATAGCAGATAGCCTATTCCTGGATGTTCCCAAAGTCATTTTCCTAATTTCCCTTGTCTAGAATTAGTTCTAATCTGGAAACTCAATGTATTCTATGTCCTATTCCCAGGATCCACTGCAGCATGTTTTTATATCTGCAGAGTGGTGAAAAAACATACATCGTCTCTGGCCTAGGGGAACATTTAGCAAGGCAGGGGAAGAAATCCCTCTGGAAGGAAGCTCAGAATAAGCAGACAAGGCAGGCCAGGACTGACTGTCCACTTTGATCCCTGAAGGGAGTGAGCTCGTACCCAGGCAGCCCTGGTGAGAGCCATGCAAAAGCTCAGAGGGGGGTCTCCCCCCAGTACCCCAGCCCTCCTGCCACCTGGAGGGCAAACGATAGCTGCTGTTCTGGATCACTGCCTTTTCCTAATAAGACTTTTCACAAGCCTCTAAATGACGCTGGCTGCCCAGTCCCATTTCAGTTTACCCATTTCCTCAGAATGTAATCTCACCTCCTCACTATTGCATTCCTTCAGGGCCTTGTAACTGATGGATGGAGGCCGCCAGGAGGAGGGGGCAGAGGAGAAGGGGTGTCCAGGCAGGACGGAAATCACAGAAGGAACTGTTTAAAAAACCATAGGCGATTTTGGATTTCAGATTGCAAGTGGGTCTCAGAGAATACGTAGTGCAATCCTCAGCTGGTATTTGATTTCCCACCCATAACTGTCCTGCCTCTGCTGGGGCATCGTATGTGACAGGAAACTCCCTTCCTCCCTCCACGAGTGACTTTCTTAGAAAGTTTCTCCTTTGTGTGGAGTTGACATTTACCAGTAACTGGCTCTACAAGCTGCCACCTAGACCCTTGTGTTTGATAAACCCCGACAGGGAATTCCTTCATTAGATCACCCAGTTGTAAAAGTGTAGAGTGTAAAAAGCCACTCTAGCAACAGAAGCTTAAATATATATCTATATATTTAAGTTTTTTTGTTTTTTTTTTCTGAGACCTTTGACTGGTATATTCTGGATGAATTTGTTTGGAACTCCTCAAACAGAAGTGCTACAGGCCCCTATCTTGATATCCACCCTCCACCCAAGAGAATGAGGGGATTCATTCATCAACTAGTCAAAAAGTAGAAGAAGTGGCAATAACATATATAGCCATATCTAACATTTATTGCCTACTCCATATATTTTATATTCCTTATCTTATTTACTCCTCATACCATCTGTGTGAGATTTATATGGCTCATTATCCCTACTTTATAGAAGAAGAAATTGAGGCTCAATTACAATACCAATTCTAAGCCACACCTCCCCTAAGTAATATAACTAGGATTTAAAATCAGAACTATCCGAATGTGAAGGCAGTGTTTTTATAGCTATCATACAATAATTTATGTATATATATAGACACACACACACATGTACGTACAAATATGCATATATATGTTTTAGGGTAAATCTGTTTCATTGTGGTGCTTATACATAAAAGTAAAATATGCTTTTATATGCATATGTATGATCATGTAGGTAATCTGTATACATACAAATATATGCAATGCACAAATAAATATATACGTATACAAATAAGTATCTATATAAATATATATGTGGCCCTAGTAGATATTGGGAGGGGGGAGTGTAGAAATACAGCTCGGCTTGGTTTAACCCATAAATTGGTGTTTATTTGTGGCTCCACACTCTTCTTCATCTTTATAGAAGCTTAGTCATTTTCTTCTCAGGTAACAGAAACAGGCCCTCCCCTTCAGGGCTGTAGCCCAATTGCATTAAACCTACCGATCTCTCTGGTTTCCAGTCAGTCTCTTCCAGGTCTCTCTCTCTCTCAACTTTTCTAGACTTTTCTATCACCTGGTTTGCTTTTCTTCCTTTCTTATCCTACTCGCTTCTGTTTATTGGTGCCCCTTTGGCTGCCTCCCTGCAGACTCCTCCACACACAAATCTCTCGTTTTTTAATGTTCATTTTTCAATATGGCTCACCCTTCTAGTCTATGGGTAGAATGGTGGGCCCGTTGTCTTGCTCCCAGTCCATGGACTCTTGGGACCTCCTGAAATCTGCCTACTTGAAGCTCACTGTCTTATCCTTCAAGCACAAGGGGGCACGCCTGGGTGTGGTGGTGGGGTGGCTTCTCACAGGAGAGCAGAAGCTGGCCTCCGTGTGCATCTACCCTCCCTCAACCAGCATAAAGAGCAGGTAGCAGGAGAGGTGGATTAGCCTGCACAGTGGGGTGCTCAGGCTACTGTGCCTGGGCCCAGGGGGTCAGTGCCTTTTACATTTTCTTGTTCAGTGAAGCTTTCTCACAGACTGTCTCAGGGGAGAGGAGCGAGGCGAGGGAGACAAATTACACTGAACCCTCTGGGCTTTCTGGCAGAGGTTTAAAAGCTTTTCATCATCTGGCAGATTTCACTCAAGACTGGGTTCCTGTAAAGGGGTTCTTGCTGAAACCGCTTCAGCCTGGGGTTTTGGACAACTGGGATATGGGGATGCCAAGAGCATTTTTTTAAATTGCATTTTATTTTATTTTTTAGTTTTAGTTGAGAAGAAATCATAGAGAATTCCAGGCTCGAGGTAATCCAAATTGGAATCAAGTTAAGAAGCAGCAGCTAAAAACCAATCCAGGAGTCTTTTTGACTTTGCTTGGGTCTGTCCAGCTCCAGAGATGCTGATAACTTACTGTGGGAGGGCAAATTCCAGCTTGTGTGGAAATACAGGGCTTGTAGATAAAAGAGGAATGAGGACTTGTAAGCATTAAGTGACTGCCTGTGGGAAGCCAAGAAACATTTCTTTTGCTCACTAAGGGAGAAATGCTATGTAGTATCCTGTCGTATAGAAATGTTGAATTTCGGCTCCCCTAAAAGAAACAGAGGCAAGCAAAAGAATTTGAGTTGCTCAGAGACTAAGACAGAAAGTTGGTGTCATCCTGGAAAGTTTGGTAATGGCTGTGTGTGGTCCATAGGGAAGAGTGGGGTGATGGATTCGTGATATCTGCAGCTAGCATAGGAAGGGGAAGTGTGGCCTCAGGGAATTGCCAACCCCACTCTAAGACGGCTTGGAAGTTCTGTGCTCCCAGGATTGATGCATTTTACTCTGGATCTGGATTTGCTAGAGTAAGAACCCTATAGGAGGTGCTTAGAGGTCTGTGGGATTGGCACTTATTCATGCTCAGCAGTTATACCAGGGCCCTTAGGGCACTAAGTCTGTCCCCATTACACCACCATAAAACTGAGTGCCCCAGCCAAACGTGAAACACCACATGCCTATATTTTTTGTTATTCCTGGGATGTAGTTGAATTTTGAATGATTTTATTTTCTTACCCTCATATGTTGCCTTAAAGGCATGCTCTATATTCTATATTTTAGCCCAAACTGTACTTTATGTTTCTCTGACCAGTAGCTTTCACTCTCATTACCATAGATAGACTCCAGGTAAATAAGAGCTACCATACCTTTCTTGTACACAAGTATCAGAGAGGAAGGATGCAGCTTCTTCCAGCCCACTTCCATATCTAGTTACTGGATACCGTGATGTTTGGCTAATCGCAAAACCAGCAGTCTTGGGGCTCTTGTAGGCACATTTTGGCAGCAATTTCATTATGGTAGAGGGGGAAATGTTCTATAATTGTGCTATCCCATATGGTAACCACCAGTCACACATGGCTATCAAGCATGTGAAATGTGGCTAGAGCATCTGAGAAGTGGAATTTTTAATTTAGTTAACTTTTGCTAATTGAAACAAATTAAATATCCACATGTGGCCAGTGAATACCTCATAGCAATGCTTCTCAAATTTTCACCTGCATAAGAATCATCTGGAAGGGGTATCAAAGTATAAAATTCTGGGTCTCAACCCAGGAAATTCTGGCTCAGTAGGTCTGGGGTGGGATGTGAAATCTGTGTTTCTGACAAGCTCTCAGGTCATGCTGACACTGCAGGTCCAAGGGCCTCACGTTGAGTTGTCCTGATGTGGTATGCCAAGATGACTTTAACTCGGTGGTTCTCAACCAGGCACAACTTTGCCTATTGGGGGCATTTGGCAATGTCTGGAGACAATTTTTGATTGTCCTCATTGGCAGTAGGGGTGGGCTGCTACTGGTATCTAAAGGGTAGAGGTCAGGGATGCTGTTAAACATCTTACGATGCACAGGATAGCCCTCATGACAAAAAAAAAATTATCCAGGCCAGCCCAAAATGTAAATATTGACAAGGCTGAGAAACCTGCTAACTCTTCACGCCAATCAGATTCTTGCTGTCGATCTGGTTGCGGTAGAGTCATTTACGTTCAATGGTAACTTGTGTCCTTGGCAGACCATCACCTGACTCCTTGACCAAATATTATAATGCATCCCATCCCTTCTGTGCTGAGACTGTTGCATGCCGAGAGTTGAATGCTGCCAGTGGAGTGTGGCATACGAGGTCCTTCTGGTTCTCACTGGCTCAACTCAAATCCCAGCTTCCACCCTGGAGGACCGGGCAGCTCTATACCACTCACCAGGTCCCAGGAGGAATACCCAATGGACAGGTAAAAAACATGCCAGAGAAGAGGGAGAAACAGCTCTTTAGTCTCATAGTGGAGCAGGAAGGTGGGTGTCTAAATTTCACATATTAATCCTATGAGAGTTTATTATTGAGAGAGCATTGGAGGTGCTAAGGTGAGAAGTACACTGGGAAAAAAAAAACAAAAACCATAAGGGGGTATAGAAATGCCAAGGTTTCTGCTGTTCTTTCTAAGCAAAGCTTCTTTGGCTGAGCCTGGGCAAGCCCTGCAGTATCCTTAGCTCTCTTAGGTCTTCAAAATTGCGAGGCAGGAGACTCTGAAAGATGTGGTAAAGATCTTGAGGACTTGGAGTTCAGAACAGTCAAAGGAGACTCCTGCAGCCCTTCCAGACATGGAGTGGGCAGAAGGTTCTTCAGGAGATTCAGGTCACTTTTTTTTTTTTTTTAAGTTTCATTTTATTTATTTATTTCTACCCACCTCCTCATTGTTTGCATTTGCTGCGTGATGGTCTTCTTCAGGAGGCACCAGGAACTGAACCCTGAGAGGGAGGCGCCCGATCACTTGAGCCATCTCCACTCTCTGCTTTGTTGTGTCTCTCATTAAGTTTTTCCTTGTGTCTCTTGTTGCATAGCTCACCATGCCTGCCCATCACATCAGCTCGCTGTCTTGCTCGTCTTCCCTAGGAGGCACCAGGAACCGAACCCAGGACCTTCCATGTGGTAGGCGGAAGCTCAATCGCTTGAGCCACATCGGCTTCCCTCAGGTCACTTTTAACCTGCTTAAGGTAGCAAAAGCTAAACGTTTTCTGTTTGCCCCAGATCTTAAAATTACACATGTATGCTGCCTTCACCACCACTAAATTCACACAAGTCTCAGAGCAAAGTCCTGCTCACATTTTTAACCCCAAAATCTAAGGCTGCGGCAGGAGCCTCTGAATGCATAAAGGCCCCCCAAATCTAGGGACTCCTGCTCCTGTTGGGTCCACTGACACAGTGGTTTCCATCTGATTTCTCTGCTGAGCGGCCGAAGATCTAGGCCTTGTTGGTGAGTCACAGACGTGTAATTGGAGTGCGCGAACCTCACGGGTACATCGCCCCTCCATCTTACTGTCGGAAATGAGACTCTGAAATCATTTAGCAACTATCTTCCCTGCCTGAGCCTGCTTTCCTTTTTTAGATCTCCACAGTATTTCATAAGACTCAGAGGCCTTCTTGAACACAGCTGCTGTCCCCAAGCCACACTTGTCTCTTCACACAACACATCTAGGGGTTGGACTCTTACCAGTTTTAAGCCTCCGATTGCTAATATTCACCAGCTGCCCCATTAGCAGCTCAGGAGGGAGAGGGTCACAGGAAGTGGTGGCCCAGGGACAAGGGAATCGGCTCGTGGGAGGGTGACTGAGGGCGCAGATCAGCGTCTACAAGGAAAGCTGGTCCCTGGAATTATGGGCCTCTGTCTTAGATCGCCAGGGCTGTCATGACAAATACCACACACTGGTTTGGCTTAAACAACAGGAATCTATTGTCTCACAGTTTTGGAGGCTAGAGAGTCCAGCATAAGGGCATGTTTTCTCTGCAGTCTGTCACGTCCTAGTTGTTGACAACTCAATCTCTGTCACGTGGTCATCGCTGTCTCCTTGTGCCTCCTCCTCTGGTTTCCACTGACTTCTGGCTACTTCTGACTCATTGTGTCCAAATGTTTTCTGCTTACAAAGACTCTAGTCAACATGGATTATTAAGGCCCACCTTGATTCGATTTGGCCTCACCAAGTAGGATCTTCAAAGATCCTATTTACAGATACGACCATCCCTTAACTAAGAATAATGCCTTCAAAGGCTGTGTATACAAATGAGTTCACACCCACGGGACTTGGGATTGGGACTCCAACACGTCTTTGTGGAGGACATGATCCCATCTCTAAGAGCCTCACACCCTGTAACCCTTCCCACAGCCTCCCAGACCCTCCTTTCCCCTTCACAGACTCTTAGCAAAGTCACTTGGTCTACGACTTGGTTTCTGCTTCTCTAACATGAAGCCAGCTCCAG
The DNA here is from genome assembly GCA_026826555.1 of Tolypeutes matacus. NCBI lineage: Eukaryota > Metazoa > Chordata > Mammalia > Cingulata > Chlamyphoridae > Tolypeutes > Tolypeutes matacus. Next base: position 9,447,685 of record JAKSZT010054226.1, read on the forward strand.
CTCCCTGAGTCGCTGGAGGTGTAAATTAGTTAACACTTATTACAGTACCAGCGCAGTTCCCCGTCGTAGTGGGCATTCAGTAAACCCTGAAACTCTCACATCTCTTGGCACGGCGTCCTAGTCATGGCTCACAGGTTGGACACCTGCCCCTGCATGGGAAAGTAAAGGGCAGCCTTTCCTCTGACTGGGAGCGAGAAGTGTACCTGGGGCCATACCAGAGCTGCCTGTGGCCATGTCGAGCCGTGAAAGGAATGCAGCTAAACGGGCGGAGACACCAAGAATGCTGCATTCGTACAGAACGCCGTTTTTACACTCTGGCTAATGAGTTTTGACCTGTGTGAGTTTGGTCTCATCATTACACACCTCAGATTGCCTGTGAGCCAATCAGAATGATGCTGTGATCGCAGCCATTTCACAATCCTTGGTTATCAGAGAAGACACCACGGAAAAAATAACTAATGTTTTTCTCACAGAATATGTCTTCTGTGAGGGTTGTAGAGCTGAGGGAAGCCTTCTGTCCCCATTTGTCAGCACCAGCCCTATTGGCTTCTGCCTAACCTACGGCTACACAAGGTCAGGGCCAATCACACAAGGATTCAGAATCCCCAAATACATGCCCTGCAATCATTCCATGCCCAACAGGATCAGACATCAGGGCTGATCCCTGGGGTGTGAGTGGGCAGGGCTGAAGTGACCAGGCTGGGAAGGTGAAGCTTGTGCAGATTCAGAGATCTGTGAATGACCTCAGAGCCACATAAAGGTGAGGGGAGGGGCACATTACAACTGAAATTGCACCCGAGGCCAGGTGTAGAAGAGAAAATGGGGAAGAGCACTTCAGAGTTGCAGAACAGCAGTTAGAGCATGGGCTGGGGCTTGCTTTGTAGCTGACCCCTCACCAACTACATCATCTTGGGGTAACCTGCTTAACCTCTGTGCATCTCAGTGTCCATTCCTATAAAGTGGGGATGGAGACAGCTCTGCCCTAAGAGTGGCAGGGATTAAATGATATAAAAGGACAAGCAATGGGATTTTCTGGGGGATTGGGGCACTCTGCTTGTAGGACTTTTCAGTAGGCTGCTGCTGTGCTGAAGGGGTCAGGGTCCCTTCCAGCAGCAAACCCACACCTGGAGGAAGACGATCGGTGTCACGGGCAGTGAGGTCTGTCTGTTTCTTGCACTTAGGCTGGAAATGCAAGCAGGTGGTGGTAAGTGGCTGAGGAGGGCTTGAATATAGCCACACAGTCCTGTCTGGCCTCTCAAGCATTATAAATTATGTAGCTGTCTTCATCTATTATTCAGCATAATTTATTTTGGACATTTACATCAGCAGTTTATATAAATAATAAACCAGATGACAAAAGAAGGAGGGGAGGATTAAAATGGACATGCGTGGAAGTGCTGGTAGGGGGCGTTGCGAGGCACAGAGGGGACGGTGCATGTCAGTCATCAAACACGCACTGGGCAGTGACAGGATAAGACAAGACGGTAGGTGGGGAGGCACTTGGAATGATAACGACATCTGCTTAGCCCTCCCCAGGTCCCAGCAACAGGTACCTGGCCATTTGGGTTTTGCTTGGGGAATGGCAAATCTTCTACCTCCCTAGAAATTACAAGCAATGGGAGCAAAGGGCAGCGTCCCACGCAGATGCAGCCAGCCCAGCCCTAAGGGGATCAACCTGGAGTGTCAGCGAACACCAACCTGGGGAGAGGATGGTCTCGGCACCTGTCCTGTGTGTGCCCTGCAGAACCAGTGGCCAGACCACAGTCTCTGCCTGGGAAGGAAGCTTCTCTCAGCAAGTTCAGTGGCTTAACCACTGTCCTCGTTCACCGTCCCCATGCAGGGATTTCAGATTTGGAAATGGCTTTGGGCATCAGTCTCCTGTGTGCAGGAAAGTACTTTAAAATGAGTTCTGGGCTCCTGATGATGAGGAGATGAAGGGAGAAGGATAAAGAGTAGGAAAGAAAGGGTACCATTCTTTCTGGATCCCCATCTACTGTAGCTTTTGGTAGAAACGATGTAGCAGACAGTTTTTTTTTTTTTCTAACTTGATTCATTTTCCTGCTCTAAGCCCCTGAAGCTCTCCCCACCCCATCCGTATATTATGTAGCAGAGTAAAAACACAAAACAGAACAAAACAAAACAAAACTGGATGGGCAGAGGATGCCGAATCAGGAAAGAGACCGAGTCAGAGGTCATAAGGAAGAAACTGCATCAGGGGAGCACTTCGAAAAAGGAAACCACGGTTATTTTTTGGCAGAATCAATAAAAGGTTTTGTTTTGTGTTTCTGAAACCTGCAGGGTACGATTGGAGACAGTTACGAAGCACACGTTTTTCTGTAGCAGAAAGAAAGATGTTTCCATTGTTTGAAAAAATAGAAATGCATCCCTGCCTTACCTTACTTACGGATCAGTGAGCGTGCCTCAAACTGAAGCTTCCGCGCTAACTCTTGCCATTTCGATTTTGAAGGCTGTCTGTCTGCCACAGAGGACCCACCAGCTCCGGTCATTAGCATCCAAGTGTTAAGCCAGAGGAGTGCAATCTGGGAAAACCACCAACGCAGCCAGTAAGCTGCAATTTAGTTCATGGGCACCCCTTGTAGACTCTGGGTTTGGCCAGTGTATTTGGGTAGAGTGGATGGTGCCTGTGGTGGGGAAACAGAGGAGGATGGGGGGGGGGGGTTGGGAAGGGCTCATTTGCAAGAACTGCCCAGCTGAGATAACATTGGAAATGAAAGCGAGAAGGTCCAATGCTTTGTAATCCTCTAGCAGCTGCTCACTTTGGGCCGAGATGGGGAAGCAGCACTTTGCCATTAGTGCCTGATCCAAGAGTGGCCAGCCGTGGTTTCTGGTCTTCCTAAGCCACCTCCGAGGGGGCTACTCAGCTGTGTCCTGGGGAAGCTGAACAAGAGAAGAAGAACAAGATGGCTTGTAGGTTCCGTCCATGTGTGCAGCCCCTGGGATGCCCCTGCAGATGGACCTGGCTAGAGACAGTGATATCTTGGACGGCTCCACTGTAGCTCAGTGCCCAGAAAGGGCAGCTGGTGGGCTTGTTTTACCGTTCTTCAACCTGTCGCTGCACAAGTCTTAACGAGTTATCCATATCCCAGAGATGTGGATTACGCCTCAGCTCAGAGCACAGAGCTACCCTCCAAGTGACCAAGCTCACAAAAGAGATGCCAGCATCCCTGGAACCCCTCCCAGTACTACCTGGAACTGCCGGGGGATCTCCTACTTGAAGAAGAATGATCTTTTCCTATTGCTGTAAAATTACAGACACAACCAAACTGACTTTGAATGTATTAATGATACCAGATGGTTTCATAAAATGTAAATAGAGCAATAAAAATACAAATGGGGCCCTCCCAGTAATTAACTTTTGATTTACACAGTCCAAAGAGAATCAAATCAAGTATTGCATTTCTAACATATTAGGTGGTAATCCTTACTTGATTGTTCTTCTAGCTCAGCCTTGCTGTCTTTCCCACTTTTCTGACCCTCCTTCCCAAGTTGAGAGGTGCTTTTAAGTTTCTTAGTCCTGAAGAGATGAATAAACGTTTGCAGTCATCTCTCTGGAATATGTGTCAACAGGCTGTCTAATTAAGATGACCATAGAGGATTTGGGGGACATAAAGTGTTATATAAATGCATATTATTCTTATTATAATAATGACACAATAATAATAACTCAGCTTTTTGGGGGCATTTTTACAAGAGTAAATGTTCTCTCATTTATTTGGCAAGCATGTGCTTTGCTATTTATGGATGGAAAGTGTTATTTGATGCCAAGGTCAGGTCACTTTATGAAGCCAACTGAGTAGAGAAACACCCTGAGTTCAGGAAGATTCACAAAACCACAATAACAAAACCATAAAGGAACTGAATCTACTCTGTTGTATCAGGGACTGAGGTAGGGGACTCTTCTGGATTCAAATATTGGCTTCTCTACTTATGGCTGTTTGACCTTGGGCAAGTTACCTGACCTCTCTGTGCCACAGTTTCCTCTTCATTAAAATGAAGATATCAATTTTATATCCCTCAGTGGGATTGTTGTAGGAATTAAATGGGTCCACACAAGTAGTGCACTTAAAAGAGTGCCTAGCACATATTAAATGTTCAATAAGTATAGCTGCTACTACTGTGACCACAAATCCTACAATTAGAGCTTAAAGAGTCCTCTAGAGATTGTGTAGTTTGGGCTCCACGTAATGCAAAATGAAACAAAACAATACTGAGTGCTATGGATTTACAGTATCCAAGATCACCTGGGTAGTTTTCATCGAGGATTTGTGTTACTTCTCTTGAGGTCCTTTAAGAACGAACCTTAAGTTATAACATGTTAGATTTAGATTGGTAGAGTTTCCGATCTAAATTAGGCATAAGGATGGATTAATGAAAAGCAAGATGGAAACTCCATCAATTAACAACAAAAGCAATGAACATTTAAGAGTCCTAATATATACCAAAGTTTCTTCAAAGAGCTTTTCATGCAATAATTCACTTACTCCTCAAACTGCTCTATGCAGTAAGTATTGTTATGAGTGTCATTTAACAAATGAGGAAACTGAACAGAGAGGTTAAGTTACTTGTGCCAGGTTGCATAGCTATTAAGTGGTGGAGTTGGGATTTGAAATTTTCTGGGCTGTCTGAAGAGCCCTCTAGAAGAGTGTATTATCTGGCAAATAGACTGGATGTACCCCAGAATAATTTTCTGCGAACCCGTGATTCCAGCTACAAATATTTCCTAAATCCCCCTCCCCTTCCCCACTCCTGGACGGTGTCAGGCGCTGGATCAGACCCTGAGGACACAGCCATGAGTAGGCAGGTAGAGTGGACACACGGTCATGCTTGCTTCTTGCTTTCATGGAGCTCCACTGTCTGGTTCTCAAGAGCTCCAATGTATGTGTGATGGGGGTGGGAAGTGGGTGCTCCATCACCTCCAGGACAAAGCACCCTTCCTTTGGTTGAAATGTATGAACAGACCCTCCTCCCAACCCCTTTCTGGCATCCCTGAGGGAATTCCATTTACGACTTGGCGACCCTTTGCTCGTGTTGAAGTAACTGGTTCATAAATGGGGTCACTGATGACCTGCATGACTGCCAGTATCCCCTCTGGCCCACTCCCAGCTCACCCTGGCAGTGTCACTGATGTATGGGTCAATCATATGCAATATTTTAAAATGCAATAAATTAAATGGCAAGCAAGCTTAGGGTCCATTACCTTTTCTGCTTCTACTAAAATCAAGCTAATGGGAACAATTCAATTGTTCTCTTATGGATGAAGCCAATGAAGACATAGGTAACTCTCTACTCTGGGAGAAAGGGGATTTTGCATAAATAGTCAACATAGCCCACGGGAGCCCGATCAGCCCAATTAGCAGTATCAGAGCCTACGTCTGATCCCATCCCGGAGAGAGAGAATCCCTTGACTAACACAGTTAGACATTCATACTTCAATATATTCTTGTCATGAACCAATCTCACTGGGATAGATAGTGATTCCAAAATATATTTTGTTTTATCAATTCCAGTTAAATTATTATGGCTGAGGAAAGGAAATTTACCTCGGCTGAGCTGTCTGTGTCAGCTCAGAAAGGTTTCAAGGAAACGGGGATGTTGAGTGATGGACACTGGCTTTAACCCTCCCGGTGCTACCTGCCTCAGTTGAGTCATTGCCAATATCCCTGAAGGGCTGGGGGGAGTGTCGCCTGCAGTGAGCTGTCCCTACTCCACCCTGCTCAGATGCTGGAATCATGCTGTGCCATACCCAGCTCTGTCTCAAGAGCCTCTTTGGAGGCACTCTACGTCCTTGTGACATCTTACCACAGCAATCATCTGTCAGCTGCACACCCAAATATCTCCATTCTCGTGACTTTGTCAGATCATCACCACTAATAGGATGTTGAAATTCATAAATGCATCTATTCCCAGTGTTAGGCCCGAGTACGGCCCTCTCCCTCTCCCAGTTTGAAAGAAGAGAGATTTTTGCTGGGGGCACAAGTCTTCACATGTCTCAAGAGGGCACCTGGCTTCCTTGAATCAGGGAGGTAATTTCCTCCTGGGAAAGGCTGCTGAGATCTTGAATACTGAAAGTTTAAATATATTGGTGGCTGCAAAGGACAGCCAGCCAGCTGAGAACTGCTTAGAAAAATCACAGGATTTCGAAGCGAGAGGAGGAAAAGAGGCCGTTCCTTTTGTCACTCTCGCCTCAGGCTGGGTCCCTGTGGCTTTGTCTGGACATTCTGCAGCCCAGCAGCTGGAAGGGCATCGGAGGAGGAAAGGCCAAGGGGCTGCCTTCCTTTCCCAGATGGTTTCCTTTCTCCTGATCCCCCGGGGGAGTGCTACAGTGTCATCAGGAACCAGCCAAAGAACTGACTTAATCTCTCCATCTAAGATGTCCTGAGAGACAAGAACTGGCCGCCCTATGCCAAGGGAAGTCAGGGGCAGGCTCCAACCCAGAGAACAACATCCCAGGGTCCCACTGAGCAAACAAACCACCCTCCTTGTACATTTCTTGGGTGGTCAGAAGGGCACATTAGAGGTCCAAGCTGTGGGAAACTTCTAAACATTCGGGACAGGCTTCCACCTTTATTAGGAATCCTTTGCCCTTGTTGAGAGGTCTCCTATTCATTAAATGAATGGCTCTGAATAAGTGCTAAGGAGCTGCTCCAGGTACTTTCCAAGTGGTGTTCTCCTGGGGAGCACACAAAACCAGATGACCGCTACTCCAAACGCTGAGTTTCAATACCACAGAAGCTGCTGCCACAGTACTACAAATGCATTCATTAGTGCAACGCTGCACTGTACAAAAACACTCACTGACCAGCTGTTCAGCTGTTCCTCCCAATAAAACCGTAGGCTTGGCAAGTGTCATCACCCCCATTTTACAGGTTTAAACAACCTCTGCCCGTGGGCAGCTAGAAGCTGAGCTTTGGAAAGGTTAAACTTGGTGAAGGTCACCCAGCATGGTAGCTAGATTCCAAATTATCAGCTTCTAATGTTAGCTCTCCTTCCACTATTCCTTGCAGGATTGAGATCTCAGAGACGATAGTCAAATGCATTCTCAGGGTCCAATGGGACACCTGTGAAGGTCTAGTCCTGAGCTGCCCATCAGTGCTCCCAGGGCCAAGGTGGGCTCGGGGTGGGTGCTGCAAGACCTCCCTATCTTTGGGCCTCAGGGCTTGTACAGGACCCTGCCTTTCCCTCCTGCCAGGGTCTCTCTGGGCAGCCCCTCCCCGGACTAGTTCTGCCTGGCGGCATGGGGCCTTAGATGAATTTATGGAGGGAGATTGGATCCTGCAGGGCTCCTCTGCATGAGCCCAGGAGGCTTCGAGTGAAAAATGATTGCACCGCACACACGGAGGCTGTTTAAACCTGTCACTTTAAAATATCCCCCTCTCCACTGCATGGGCTGGGGCCACGGAGGAGCGGGGTGGGGGGGGTGGCGGGTGGGGTGTCAGGCCCAGGAAGAGGAAATCAGTTGGAAGTGACAGCCCTTAATTCCTGAAGCCAAGCCTCAGCATTTGTGGCAGACATTTTATGGGCTGAGGTCTCAATTTAAAAGCAAAGTATCCCTATGACACCCCATAATGCTCAGGAAGTTTTTCACTGCATCCCCAGGCCTTATTCATCTGTGTTTACTTTTTAGTTTTTAATTGTTTATGTTTTCAATTATTAAATGTACAAAATAAAGTTAAAAAAAAAAAAAAAAAGGAAAATTCCAAAGAGCTAGAAAAGACGCTTAGGCTTGGGGCTGAGTTTGAAACAGGTATAGCACTGAAGCAGGCCCTGGGCTTTAAAGGGACAGCAAAGAACACCTCAGGGGAGCCAGCTGGCCTGCTTAATTGCTTTTCTTTGTTAAAAGCTGCCATTGCCTGGATGCCCGAGGCAAGGACCGGATTCTCAGCATTCAGTTGAAACGTGTTTCAAGATTGGAGGTCAGATGCAGATTTTAAGCTTCTGGATGTTGAATACAAATTTTCAACTATCCCCCAGGCTCTTCTTTGTTCCCACCTCTTCCATGAAGCCTTCCAAGACCAGCCCATCTAGCACTCTCTCAGCCCCCTTAACTGTGTGCATTGCTTTGTCAGTCATATTTTATTATGTGTGTGTATGTATATATATATATATACTCATAAATATACCTACATATACTCATATATATATACTCATGAGTATATATACACACATATGTACCCATATATATTCAAATATACTCATATATGTGTATACACAGGCACACACACACATATATGTATGTATATATAATTTACTCATCTGTTAAGCTCTACTATATGCATGCAATCTCCCTTGAGTGTCTAAGGCATTGCTTTGACCATATTAGATATTTCATAAAAATCACACTGCCGAGATTTTTATACAGAATGTGGACAAATTTACCAATTCATAAGATTAAAAACAAAACCAGTCTCCTGATGCATCCTGGCATGCAATTCCTCTCCAGGTAATCCTAGGGCCTAGCACAGTGGCAAACACAATGTCAGCTGCTGGGAGACACGTGCTGAATGGAAAGAACAGAGAACAGAGTGAACTTGAGCAGATGTGAGGGAACACCTCTTTCCAAATTAAGCAGAAAGGGACATCATCTCAAAGCAGTGGTGATCTCTGGTTGTCCTGAAACCCCACTTCCTGAAATCTAGATTATGGGGCAGGTGTGCCTAACCCATTCCTGGGTGGGGTCAAGTAGCTGGATAATCAGCTGCTGCCGCTGCTGAGCCTGATTCTCCTCCCCGCACCTCTCTCTCCACCATCCTGTAGACCAGCAGGGATGCTGAGCTAAGGAACAAAAGCATAGCCTTTGAACCATAAACTGGAGCCGGAGGCTTTCCCTCCGGGCCTTCTCTCCAGGCACCCACCAAACCCAAATCTGCTTAGCTTATGAGATGATTACTTTTAACAAGCACTTATTCAGCACTCTATACTCCTAGAATGTTTGGCAATCAGAAAGTTAATTAACTCCACATGATCGAGGTGCTCATAAAAGTAGGTGGTATGCATGCAGCCACCCCTCTTAGCCTGGCTTCTCCACCTTAGCTCACTTGAGGTGTGATGTGGGTGGGGAGGGGGACCCATGTCTGCAAAGGCTGGGCATGGGCTGCCCACTCTGTCAAAATGGTGTCGATCCAGCTTTATTATCGCTATTGTTTCTGAAATATGGACAATCTGAGTTAAGGGAAGGAAGGGGAAAGAGAGAGGGCAAGCACTTTTAGGAGCCTGTGATTTATCTCCACAGTTTACCACTAACATCCAAGGGCAGGTGTGCGAGGCACTTTCCATACATTTGCAAACAGATGTCATTATAAGAGCCTGTCTGCCTACAAGATGCACCAGAGAATGTTGGGAGGGCAACATAATGCAAAGTAATGGAAGGTCACAAGTTCTTCTCTTTTCTCTGTTCTAACCCATGAGCCTATTCTCCTTCAGCTGGAGATTTCATAGATGTATAATCACTGCACGTGTAGCTAGGGATGAAACATTTCAGAATAAAAATTAAGCTCCGATGTTTGAGTACAGCACGTTCCTCCTTTTTTCTGCCCCTTTTAAACAAAGACACTGTGGTAAAGGGGAGACAGCCTTGGCCACAGGACCCCCAACCCTGGGATTGAACCCCTGCCCCCCAGCTACCTGCGCAAATAAAAGCTGCTTCAATTCTCTGACCTTCCACTAAAAAGGGAGAATGGTGGCAGCCAACAATCCAGGCACTCTCCATGGTGTTTGAGATTCCTATGTGAAAATGTATGGTGTGCCATTTGCCATACAAATGCTAAATTGAAATTTGAAGATGTGCTTTTCTTCTGGAATTCCACCTGAAGGACTGCATATTATCTCATCTTTTTCTTGTGGCACCTGTCCTGGCACCCAGCTCAGTGTGGCCCATGACGGAGATCTACTAGAAGTGTGCTGATTGACACACAGTGTAGATGTGCAGCTCCTCCAAGGATGTGACCTTGATGTGACCTTGGGCCAAGAGGCTTAACTGGCTTAAACCTCAGTCTCCTCCAGGGTCTTATAATTGTACTGATGCTATGTGTGGAATAAATACAATGACACATGTGAAGAACATGCAGAGAGTTCCATGAATATTAGCTACTTCAGTCGTTAAAGGAGAAGAAAAAGGGGAAGAAGAAATAATGAATGGGGGGAGAGGAGCAGAAAGGAAATGGAAGCTAGATCCAAACTGACATTGAAAACAAGAAGCTTGAGCTTTTCTGCTAGGAGATGCTCCAGCTCCCTCAGCATGGACGGGAAGGGGAGAGAGACAATGAACAATTCTTGGTTGCTTTCTGGATTTATCCAGAAGTCTGAACATTTAGTTATCCTGAGCATCGTCTTATACTTCCATAGCAAAGGACATGATCCGGCAGGCAGTTCAGAGACTTGACTGAAAGTCCCAGCTGCAAGATGTCTTCCAGCAAGAGTGAATTTCCAGTGCAGGGCAGCCCCATGCTTGGCTTCCAAAGAAAAAAGATGAAACTATTCTTTGAAGAGGAGCCATATGGTGTGGTAGAGAATACATGGAGTTTAGAATGGGGTGTGGCTTTGAATTCCTGGTTTACTGGCTGGGTTGCCAGTAGAGGTAATGGAATCACTGAGTTCCTGGTCTATCAAAATTTGGCATCCATTTCACTTCATTTAAGACACTTGCCTCAACACTGGCATTTGGTCTAGTTAATAAGCAGCTTTTCAGCCCTGGGGCCCAAACTCACATATACCTCACCCAGAACCCACAGCTGGTCTCAATGATAAGCTAACCTTCCCTACCACCCTCCGGGCCCCAGCCCCATCCCCTCTTCATGCGTATTTGTTTTAAACTAAGCAATCTTTGACACCCTTGGGGAATCTACCGACCTTCACCCCCACCACCACCACAATAAACGGTCCCTCTCACTCTGTGTGCTCCCCACCTGCTGGTTGAGCTACCTGAGCCCATTGCACTTTCTGTCCATTCCCCCCCCTTCCCCTTCCCCTCCCCGGTATCCCCCCCCCATATGGGTAACAAAATATGCATTATGGCCTCGGATTCCCATTGTCACACCTGACCTCCACCAGAACCCTAATTTAAAATGCAACTTAACTAATTTAGAACGTGGTCCTTCATTAGAGGCATAACTATCTTACAGGCTTATTGTGGGACTTTGGTGCCATAAAAGAACACGGAAATCAATTTGCAAAATGTGACACATTATAAAGTTATGTCAAACATTAAAGACCTGAAGTTGGAGAGAATACTAGGTTATAAAAGAGAGGTTTCAGGTGTGTGAAATCAGAAAAATTCATGAAAAACTCACTTACTTTATCCTTTCATGTGACACCCCCCCCACACACACACATACACATATGGAAGATGGTGTTAAGAAGCAGACATTGAGATATTGCTTTGATAGATGTCTTTATTTCCTTATTAGCTAGTTTGGGGTACCATAACAATTTTATAAAAGTTTCAAACATGAGAGAAGGGAGTGGGGGGAAAGAGGAGGGACAGGACCCTCCCCAAATAGATCTGACTGCTATCAAGTGACTGAAATTACCTTCTAATCAAATGCATCATTAAAAGTACAGGCATTAGAGCCCAATGCTGACAGCTTTACGGGCAAGGCATTTGCAGTTAATTAGGATATATTGCCTTTGTAGTGTCACAATTGCAGAAGGGTGCTGTTTGACTGCTCAGTAACACCTGCTCCACTATCCTGCAGCTGGGGGCTTTGCCGCATTCTTCAGGTCTTCCCCTCATCCTGCCCCTGCAGGAAACTACAGACAATGCTGAAAGCACAGCCTTGGACCATGTAGCACCTGGGTTTCTTTTAGGAAGACCAAGAGTAAAATTTGTGGGGATACATCAGGAGAAATTGTGGACTGAAAGGGATGCTCAAGCTCTGGATGGGGCTCAAGGGGCAGGAGAGGGAACGGCCACTGGCATTTACCAGCTGTTCTCCATCTTGGGAGGAAGGATGAGGACCCCGTTGCCCAGAACTGTCATCACCCAGAAACCCAGACAGGCCTCAGAGCCACATGGGATAGTGCATTAGATAATTCAAATAGTTACAGAGCTGAGCTGCAATCTGGATGAACCAGGAGAGGCGAACAGAACCCAAAGAGATGTACCCTGGTGCCAGAAGATTGTGGGCATGTTGTTATAAGGGGAGATTAGAATTGCTGACTTTTTATGCAAATTTATGGAGCTGAACGCATGGAACCCAATTCTTCTTTGAAAGAGTCCAGGCCCATCAGTTTCTGCAAAAGCTTCTAGTTTTCTTTCTTTTTTTTTCAATCTGTGGAAATTGCTTATAAAACCCCTTTGGACACAAAAGAATTTAGAGAGCAGGGACTCAGACACATATTTATAAACCAATGTTCATAGCAGCATTATTCACAATAGTCAAGAGGTGAATGCAACCCAAGTGTCCATGAACAGAAGAATGGATGAACAAAATGTGGTGTATACATGCACTGGAATATTATTCAGCTATAAAAAAGAATGAAGTTCTGATGCATGTGACATGGATGTGAAGCAGGCTAGTAAAATAGGGAATCAATAGATGGATCAGGAACCTGGCAAAAAGTCCACATGGATATCAATACCCCCAAAATGGCTGCTGGAAGACTCTCACAGATTCTCCCATTTGGAACAAGATTTCCTCCAGAAGCCAGGAGAAGCCGAGGATATTCTCCAGGGGCCTTATCATTGGGCCCTCCCAGGAGATTGATGGGTGGGGTAATCAATCAAAACAGCAAACAGCTGGAACTCCTCCCATGCCATTAGCAAAGGGATGGAATAATTAATGGTTAAAAAAACAAGTGCAAAAAAAAAAAAATAAAGCAAGCACAAAGGCTGCTTGTCTTTGGACCCTTGTTCTTGCCTTCTGCGCCCTGCTCTCTCTGTGTTCCCTCCCCGCATGGATAAACATGCACGTAAAACCTGGGCATTTATAATCTATAATGGGAAATTGTAGTCTGTAAATCACTTTTCAGCCCCTTCCTCTCTCTGGGACCTATGATCTGTTATTTTCTCCCATTTCTCGTCTCCCTCCCTTAATAAATTATTGGTCTAATCAACATGGCGTGCTCTTGAAATTCATTTCCTGCAGTTTAGCCAAGAACCTAGACAAAATCCGGTTACAGATGAGCCTAGAGACAGATAGTAGAGTGTAGATTACAAGGGGCCAGATGAGGAGAGGAGGGATTTATTTCTTGATGGGTGCAGTTTCTGTTTGAGATGAAGAAGTTGAGGCAATGGGCATTGGCGATGGTGGCACAATGCTGTGAATGTAATTAACACGACTGAATTGTACACTTGAAAGTGGTTAAAATAGATTTTGAGTTGTATATATGTTTACTACAATAAAAGGTTAAAACCAAACAAAACAGAAACACCCCTTTGGGGGATTACTGAGAGGTTTCTTCTGTTCTAGGAAAGCTTGCCCTTTTTAATCTACCTTCTTAGCCTAATGTCTCATGGAACCAAAAATAACACAGAAAGCAAAGCAAACTGTGTAGTCTGAAGCCCAGAAAGCAAAGGGACTGACCCAAGGTCACACAGATAAATTATAATGGAAGGGCCAGGATTGGAATTAAGTCTTGGATTTTCCAACTCAGTACTTTGTCTGCTAAGCCATGTGTGGCTTAAACTGTACCTCTTGTTTTGGATGCAGAATATATTAAGAGCAGCTGATCATATCCCTCCTTGTAAGTCTTGCTATACATCTGAAGATAGTTATTAAATCACTCCTCAGCCTCTCTTTTCCAAGTTAAATGATATTAGGTCTTTACCCTTGACTTGGAGATTTTATTCTCCACACTCGTTAATCGCTTTGGAATCTCTCCAAGCCATTCTTAAATATCTGATCTGAAACAGGAGTCAATGGAAATTTTCAATGTAGCAAAGAATCAATCACTTGACAGAAAAGCTCAGGAATCACAGTCAAAGTCCTGAGCCATCTCTGGACAAGCCTAATCCCACAGTGAGGTGAGGACAGTCTGCTGCCATTCAGAGGCCCCTCAGGCTTCATGTACGTGGCTTCAGACTTTTGTAGAGGTTGCTGGGTAACTGAACGGCCCACAGCAGTATCCCGGAGCTGGGCACCAAGATAAGGGCAATCAAATTTCACGCTTCAGGGCCTCCACAGCTTTAGCTGGCCACCTCACCGGGCATAAAGAATCCCTTTCCCCACCCAGCCACACTATCTCCCCCTACAAATAGTCCTGCACAATTGGTCAGCTGCCCTTTGTGCCTTTGTGTTTTCCTCTGAAGAGTCCCCAACAGGCAATGCTGGAGGCAAGAAGCCCTCAACAGGAGGCCAGCATGGGCCAGTTGGTCAGACAGTCCAGAGTTCTCAAGAAGATTAATTCCTGTGGTTTCCCACCTCTCTCCTAAGAGCAGTTGATTGTTTATGTCACCTAGTAACAAGACATTTACTTGGAAGTGAGGGTGGGGTGGTGGAGAAGGAGAACAAAGGAAGGAAATAAAATGCAAGAAAGGAAAAAAAGAAAGGTGGGAGAAGGTAAAATCAACCAGGAAAGACTCAAAGGCTGACTCCTACAAGAAGGCAGAACTGAGAATGCTGAGGCGGCTCCAGCACCCAGCTGTTTGGAGACAGGATCCTCAACGGAGGCAGCTGCCTGCAAGGCAGGCAAGCAATAGAGTTAGGAAATGAACCCCAGCTTAACAGCTTCCCTGACTATGACCCCTTTCAGTTCTAAACAAGAAAACCACTGGTTAGAGATCCAAGAAGAGCTACCTGCCTCGTTTATAACCGGGTGTTCTGGCCATGGTCATTATCATTATGTTGATTCAGACAGCTATGACAAATGGGTGGTAGATCAGATCACCCAGATGGGAACTAGTGGGCCACCCATTGCCTCATTTGAGAATTGCAAGGTTGGACAAGCTGTGCACTCTGTATTAGAGTACCTCTGCTCGCCGGTAAGAAGCCTGCTTCTCCACTTGAGAGACTTTAAGAAATGCTCGAGTTATGTCTGGGGGAAAATGTCTCTACTAAAAGATGCTTCCAGAAGGAATCCACTTAAAATGAGAACAGCTTACCTTTCCATTGCTGCATCTTGTTTTATAATGATTTAAAGTGAAGGGATTGTTTGGTGAAAATAGCATTTGGAAACATTGCTTTAGGAGAAGAGAGCCTGTGACACCCAGCATATGCATACCCTGGAGTGGGATCGGGGGAGGGAATGGGGCCCCATGGTGGGGTTCCAGCCCATAGGCCCAGCAGCGAGTTTCCTGCCTTCTCACTTCTCAGCAGACCCAATAAGCAGGTACTGAGCAGCTAGCGCAGGCTAGTTGCTGCTCTGTGAACAATTAAATGCAGCAAGCTATTACCAGTGCCGGGATCAAAGTTAACACACTCCTGGCAGGCGGAGGATGGCATTCTAGACAGAGGAAACCAAGTGAAGAAGGCATGGAGACTTAAGACACGTGGACACATTTGGAGGACCAGATTACTGGAACAGAGGTGACTGGGCATGGGGGCAGGGCTGATATCAGGCAGGGGTCAAGGAGGTCTAGTGTTCCTTGTTAAGGAATGGACAATGGGAAGCGATTGAAGGGGGACAAGAGGCTTGCAGAAATAACCTCCAGATTTCAGATGCCCTTGATCTTTTCTCTCTTCACACTGTGTGACCCTACATGGGCTCCTTTCCCTGGACTCAGAGAGCTGCCAGCACACGCCTATTTGGAGAACACAGAGGCTTGAGACTAGAAAATGCATCCACCAGCAGAATCCAACCAGGTCAGAACTAGGATGTGTTGGTTCCAGTGGGGAATGGATAGAGCCAGGGCCCTGAAATAGAAGCTTGTCCTAGTCATATAATAATAGACATTAGGGGGAAGCGGCTGTGGCTCAGTCAGTGGGGCTCCCGTTTACCATATGGGAGGCCCCGGGTTCGGTTCCCGGGGCCTCCTGGTGAGGGCAGGCCCGCCCGCACGGCGTGGTTGGCTGACCCAGCAAGCACAGGCAGCAAGGGGGGGATAAATGCATAAATAAATAAAATCTTTTTTTTTTTTTTTTTTTTTTTACCGGGAGGTACCGAGGATCGAACCCCGGTCTCTCCATATGGTAGACGGATGCCGAACCTCTTGAGCCACATCCGTTTCCCAGTAAATAAAATCTTAAAAAAAAAAAAAATAATGGACATTAGTATATAATAATAAATATGTAATAATATCACATTAGCATTGCATGCTGGGCTCTGCCCTAAGTGATCTATAAAACTCTCGTTTAATGATTATAAAAACAGTGGGGCATTCCTCTATCATATGTAAGGAAAGTGAAGCACCAACGGATTAAATAATTAGTAGCATGCCATGCAGCTAATTACCTGAACCAGGACTTGATTTTAGGTCTGTCAGACCACCAACCATATGCTTGACTACTAATTTTTGTATTGACTACATGTCAGAATAATATTTTGTATATATTGGGTTAAATTATTAAAACAAGTTTCACCTGTTTCTCTTTTAATGTGGCTCTAGGAAATTTAGAATCACATGTATGGCTCGCATTATACCTCTATTGGCAGTGCTGGTCGAGCTGTATTTCCAATTCCCTCCCAGCCCATCAGAAAAGCCCAGGGTGGCATGGCAGTCTCTTTCTGTGGCCCCTCGGAGTGCTCCCTGAAAGGATGCTGAAGATGCTAAAGATGTCGAATGACATAAGGAGCTTCCTCTGCCACAGCATCCTGAGCCTTGTTCCCGTTTAAGCTGAGACGCTCACCAACAACTGGCTGCCCCTCCCAGTTGTTGAGTGGGGAAAAGAGACAGTATCCTGTGCTCATTAGTTAATATTTGCAAAGTGCTTTGAAGATGAAATGCACTACATAAATGCTAATAATCGCCCGCTGTACTTCTAGGTTCCTTTCATCTAGAGATTTCAAAGTCCCCATCGCAGACAGCATTGCTGTTCTATTGCTTGAACATTAATTGTGCCTTATCAGTGGGCTGGATCGTGATCTTCGAAGGAGCTGGATGGGAAGAGTGGCCAATCAGATGCAGTTGGGGGGGCGCCAGAGGAGATACCTAGGTCTTCTCCCAGGTACCTTACACAGGTGCCGGCTGAAGTCAACTCAGGGTGGGGCACACCCTTGGACAAGAAAGGGGAGTTCTGCAGGAGACACCCAGAAAACCTGCACAGAACAATACATGCTCAGGAAACCCTCTGATATCCCTGACTTTCCTAGAGCTGAGCACACACCAGGCCCTCGGTCAGCACTCTGTACCCACTGAGCTGCTCAGTGGAGGGGATCCCCATCGTTACACTGTCAGCGTTGGTAGCCGCAAGGTTGTCTGGGTAAAGAACGGTTTCAGCCCCATCCAGATCAGCCCTCGCTTCGACCCCCACCATTTCCTGCAGTCTACAGCAGGCTGGCATGATGGGAGTGACACCTGACGCTGTGCTTAATCAAGCAAAGGAAGAAAAGCCTGGAAAAGTAGAAAGGGGAGGCAAGGAGCTGTGCTCCCTGGAGCCCAGGCCTCAGCCCCAGGCTCAGGTGCAAACTACTTCGGGTCCTGCAGGAATGTCACAGCCAATGCAGTGACAGGCTCACTGGGCTGTCTCTCCAGCAGATGCTCAACTCCCCTGCCTGCCAAGTGTGAAAGACCAAAAAATAGGGTCGCCCACCAGGCGCAAAACCACAGTGTAACATCCCCTCTGAGGAGAAATGCCTTTATGCTAATTAAAGCCACCAGGAAGTCAGGCAGTGTGAGATGACACAGCTGGATTCCCCCACTGCTCAGGAAGGACTGCTGGAGAGTGAGAAAGCCAGGGAAGGGGGAGACAGAGAGAGCACAGGGACAAAAAAAGAGAGGTGGAATGACAAGTACCAGGGGCGGGGGCTGGGTGCATGTGTACGCAAGCTTTTATAAAAAGGAATTAAAATGTGTCGTTTCAGATTAGATAAGTCGAACGTTACTAATTAAGAAATTACTTAATTATGGAGAAGAAAATAAAATGAAGATATTTTGCCCTGGAAGGGAAAAAAAATCGTTGATTTGCTAAATCAAGGAAATGATTAGATTCAAACATTAAATAATTGGAAATGGCTCCAACAAAATCATTAAAAATACATACTACACAGGCCTCCCAATAACTCTGCATTCCCCCAACGCCTCTGCTTTGTGTGCTTTCTTCCTATAAATAAATCTTGTCTAGAATGGACTGAATATGCCTACCTTGTGGCTCAGAGAGACGGCCAACAGACTTAAGGATGTCTCTTCATCATGTTTATTTGTTTTGTTTTTAAGAGGTACCGGGGATTGAACCCCGGACCTTGTACTTGGGAAGCAAGCGCTCAACTACTGAGCTACACCCGTTCCCTCATAATGTTTTTATTCATCATTCTTTTCTTCCTGTTCAACGAGTGTGGGCTTTCCCCAAGTTGCAATCATTTGCCTTCTTCTTCCTACCCAAGATTTGACTCATCAACCAGTCCTTTTACTATTCATCAACACAAATGTTCTTTCACTAAACCAGTCCCCTCAAGTCTCTACCTGCCATTCATTCTGAGGCTCAAAAGAAACCACTATCAGAGCTCAAAAGAGCCAGTTCTCTCATCCAAGATGGAAGTAAACGTTCTTTTAAGAAATTAGATCTGAAAAGCTCTTTGGTATTTTTTTTTCTGAAAACTGATCCTGCCTCAAGCCTTTGTCTCTTTCTCTAACTTTATTGCTTTCTCTAACTTATTTGCTTTGTTTTTTTTTTTTTTTTTGTACTTTCTTGCCCAAACTTCCAGTCTTGTATTTTCAATTTCCTCCATCATATATCTATATGTCATCTTTTTTTTTTTTTTTTTTTATTTTCAGACATTTATTAAGCATCTACTATGCTTAATGGGGGGGCAGGAGGACACAGCCCTTGTCTTAAAGGAATTATCTATTTTGGAAAACAAAAGCATAGGTAAAATACAGTAGAACAAATTCTTCAGAAGAGGTATGGAGGAGCATTTCATTTAGTCGGGCATTACATACAGACGAGTCACGTAGCAGACGTTTATGAAAAAATGTGGGAAAAGCAAAAGGGAGTAGGCTACAATGAGGTTAACTGTCACTCTACCACAGCGAGGTTTGAAGTTGATATTACAGGACAAGAGATTATGGAACATGTGCTGTTGCAGGTTTCTAACAGGAAAATGAAATTACATATATATATATTTACCTGTGGTTTCACTTTTTAAAATATTAATCCACCTGGAATTTTGTAAATGTTACAATTTGATGCAAGGCAGAATTGTATAAATCTCAACATTAGCTAAGTAAACATTAATAGATAACTATCAAAACGCACTTCAAAGCCTTAAAGAGCTTTGAAAGTTTAAGTTTTTAATTTCTAGAAATACATCAGAATAAACATTCCTACTTTTAAGACTTCAAAGGGTTTGACTGAATTGTGAAATATCCATAATGTGGTAGGTAAGATAGACTGGAGACCAAGAGACCAAAGTCATATGATTTTGTATTTTAACCTACAGAGAAAGGATGTCAGCCAGGAAAAATGTTAATCGTTGAGTATTTTATTGTGTTCATTTTCACCTAGTTCTCACTTGGTATAATATAGCACATTCCACAAATTATTACATGCAGAGAACAATCCTTTCCTCATTTTTTATGACCAGATATTCCCATGGATATCAACATTAAAGTGTTTACTGCCTTGAGCTCGATCAAGGTATAGCACAATTTTAATGTGAATCTTTCATTGTCCTGTATGGTCATACATAACTGATTGTATGTAGAACAGGTAGTTCTCGTTTCTTAGTTAGTTGCTCTGCTATTTCTCTTCCACAATGAGTACAGTATCCACAGTTATTCCTACATCTTCCAATGACCAACTTCCCTCCACTTCCAGAGGCCTTCTGGGAAAGGAAGTAGAAAGGCTATAAAGGGATGTGTGGTAACCAATTTTCATCATCCAGTCAAACAAGACCTGGGAACTGCAAGTCTTAAAAAACCTTCTCTTCAGGACACTTCCACTTGGACATCGCAGAGCGACCGTAACTACTTCGTCAGCTGTTTCAGGAGGTTCTTCAGGTAATTCAAGAACCTTCTTCTGTGTAGGCTGTCCAGGAGGCTGTGAAAATGAGGTTACAGGCTTAGGCAAGTTCCGTCTCTTGGCAGCTTCTCTGTTTGAAGTTGCAGAAGATGTCTGACTAGCATTTTCAAGTACCGACTCTTCATGACCCCCAAGTTTGTGACCACTGCTTAATTTCCAGGTTTCACCCGACATCTGATAAAAGCGCTCTTCCAGTTTTTTCAACTTCATTTCCTGGTGAGGTTTTAAAACATTCTCTATGTATCTGATGGCCTGTTCACTCTGTGCCTCTTGTTGTTTATTTCGCACTAGTTTTTGCCTTTTCTCATTCTCCTCCTCTTCTTCTACTTTCAGGTAAAACTTGGGAAGATTTAAATGAGTTAACCCATGAGGTAGTCACAGAAATGATTAAAGTAAGAAGAGCAAGCAATAAGAAAATCGGGCCACACAGAAAAATGAAGTCTTTAATTCCTTGGTTAGATTATAGTGTCCAGTTGTTTGGTCAAGCAAGCCTCTATATGTCATCTTAAAGACAACAATATCCAACTTTGCTCTCCTTGCCACCCTCTTCTCACCCAAGTGTCACCTCTCAAATCCATGAATTTAACATCAGAGAAGCTGTATGTATCCCAAATCTTCCATTCCTCCAGGTTGAAAACTAAAGCTTGCTCTTATTTATCTCTTTAGCTTTCTCCATATCCAGTCACCAAGATTGGTCAAACTTTCTAAATAAACACCTTATCTTTATTTAGGGTTTGGAAATTCCAAACATTTTCCATATACTGCTTTGTGTTTATACTCAGAGAGAGCTGATGAAACACACAGGGAGAACATACTTCCTCCTTCCTTTTATTAGGTGAGGAAATTCAGTTCAAGCTTCACGGGCACCTTTGACACCATTTATTCTGGGAAGCCTTGATATCACTTCCCCAAGGAAGCATTCCCTGGCCCTTAAAGACTAGTTTTGTATCTCCCTTCTTCCTATAATACCGAATGTTTCTATGCCATTAGCATCTATCACACTAGACTTTTAGGTATATGAGATCAGTATATGAGCATTTCTGTATTGCTCAATAGAGTGTCTGGAAGATAGAAAGCATGCTCTAAATTATTCACCGCATGGATGAATGCATGCATGAAAATAAATAAATGGCACTATATTCCTAAGGCTACATGGCTACAAAATGGCAGAGAACTAAACTTTTCTTTTTACCATGCCCCTGGTCTATTTGACAGATGGCCCCAGCATATTAATGCCAGATTATTTTAGAGCATGTTTTATCATTATATCACCATCACCATCATCATCATCATCATAATCATCAGTTGTCTTTTGATCCCAATTATACAAATAGATAAAGTGTAAACTTCTTAACCTATCTACCTAGCCCTCACTCTCTATCCAGGCATGTTAGGGGATTTTATAGTTGAATGCAGTCATAAATAATCTAGTCCAACTTTCTTCCCAATATAAAAATCACTCCTGGGGCACACCTTTCCTAAAATCACTGTCACACCTGCTGGTATTCAGGAACATACCTTTGTCTCCTATGGTACACCAACACAAGCTAACCTCAGACCTTTCAAACAAACTCTGATTGCCACGAACTTATGACAATTCCATGCATGCTTCCTCAATCTCTCCAAATTCCATCTATGCTACAGGGACTAGGTTAAGGCCCATCTTCAGGAGGTCTTTCCCTGGTACCCCAGAGGACATCACCCACCAACATCATTTTCTACCATCTTTTAAGATCTACTCATCACCACTTTCATGCTCAAAATCAATCACATATTTTCAGTTCACCATAATGAATGTTTATGAAAGATTTGCCACTAGCACACACAAGCCCAGGACCAAACATAGGCCCAGAAAAGACAGGGAGTACCTTGCACTTTGTATTCCCCTTGGACAGACCTTCCTGAGAGGAGGTATGCAATCAAGACTGTTTTATCACCAGGTGGTTACAAACTCAAGAAAAAGACATCTCAGGGAATAAATCCTAGACTTATTTATTTAATATTTTAAAATGTATAAAAAATACAAGATAAACAAAGAAACAAGAAATTATGGTCCATCTAAAAGGAGAGGATAAAAAATACAGAAAACACCAAATGAAGTAGACCAGACTTATGGACATACCAGACAAAGAGCTTAAAAAATGATCTTTAACATGCTCAACGGTCTGAAGGAAAATACAGAGAAATAACTGAATGATATTAGGAAAACAATGAATGAACAACATGAGAAACTTAATGAAAACATAGATATTTTAAAAAGGAACCAAATAGAATTACTGACCTTGAAGACCACAAGAACAGAAATTAAAAATTCCCAGGAAGATTTCAACAGAAGATTGGCATCTGCTGAGGAAATAATCATCAAAATCAAAGACAAGGCAGTTGAAATTAGTCAGGCTGAAGGGCAGAAAGAAAAAGTACTTATAAAAAGCAAAATAAACCTAAGAGACCTCTAGGACATCATCAAGCCTACAAATAGATGCTTTATGGGAGTCTCAGAAGGTGAAGAAAGAAAGAAAGGATCAAATGGAATAGTCAAAGAAATAAGGCCAGGAAACTTTATATACTTAGCAAAAGGTTTGAGTATGCACATCTGAGAATCCTAGAGAACACAAAATAGTATAAATGTGAAGAATCACTGTTGATTGCAAAAGACAAGGAGAGAGTTCTGAAAGCTGTAAGAGAAAAACAAGTGTTTTGCACAAGAGAGCCCCAGTTAGACTGTGCCAATTTATCAGCAGAAACCATGGAGGCAAGAAGGCAATGGGTTGAAATTTTTAAAGTGATAAATGAAAACAATTACTAACCAAGAATTTTATATCTGGAGAGACTTTCAAAAATGAGAGAGAGAGGGAGAGAGAGAGAGAGAGATATTAAGATATTCCTAGACAAACAAAAACTGAAGGAGTTTACCATTATATCTGCCCTACAGAAAAAGCTAAAGGGAGTTCTTCAGACTGAATGGAAAGGACATTAGAGAGTGGATCAAAGTGGTATAAAGAAATAAAGACTTCCAGTAAAAGTAACCATTAGGGTAATTATAAATGCCAGTACTGCTTGCTTCCCATATGTGCTAAAATGAAAATTTATGAAAGTAATGATAAAGCTATGGTTTTGGACATACAATGTACAAAGATATAATTGGTAACAAGTAAAAAATGGTAGGGTTATGAAGGGGTAAAGGAAGAGCGAATATGTATGCTATTGAAGTCATGTTGGTATCAAATCTAATATGATGGTTATATATTTAGGATGTTAAATTAACTACAAGGGAAATATATGAAAAATATAACCAGATAGAAATGAGAAGAGATTCAATGTGGTAAATATGAAAAATCAAATAATTATGAAACTAGACATTAACAGAAGAATTGAGGGCCAAAAAAAGTATAATACTTAGAAACACTTAATATCAAAACAATAGGAGAAAGTCCTGCATTGTCAATAGTGACTTTAAATGTAAATTTAAATATTAAATTTTCCAGTCAAAAGTCAGGGATTGGCAGAATGGTTAAAAAAGTATGATCCAACTATATGTTATTGACAAAAAGACTCATCTTAAATTCAATGACATAAGTAGGTTGAAAGTGAAAAGATGGAAAAAATATATATGCAATGCAAGTTGTAACCAAAAAATAAATGGGTTTACTATACTATGTCAGACAAAATGGACTTTATGTCAAAAACTGTTACCAGGGACAATGATGGTCATTATATATTTAAAAAGGGGTCAAATCAATGAGAAGACATAACGATTATAAATATATATGAACCTAATAGCAGAGTCCCAAAATACATAAAAGAAATACTGAGAGTTGAAGGGGGAAATTGACAGTCCTATATTAATAGTAGGGAAACTTAATACATTTTCAATAAATGGATAGATCATCTAGACAGAAGACCAATAAAGAAATACAAGACTCTAAACCAACTATATCAGACAAGCATATATAGAACATTACACCAAACAACAACAAAATACACATTCTTCTTGAGTGCACGTGGATTTTTCTCTAGGATACATCATATTTTAGGTCACAAAACATGTCATAAGAAATTCAGAAATATTGAAATCTCACAATGTATCTTCTCTGCCAATAGTGGAATGAAGCAAGAAATCAACAACAGAGAAAGGGAAAGTTCAGAAATATGTTAAAATTAAACAATAAGCAATTATCTTAAATAAGCAATGGAATAAAGAAGAAATCACAGTGGAAATTAGGAAAGATCTTGAGGCAAATGAAAATGAAAACACAACATACCAAAACTCATGGGATGCAGCAAAAGCAGTGCTAAGCAGGAAATTTATAGCTCTAAAAGGATACATGAAAAAAGAAGATTTCAAGTCAGAGATCTAACCTCAAAACTAGAAGAAATAGAAAAAGAAGAGGGGGAAGCGGCTGTGGCTCAATCAGTAGGGCTCCCGTTTACCATATGGGAGGCCCCGGGTTCGGTTCCCGGGGCCTCCTGGTGAGGGCGGGCCCGCCTGCACGGCGTGGTTGGCTGGCCCGGCGAGCACAAGCAGCAAGGGGGGATAAATGAATAAATAAATAAAATCTTTAAAAAAAAAAAAAAAAGAAAAAGAAGAGGAAACTAAATGTAAAGTAAGCAAAAGGAAGGAAATAACAAAGATTAAAGTAGAGACAAATGAAATAGGGAATAAAAAAAACAATAGTGAGTCTCAGCAAAACCAAAAGTTCGTTCTTTGAAAAGATAAATAAATTTGACAAACCTTTAGGTAGACTGATGAAGAAACAAAGAGAGAGGACACAAATAAATAAAATAAGAAATGAAAGGTGAACAATACTAATGACCCCACTGAAAAAAAAGTCTCTAAGAGGAAACTATGAAAAACTGTACACCAATAAATAAGATAACCTAGATAAAATGGACAAATTACTAGAAACAAAGTACCCACACTGACTTAAAAAGAAATAGATCACAACAAACCAATTATTCATAAGGAGATTGAATCAGTAATCAAAAACCTCCCAACAATGAAAAGCATAAGATCAGGTGGCTTCACAGGGCAATTTTGCCAAATATTCCAAGAATTATTAACACCAATCCCATTCAATCTCTTCCAAAAAAAGAAGAGGAGGGAATGCTCCCAAATTCATTCTATAAGCTCAACATCATCCTCATACCAAAGCTGGATAAAAATACTACAAGAATTAAGGACCAATACTTTACAGATGCAAAAATCTTCAACTGGGATTTATCCCAGTTATGCAAGGGTAGTTCAACATAAGAAAATAATTTAATGTAATGCACCCCATCAACAGGTTGAAAGGAAAAAACGTGATCATTTCATTCATGCAGAAAAGGTATTTGACAAAATCCAACACCCCTTCTTGAAAAAAAATAAAACACGTAGAAAACTAGGAATAGAAGGAAACTTCCTCAACGTGATAAAGGACACATGTGAAAAACCCACAGCTGACAACCTACTTAATGGTGGAGGACAAAACTTTTCCTCTGAGATCAAGAACAAGACAAGGATGTCCACTGTCACCACTGCTATTCAACCTTGTACTTGAAGTTGTAGCCAGAGCGATTAGACAAGAGAAAGAAATGAAAGACATACAGATTGGAAAGGAAGGAGTAAAACTTTCCCTATTTGCAGATGACATGACCCTATATACAAAAAATTCTGAAAAATCCACAATAAAGCACCTAGAGCTAACTGAATTAAGGAAAGTGGTAGGGCAGAATCTGTAGTGGAGGGAAGCAGATGTGGCTCAACCACTTGGGCACCCGCCTCCCACATGAGAGGTCTCAGGTTCAGGTCCTCATGCATCCTAAAAGAAGATGAGCAGACACCACCTTCTGCGTGACAAGCCATACACTGTCTCCCATCGCAAAGAGCTAGATGCTGCCTCCCACTCCC
This sequence comes from Tolypeutes matacus, assembly GCA_026826555.1. Taxonomy (NCBI): domain Eukaryota; kingdom Metazoa; phylum Chordata; class Mammalia; order Cingulata; family Chlamyphoridae; genus Tolypeutes; species Tolypeutes matacus. The sequence goes on from JAKSZT010054226.1 coordinate 9,473,647, forward strand.
CACCCCCCGATGCAGCAAGCAGATACCACAAGCCAGCAGACGCCGCAGCCTGTGGGAAGCAGATATGACTTAGACCGTTGGGCACTTGCCTCCCATGTAGGAGGACCCAGGTTTGGTTCCTGGTGCCTCCTGGAGAAGGTGAACAAACAATGAGCAGAAAGATGAGAGAACCATGTGGGGGATGATGGGGGTAGGGGGCGGGGGGGATAAATAAAGAAAAATTATTAAGTAAATAAATCTCTAAAAAATTATGTAGTGTTTCTATACACTCGCAGTAAACAATCAGAAGAAGAAATCAAGAAAAAAATTCCATTCACAATGGCAACTAAAAAAATCAAATATCTAGGAATAAATCTAATCAATGATATAAAGGAGTTATACACAAAAAACTACAAAACATTGAGAAAAGAAATCACAGATAACCTAAATATTCATGGATTGGAAGACTAAATATTGTTAAGATGCTAATTCTGCCCTAAGTGATTTACAGATTCAACACAATCCCAACCAAAATTGCAACATGGAAAAACCCATCATCACATTTATATGGCAGGGTAAGGGCCCCAAATAGCCAAAGCCAGCTTGAAAAAGAACAAAGATGGAAGACTCACATTTCCAGATCATAAAACTTATTACAAAGCCACAATAATAAAAACAGCATGATACTGGCACAAGAACAGATATTTAGACCAGTGGAATCAAACTGAGAGCTCAGAAATCAACCCTCACATTTATGACCAGCTGATTTTTGACAGGGGTAGTATGACCACTCAATTGAGAAAGAATAGTCTCTTCATCAAACAGCATTGGGAAAACTGGATCTCCATTTGCAAAAGAATGAAGGTGGACCCTTACCTCACTCCATATACAGTCATCAACTTAGATGGTTCATGGATATATAAATATGTCAAGACTAACCATATTGTATATTTAAAATATATGCAGTTTATTGTATGCCATTTGTACCTCAATAAAGCTGTTTTTGCTTGTTTTCTTTTTAAAAAAGAATTAAGTATAAAAGCAAGTCTATAAAACCCCTGGAAGAAAATATAAGAGAACTACAATGGCTACTATTAGAAAACAAAAAATTACAAGTGATGGAGAGGATGTGGAGAAACAGGAATTTTCATTCATTTCTAGTATGAATGTAAAATTGTGCAGCTACTGTGGAAGACAATTTGGCAATTCCCCAGAAAGTTAAGTACAGAATCATATGACCTGGCAATCCCACTTCTAGTTATATACCCCAGAAAAATTGAAATCAGGGACTCAGATATTTGCACAGTGATGTTTATGGTGGCATTATTCACAATTGCCAAAAGATGGAAGGAACCTAAGTGTCCATCATCAAATGAGAAACAATATGTTGTGTATACAGACAATGGAATATTATTCAACTAAAAAAAAGAATAAAGTTCTGATACATATTACAACATGGATGAACCTTGAAGATATCATGTTGTGTGAAATAAGTCAAACATAAAAGAACAATTATTTTTTTATCTCACTGATATGAAATAATTAGAATAAGCAAACTTATAGAGTCAGAATCTATAATATAGGTTACCAAGGGACAGGTTAGTGGTACAGAATAGGGACTGAAGACAATGGAAAATTGCTTATTTGGGACAATGGAAATGTTTGTAATGGATGTTGGTGGTGGTAGCACAACATTGTGAATGTAATTAACAGCACTGAGTTCTATATTTGAATGAGGATAAAACAGGAAATTTTATATTGCATGTATGCTACAAGAATGAAAATTTAAATAATACATGGAGCTGCGCAACACAAACAATGAACCCTAAGTTAAACCATGGACTAGAGTTAATAATAAAATTATAAAAATGTTTCCAACAATTGTAACAAAAGTACAACACCAAGACAAGGTGTTAATAATAAGGTGGTACATGGGAATCTTCTATTTTATACATGATTGTTTAGTAAAACCACAACATTTCTAATAAAAAAAAAAAAAATGGATCATGTGCCCTGCCCCTTCATCCCACATACAGAAAATAAATCATCAATTATGTATTAAGTAGGAATATGCCAGGCTCTGTGTGTTAGGTGCCTTCAGGCACATTTTGTAAATGTATCAGCTCAATGAGATTTAGATAATGATGTTATTACCACTTTTACAGACACAGAGAACTGAGCTTCTGGGAGACCATTGATATTCTAAATATCAAAAAGTGAGTTAAACGACAAAGCTCAGATTCTAATCCAGGTACCATGATCACACTATTGTTTTGTGATCATGTACTCATGTATTACTTCTACACTAGGTATATCAACATTCTGTCTGTACAATAAATACTGGCTAAGTGACTTGAGAGGTGAGACTTTAATTTTGGAGAGGGAATATCATACATGTTTTGGTGACTCTTTTCTGTTTTGGATTATTGTGGGTTTTTTGGTTTCTTTTGTATTTCCTTGCTCAATCTTTTTTTTTTTTTTTTTAAGAACTAAAGGGTTTATAATATATTTAAAACAAAACCAAATGAAAACAAGCAGCCCTCTGGCATCACTCTTCTTCACCCCAGCTTCATACAGCACACAAGAAACTACTTTTAAACCTTTGCCTGCATCTTCTTATATTTTTCTCCCTGTATTTAAGTAATATGTACAAATGCACACTCTTCTACCAAGGTAAATATATCACAATTTTTGGTTACCTCTGTCTGTAGCATATATGATCATGTATGTAGAGGGACTACATTCCTGTTTTTCATGGCTCTTACCCAATCTTAGAGTAACAAAAAACATTTGAACTCTTCCCAAGTTCCAGTCCAACATCAATAAGAGTAAGATTTTTAAATGTAAATAAAATTATAAATCAAAGTCAGTCAGTAGAATTGAAACAATATTTACTCCTTGCCACTCCATTCCTTTCTCCTTTGTCCTAGAATCTCCAAGCTGTGCATGGAGAACCCACCGTTCATTTGCTGCTGGCACACACTTGAGGCCAGAAGCTAGTCAGACTTATAGGACCCAGCTGGGATACGTAGGTGGAAAAAGGGCCCAGAACTCAAGGCAACCAAGATATGCTTGAGAGTCAACAATTTTCTAACACTAGTTATAAGACTGAGAGATCATCTAAGTACAATACCCAAAACCCAGAGTGTGCTCAATAAATATGTAAACTGCTGCGAATTCATAGGGGTTCTGCTGTGACGATGGAGAAAGCCTTTATTGGAAAGGTGTGGTTTCCCTGAATTCTCTGAATTTCTACGGAACAGCATGGAACATCGCAGACTGATTTGTCACTTGCATCTGAAGTTATTTTTGTTGCAATAACCAGCTGCCAAATACCTTGATCCAGGGGAGAAGAGAGGAGAACTATTCATTCTTCCAGGCTCAGTGGGGCAAGGTGCAGTGGCTTAGAGCTGATGTGTTCACAGCAAGGTGAGAAGGGCCTGCAGAGGGGACAAGCCATCTGCTCTGGAAAGGGAGAAGGTAGGTAATGCTGAGGGGGGAAAGGCCCTGCCATCCCTCTGGATAGACAGGAAGCCCTTGGCTCATGCAGGGTCCAGCCCATGCTGCCCAGGGGTCCATTGATGTGTTAGTCACATGGCTGCTTTTCTTTAAGGCATTGAAAGTCCTTGCGGTATGACTTTGCAGTGGGCAACCTGGTCAGCCCTTTTAGTTTGGATTCTGCCAGAAGCAGGCCCTGTGACAAGGGTAGAATTCATTTGGGAAGCAAAGGAAAACACCCTTGGGGCAGTGAGGCAACATGGCATGAAGCAGGGCTGGCAGAGCTGAACTCTTCTGGGAACTCTGGAGCCAGTGTACAGCAAGTACACCACACCTAGGAGTCATCCCATGGGAATGGTGAGAGCTGTAATATCTACCTCCTCTCACCTATCCGTCACCTGTGAGGGCTGCTTAAGGCAGCAGATGGGGACATGTTAATCTCCCAGTCCTTCTGGCCCACCTCAGCCTCTAGGGACAGAGTGGGCACTGATGGCAAGAAAATGCCTTGGGGTGGGGAAGTTGCAGCTGTTGGGAGACTGAAGTCTGGCAGGTGGGCCTGAAGATGTCAGTGGGTGCCAAAAGCGTTTGCTGCAAGGAGGGCGAGAATACAGGTTTTGGAATCTCACTGCTTGGCTCAGAATTGTGACTCTGCCATTTCCAATGCTTGTCCTTAGCCCAACGACTTAATCTTTTGTATCTCAGTGTCTTCATTTGGAAAAACAAAACAACAAAACAAAACCAAAAACAACCAGGTATGAACATGCCTGAAAGAGTGAGGTAGGGATTGAGTGTCATAATACATGTAATGCTCTTAGAATTTGCCAAACACTCAATAAATGTTAGTTATTGGTGTTATTAACTGCTCGTGTTATCAGGAACAATAGGTCAATCTAATAATGTAGCAAAGAGTATGTTCCTGGATGCATGGTGCCTGAAACAGATACATTCTGGTGAAAACATAGTCTTCAAAGGTCTGAAGGAGAAGAGGACTACCCAGATACCATGAAGACTATCAGACAGCAGGCTTGCAGGGTCCCACTGCCTGGGAACTCTGTATTCTTGGACTAGTATGTGAGGATGTAGGAAACTTACCCCAATGCAGACCTTCTTCATGATTTTATGAGGTTGATCCTAAAATGAGTCTGCCATTGTATAAAAGGTGAATTAGTTGAAAGCTGTTATCAGAGCCCAAGAATACACCCCTCCTCAAGTTCTATAGAATATATAGAACTTGGGTATAAAGAACAATGTGTAAATTTAATCTCAGCCAGTTCTCAACTTTCTTCATTGCTGGGAAAGATCAAAGATGGGGATGTAAAAAACTTTAGGATAACTCAAAATTCTTTTGAGTTAGCTTGTAGGTATTTTTGGGGAAAGCAGATTGTCTTAGACCAGTACTAAAATGAGTCTTGATTCCATAAACACATACAACCTGGTAATTGAAGGAGGCAAGGGAAACCATCTGGGAATTATGCTTTAGCCATGGGGTGTGGAATAAAACCACACGAGCATCTGAAGCAACTGATAAGACCCAGAAAATAAGAGACTTGGAGTGCCTGAGTCAGGACCTTCCTTAGGCTAGCATGCTGGGACTTTCAGCAAGCCTGTCCCACAGTTCAAGAGGACTAGAGCAAGCATTCATTCTTTTACCCCAAGACAACTGCAATATTTTCTAAAATTATGAGGCTTGATGGAACAAGGGTCCAATTATTTCATGTTGAGGACACTAATATGAGGGTTCAAAATTCATTCAGAGTACATTTATTAAATTCTTATTGTATGATAGACACGGTGTGCATTAGGCATATGGAGATAAATTGCTCTTAGTCTAGCAGAAGAGGTAGAGAAATAAACATGGTTACAAAACAATGTGATCATCACTAAAGTAGGAATATAGACAGGGCTTTATGCAATGCAAAGGAGAGCACTTAAACAGTAGTACAGGGAGTCTTTCCTAAGTTGATGCATGAAGTAAATTGTGCAGGAGGAGAAAATTCCCAGTTAGAAAGCTGAGTGGGGGCAGTAGGGAAAAACTAGAATGAAAATGAGGAGAGGGGAGATCAGTCTTTGAAGTGCTGAATTTAAAAGATCTATGGAAATTCGATTAGAAACATCTAGTAGGAAGTTGAGCATATAGGTGTAAAGCTTAAGAGAAAACTCCTGGATGGGAATAAAGAATACTTGAAACCTCAGCCATAGAACAGATTGCATAAGCATAATGTGAATAATGAGGAAAGAAAAGCTAACAACATCCAAGTGTGAAGGGTATAGACTAGTGACAGAGTGAATTCCACATGGGATAGGGCTTGCCTCTGAGCAGAGTGAAGTGGGTGGGAAGGAGGCAGCACGGATAAGAATGCAGATACGTCTGTAGGTGGGAGGTGGGTAGAAAATTTGGGAGCATTTGTACCAAATTATTTCATCCGTGAATTTGGAGCAAGGCCATCTGTTGAGAATGGAAAAAAGAAGTAGGAAGATTGAAAAGAGTGGTAAAGATTGGAGCTAGTACACAAAGAGAAATACCAAGAAGGGCAGGAGGCTGAGTGTAGCCTAAAGCCACAGCTTTAAACAGATACATAGATACATGTCTGAATAGTTAAATGATTTCCTTCCAGCAGTGCTTACATGGATGTAGAAGAAGATATCATTTTGGAATAGGTCAGCAATGACGTTTTGGAAGGCATTTGTGGCAAAGGAACAAGACAAGAGGTAAGAGGAGTAATGGTTGAACTGATAGGTCATGGGTCTAAGCTAGAAGGAGAAGTTAAGTGAAGACAAGAAGAAACTTGTCTTAGAGAAAAGGGAGTAATCAAGGGATTGGACTTTTATAAATGGTAGAGGAACAAGGGCCATTAGTAAGAGAGTGATAGTATCAGAGAGTAGAATTTAAGGGTATAGAGGTTTCAAGTTATTTCAAATCCCAGAGTGTGGCCATGAGAATGAACTGTGTGAGTGGGGAGGAGATCTTTGAAGTTAAGGAGAACTATGAGATTATAATGTTATGTGTATCATCGACATGGATGTTGACATGTCTTGGGAAAATGGTAGGATCTCATTGCCCAAACATCATAGAGTTGTTTGGTGATATAAAATTAATTCTCTTTCGCTGAACCATTTGGAGTCTATGCAACCAAAACCATGATAGGAATAGTTAATGGCCCTTCCCTTCTTTTGCCCCCTTTTTACCCTGCTTGACCATTAACAAAATGTCCTTTGTGATGCACTGTCCACTCCAGAGGGGGCAGTTTACAACAGGGTTGAGGCAACCCTGACAATGGCAGAACAGGGAAAGCTGGCAATGTCACCATTCATTTCTGATCTTTTTGACAGTTCCTGTAGTTTAAATTTTTCCTACTGGAGCTGTCAATTCAATCTAGGCTCCCTCTGAAGATGTGATTGGAACCAGACAGCTGCATGGGAATTCTATCATTATTAAGCACTTCTGTAGCACTTTAGAATGTCAAAGCACTTTGTGACTGTGCTTATTAATTTTTCTTCATAACAATGCCAGAAGGTAGTCCAGCAGTATGAGCAAGACTTGTCAGAAACATGATGAAGAAATGAACTCCCTGAGAAGCTAGATCAGGAATTACACTAAGAAGATGCGTACCAATTCAGGCTACTAGCCCTGAGCTGGTGGGATTTCCATTTAACAACCCCAGGGGCCCAACTTCCCTGCCCAGAGACACTGCAGGAACAACCAACTCACCAATCTCAGCTTAAAGAGGATCATCATATAGCACATAACAAGTGCTCAGTAAACTAATAAAGTGAACACACCCAAGTAACCTCAAGCTCCACTTAGGTGACATGGATACGTTCCATTTCTTGAAACATTCTTTGAGTGTTATGCTTATAATCTATGCTCCTTTCTGTATTTGTGATATAATCCATTAAAGGTTTACTTTGAAAAGAAGTTTACAAGAGAGTGAAGCTTTCAAAGTTTTGGACAATAACCCATAATTCTACATCAGCTGAGGTTTGGACAAAATAACTTATCAGGTAAAATGAATGGAAAGGAGGGAGGGAGGGAAGGCAGAAGCAAACAAACATTTTCTCTGAAAGTGCAATTTTTAACACAGCCTTTTGTGACAGTGAATGAAGAGAGTAGTGTCAACAACATCCTAATCCTAATCTTAGCTCTATTAGACTGAAAGAATACAGTGTTTACCAAAGACCAAATCAAGAGAGATTTCCTTAATTAGGACTTTTTCAAGCTCATAAAAAGGGCACCTGAAAGGAAAGGAAACATTTTTTAAAGATCAAAAGACAGAACTGTGGTTGACAGCTCTTTATTTTTTTAAATTTAATTACTCTGACTATCATTAGCTATGGTCCTCTGGAATTCAAAACTATTCCCAGCCCTGAAATTACTCCCTCTCCACTTCTCCGCTCTGCTGCACCTGCCAACACAGTACTATGTTAAGTAAGAGGAGGGCCGGCTCCCTGTACCATACCTCCCAGTACTGGGGGGACTCCAGCCAGCCTTTGGGGAAAAGACTTTCACTGAAAATAGGAAAAGCCTGGTCTATGCTCCTTGGAGAAAAGGATAAGTGAGCACTCTAGCGACCTATGTCAAGTTTGTTTATGTGGGGAATTCCATATTAGAATGTTTACTGCTCAAAGATTATTGGAAAAGGGATTCCTCACCAAAGGCAGGAACTTTCAAGGGTACTTCATAGAGCATGTTTTCAGAGAGTGGGCTACAGCAGAAGACTCTTTGTAGAGAATGTTTTAAACTCTGAATTTGTACCATTTTACAAGATAGAAAAGAGGGTTAGAAGACAGAGTGGCAGGGGTCATAGCTACAGAAATGGAGCCATGACATAGGATTCTAACCAGCAGTTCTTCCCGGGCACTTAACTAGATGGATATGGAAGAGCACGGCTTTTCAGATTTTGCTAGAAAACACCAAGACAATTCTGATAAGACAAAAAGAACCATGTCCTCTCTTTGTGTGATGAGAAGTGGTAGATAAAGGAAGAGACCTTCAAGTGAAGAACTCCCAGCTTTGATCTTTGTCCTTCATCCTCTATACCCTGCAAGTACATATAAGAACCAGACTTAGCTTTGTATTTTTAGAAGACCTGGCAGAGTTGTCCTAGAAGGTTTAAAGGAGGCACCGTGAATGCTGGAATCACCATTTCTCAGAACAGTCAATATTGAAGAGTTTGCTGAAAATCATATCGCAGAGAATCTAAATGAATTAGGCACTGAGGTATCCTGTGTTCTTTGTCCTTTGAGCCTTCTTTAATCTGGGGGCTGAAGCTCCATGGCTTGTGATTGCTTGGTGAGGGAAGGCAGGAAAGGAGTACAAAGGATGCTCTTAAAAGACTAAGTCATTTCAGAACATGCAAAATGCCCAAGAGTCCCATCATTTTTTTCTGAAGAAGATTCTATTGAGAAGTACTGATCTGATTTCACAGCTATTGTACAGGCTGGCTTCTACCCAGAATCCTCAGGGAGCAGGACTTTAGGAAAACAGCAGCCTAAGTCAGGGAAATTTCTAGAGGGATACCAAGAAAGCCTACCCATTAAAATCTTTGCAGTACTAGCAATTTCATTTTTTTTAACTAATAAATCATATTAGGCACCAGCAAGGTTAATATATTAAGGCATCAGAATTAATTCCCAATGAAAATTCTAAAAATACATACACATGTACATGAATGCATGCATTCATACATATTCTCTAATAAAGTAAGAGATGCAAGTTATATCAGAAATCTAAATAGGAGGTATGGCACAATCTCTAGCAAATTTCTCAAAATATTTAATTTTAACGTTCCATCCAATTTATGTAACATCTAATTATGGATGGGTGAAGCTTGGGGAAAGTATGCAATTGAGTTCAGAATCACATTTCCTTTTCTTTATAGAGTGTATATTTGGTTTATTTTCAAATTTACTGTTGCTTGGGCTTCTTGGAAATTAAGCTGTCACCCATCAGCAGCCCAAGTCACCAGGCCAGGTGCTGTACTGCTCAGCTGGAGAATGCAAACCTCTGGAGGACTACTGCAGATGAATTCTCTTAGCGCAGGGACTTCTCAGCAGCTTCCCCAAATGTTTTCAATCCTGGCTATCTTCTAGGAATCTCATTAATACTAGCTATTAGGCTTTTCTCCATAAATCCTCCAGTCTGGCAACTATCTACTCCTCCCTGCTCCAAAGTTGAACATGCCAATATCTCAGCCATTCCTTCCTTCCCCTGACCTGATTTCTGTTTCCTGAGGAGGGCAGAGGGCAGGAGGGATGATATCAATTACTTAATGAACACAGCAAAGGAAACACAGAATATTCTAACGGCCAGATTCTACCAGAAGAGAGTTCTTTTTTCTTATATTTAGCATGCACTAGAAACAGAACTAGAATTAATAAAAATAGTAATGATAGGTGATTAATGGTGATAATGATGATGACTACTATTTTGGAGTGTCTGTTATATGTTAGGTGCAGTACAAGTCAATTTGCATAAATTGTCTCATTAAATCCTCGTAACAAGCAACACTTGTAAGCTAAGCTCCATAGCTAGTTTAAAAGTTTTTTTTAATTTAATTTTTTAAAAATATGAAAAAAAACTAGCAAAAATTAAAACAAATCAGGAAAGCAAGGCTCAAAGAAGCTAAGTGTTGTTCAGAGAGGTATTTGTTTAAGATCACAAAACATTTCCTCCCTTCCTCCTTCCCTTCCTTCCTTCCTTCCTTCTTTCCTCCCCCCATCCCCTCCCTCCCTCCCTTCCATCTTTCCATCTTTCCATCTTTCCACCCTTCCTCCCTTCCTCCCTTACACAAGCATGGTTTGAAGAACAGCTATGCTCAACTTGCCATGGGCTCAGGGCACAAAGATGACTGGGATGCTGGGCTTACCTACAAAGATGTGCAAAGAGTCAAGAGGCAGCAAAATGTCAATTCACTAAAATGAAGGGCTAGATGTAAAGACTAGAATTAGGGTATGGAAAAGTACCAAGGAGCACCAAAGAAGGGGGGATTAATTTTCACCACGATATTTAGGGAAGCTTCAGAGAGGAGAGCAGAAGGAAGTGCATGTTCAGCCACATTAAGAAATGTGGGGTGGGTAGTGAGTGTGCTTCCTGCTTCACAGCACATCAGGGTGTAAGTTGTCAATCTGGAGAGTCAACGGGGACAAAATTGTAAAGAAGGTTGGGTTAAGAAAGCAAAGGCACTGTGTGCCATGCCATGGAATTCAGATCATATCCTTTAAACACCAGCGATGGTTCCAAGGACAGCAGCTGGAGATGGTTCCATAAAAAGACAGCTGTAGCAGCAGAGAGACTGGGATGGAGGATGTGCTGGGCACTGATGCTCTTTTGATAGCCCAAGCCAATGAAGACAAGGATAAGTCCTAGAGACCGGAATAGAGAGGAAAGAGGAGGCAGTTATAATGGATGATCAATAGACTGCATTTGATTTTATGCCTAAATTGTGCTGGGGTGAAGGGAAGAGGAGTCAAAGGTGAATTGACAGTTTTAAGCTTGGGCAACTGGGTGCATGGGAACAGCTGGAAGGAGGCAGGTTGGCCTGGAAGGTACTGGAGATGGGGGATAAGCAGAAGGAGAACCAGGGACCACGTTATCTTTCCACTGCTTCATAAGGCTCTAGGAGATCTTTGTGAGAAATATTAAATTGACTATAGATTTGATAAGACCATTAAGTACAGCACTGAGTCCAAAAATAAAGGAATAATCAGGCAAACAGACAAAATAATAGACAGGAAGGCCAAATTAAAAACATACCTTGATTCAAAGACATGCTGGATTTTTTAAAATCCACTATTATAACAGGACATAATGAAGATTTAGGGTTTAAATATAGCCTAATACCCATCTAATTAGGATAATAAAATACAAAGAGCTGCTGTGCCATCAATATGCTAATATAACTCAACTCTGCCACCTTCCTTTCTCACACTCCTATTCTGAAGCTTATCCAGTGACTGGCATAGGCAAGTTAATAAGCAGAAATGGAAGTGTAAAGCACAGAACTGGGGCACAAAATGATTAAACAGTAATGTCCCAAGGCTCCAGGAGCTGGGAGAGGTTTAATGGCAGAAGGGTCAGGGCGTTGCTCAAATGGGGAATTCACTTTAGGTTCTGAGTCTGGCTAGAAAAGCCTCCTTCAAACTAGATATTTGAGTCTGTCTAGTTGGTTTTATATAGTTTTCCACTTTTGACCCAAGACTGAAAAAAAAAGGAAGGTTTAAGAAAAGAAGATAAACAGACTTGACTACATAAAAATGTAAAACTTTTGTAACAAAACCAAAAGACAATTAAGAGATTTGTGTGGGGGTGGGGGGTGGGGGGTAGGGAGAGCTATTGACAAGAAAGGGGACTTATTTAAAAAAACAACGAAAAGCAAACACAACTCTTGCAAATTAAAAAGAGGTGATTAATAAGCCAATAAAAATTTGCAAATCCTTATTTACACACAAAAAATACAAATGACAAGTCAACATATGGAAACATGTTCACACTCAATGGTAGTGGGGAAACACAAATTAAGCAGACATCACTCCATTCTTGTCAGAGAGGTAAATGCTCTTCAGGTTGATAGAACCAATGGCCGGCAGGGGAAAGGGTACTTTCTGTGTATATACATTTCATCAAAAATGGAATTACTGTATAATTTTTGTCTGCATCTTCCTTTTCTTATTCAACGATGCCCTATGGGAACCCTTCCAAGTTATGTGGCATAGTTTGAATTATTCTTTTAAAAGACTAATATTCCACAGTGGATGTATGACATAACTTATTCATCCATTCACCTACTCATGAACATTCACTACTTTTGACTATCAAGGCTGCAATGAATTTATTATAAATATATCCTTAAGTGCATAGTATTCAATTCTATGGGATAGCTCCCAAGGTTTAGGATTCCTGGAGCAGTTCTGGTATTTATAAATTTTCAGATTTACTAGGACTTGCCAGTTATGGCCTGAAAGTTTGGTTGTTGAGAACACAACTCAGGAGCCGAACCGCCCGTGCCTGAGTCTGGCTTTGCCAGTAACTTTGGACAAGTTATTTCAGCTCTCTGTGCTCAGTTTCCTAATCAGTAACAATGAGATATTATAAAAGTTTCCTCATGGGTTTTATTATGAGTGACTGGCATAGACCAGTTAATAGCCAGAAATGGAAGTGTAAAGCAGAGAACTGGGGCACAAAATGATCAAATGAGTTAATATATGTAATTAATACACTTGTATTAATATATATGTAATTATATATACATAATGTACCAAAGATGTAAGTAAATGTATCATAACTTTGCTGTTTTTACTCCTTAGAGAAAAGACACTAGAGACCATGAAATAACTCAATATTATAACCTTTATTTTCCATTGTATGCACCGTTGGCAGTGGGTGGGATGATTTTAAGTAGTATATGGATAAGATTACTTTAATGTTATTCATTTACTACAGTTTATCAAAGAGCAATATATACTATTTTTCCCATTTGCCATGGTAATAAAAATTCTTCTAAAATGCTTGTATTTGTAAAAGCAAAAATAGCCTTAAATTACAAAATAATAAGTACAATGACAAGCTATATATAAATATTGCAAAAAAAACCCATAAAATTTGGGAATGACTTAAGTTCAAGAGTCATTAGTATTACCTATTATTATTGTTCATAGCTTCAATTCTTCTCCATACATTTGTTGTGAAAAATTTGTTGTGTAAAAATACTCTTTCAACTGGTACCTGGACTCTGTAATTTCTACTTATTGGGCGGGGCGGGGGGGGCGGTGTCTGGCAACACAGATGTCCAGGAAAAAAGTAAGCCCTAATTTCTATAGGGGTAAATTCTCTCACTGGGGCCAATTTCAATCCACCAAAACTGCAAAACTCCTGAGTTTTTAACAGTCAGCTCCTTAAAGCCGATATGAGCTGGCTCTAGCACCACTATTCTACCTGTTAAAAATCAAGATTTGGGTAACTGAAGTGGACAACACCAGGTATGAAATCTAGACTCCACTCTCACTAAGTTTCATTTCTATCTGGATGACCTACAATTTCAAAAACGTTCAAGATAAGGTTTGCCCCGAAAACAAGCCAAACTGGTGAGAAACAAACGAGGGGACAAATTAAAAAGCAAAACTCCAAGAAAAGGTAGTCTAGTGGGATGATTCTCATTTTATTTTGCTTTGAAACAAAAATTATAGTTTTGTGGAAACATGCCACTAAAATAATAAGAACTTGATTGTGGTACACTGAGCTGTTTGTGTAGCTGTGACACTTGCCAGGGTGTGTTTTCCTGCCAAAGATGCCCAGTCCTTTCTTGGCTCCCATGCCCTCCTGAGCTCATGCTAGTGGGACCTTACACACTGAATTACAATCTCCTACCCACAGGTCTCGGAGCTCCTTCCTGGTCCTTAATTCACTCCCAGGGTTCAGAATATGTTGACACTCAGGCAATGTTTGTGGAGTGGATGAATGAACCAGGGATTCTTAGAATTAGCAGGAATTAGGAGATTGTCTGGTTCACTCTCAGAACAGAGTCCTGTTGTACATGAGGGATTTTTCCAGAGGTTGCAATATTGGAAATAGAACCCAGGTGTTTAACTATTACTGTCCTCTTTTCTTTGTGTGACAACATACCACCTGTTTCTTCTACTTTGTTACCCAAAAAGTCTAAATCGGTCCCATTCTGGTATCGGTGACAATCTTGTTATGATTTATGTCATCCATCCATCCATTCATCCATCCTTCCATCCATCCATCCATCCATCCTTCCAATAAGTATATACTGGGCTCTATTCTATGTCAAGTCTTGTCTCCCTCCCTTTTTCTCTCCTTCCTTTCTTCCCTACCTCTCCTTTTCCTTCTTTACTTTCTTCAGGGAGGTTAATGTAACTGAACATCATGAGGTGCAACCTCTGCAAAATAAAGTTCAGGACCTATAAACTCCGTTAATTATTGGGAAAGCCCATTAGCTTTAGATTTGCTCTAGGATGGTATCGTTGGCGATGTAAGAAATTTCTTAGAGAGTCAGTTGCTGAGAATCTCAGGCGCCCACCCCTGGTCCACTGCCCTTCCTGTCTGGTGCTGGCAAGGACAAGCCACAGATGTGACACATTCTTACGTCCCTCCCTGTGTCCTTAAGCCTCAGCTCCTGCTGGCCAGGCCATTGGCACCGGGTCGAAGATGAGGAAAGCCTGGCACAGCCCGCTGGTCTTGGTCCCACCATTTGAACGACATCCAGTTTTGGAAGGCCATGCACACCACAGTCAGTGTAGACGGACAAAGATACTTTTATTTTTTGTGAACGGGGGCAGAGGGAACAAATTGTTTTAGAAAGAAAGCCTGGTGCTATAAGATGAACTTTATAGATAGGCTGATTTTCAACAGTTTGAGAATTAGTGGGCATGGGGTGAGTGTAGGAAGTTCATTACACGTACAGTTCCCTCTTCATCCACATTAGGAGGCGACAATTAATTCATTGTCACTTTGCACAAGGAGGCCCCACCAGATGCTAAGATGACTCAGCTTTTGCAGGAGGCTTCCCTGAGGAGGAAGCAGGAGCCCAGTGAGCATGGAAATTTGGGTTCGTTTCTTTCATTGCGCAACTCAGAGGTGAGAGCTAGCAATCACTGTCCTGGGATTCACTGAGGCAGGGGAATGGGGGGCTCCTGGGCCACGTGCCCCTCCCTCAGCCTGCAGCCCCACTCTCCTCCCACACACAGTCAGTAAATCCAACACCCTTCCTGCTGTCTCTGTAAAGCCAGGAGCTCCAACAACAAAGGGGGGCCCTTACACCCCTGGAGATGCTGCCCCACCTGCATGCTGCCCCAGACCTCCCTGCAGGTGCTTCCGAGAACATGTGCTAAGCAGCTGTGTTTCTGGAAACAAAAACTGCGCGGGAACAGAGGGGCCTGCCAGGCTTTGCATTTGAAACCTGGAAAACCCTTTTGAAGCCTCAGGGCCTGAGCAGAAGTAAAATAAAAATTAAAACAGAAGTCCCAGATCTGCCTTCCTGACTGACAGAACATCTCACCCCAGGCTTGAACTGGCAGGGTAGATGCAATCTTACAAATTATTAAAGACTCCCGATTCCCCTCCCATTCTACAGATAGGAAAATTGGGGCCCAGGGACAGGAAGCGACTTGTTCGTGGTGCCAGAGCTGGGAAAAAGGAAGTGCCATCTTGGTTTTTGAGTAAGCATTTTTATGTGCTAGGCCTGGATTTGAGTGCTTTACAATAATTAGCACATTTAATTCTCAAACTAAATGTGTGGGGTTATATCATTAATGCCATCATCATTATTTCTAATTTCCAGAGGTGGAAACTGAAGCATAGAGTGTTTTAGTAATTTGCTCAAGATCACACAGTTCCTAAGAGGCAGAGCTGGGCTTGGAATCTCAGGTAAGCTGCCACATAGAATACTCTATTTCTTCTTGTAATACTTCTGTTATTCAAAATAAGGCTAGCCCTTGAAATTTGTGTTGTGGGAACACTTAATAGGATGAAAATCTCATGTATTTCTATCTAAGACCAAGAGCCTCAACCTATTTGGTATGAACAAACGAATTCCCTTCAGTCTCTGATACAGATATGAGAGGAGGAAGGTGAAAAAGGAAAAGGAAGATTATAGTGAAAAAAAAAAAGAAAATTATGTTTTAAAAAACCACATTAATTATGAAAAAAAAAATCTTAGTTTACCCAAAAGTAAGCTGAAATATAAGGGGATTATTAGAAATAAAGAGGACTCTTTACATCCCAGGGATCTTCTTCATATTCATTCATTAAATGAATATGCATCAAGCACATTACAGAGGTACCAAGCATTGCTCTCCGTTCTCTCTTCATAGAGCTTATGTTTTAATGAAGAGGGAGACAGACACTAACAAACAAACAAATCAGTCTGAACATATATCAGACAGTGATAAATCAAGGAAATAGGGACAGGGATTTCTGGACGTAGGGGTGTTTTACTTTGCTAAAAGCTATGAAAATCAATATACCAGAAATAGGTTGGCTTTTACAATGGGGATTTATTGGCTTCAAGCTTATAGTTCTGAGGCTGAGAAGAGCATCCAAGTCAAGGCATCATTGGGGCACATTCTCTCCCCAAAGACCAGCTGTCAGCCATCCTGGACTCCTCTGTCAAATGGGAAGGAACATGGCAGTGTCTCCCTTCTCCTTCAGGCCTCGTCACTTTCAGATTCCTGGTTTCCACGGCTTCCTCTCTCACTTTCCCTGGATTTCTATCTGTTCCTCTGGCCTTCTCTCTGTCTCTCTCTCAGTATTTGTCCAGTTTATCAAGGACTCCAGTAAGAGGATTAAGACCCACCCTGGGTTATGCCCTACTGAAGTAACCTAATCAGAAGATCCCGCCTTCAGTAAGTTTACCCCCGCAGGAATGGATTAGCTCTAATGACATGATCTTTTCTGGGGACTATAAAAGCCTCAAACTACCACAGGGCATGTGACTTTCTATAGGTTGATGAGCAAGGATCTCTCTGATAAGGAGATACTTGAACAAAGACCTGGAGAAAATACGAAAGTGAGCCATGTCGTTATCTGGGGGTTTTCCAGGCAGAGGAAATAACAGTTGCAAGGCCCAGAAATGGAAGCGAGGAGGCCAGCATGGCTGGTGTGGAGCAAGAGAAGGTGAAGGGAATCAGAAAGGAAGTCAGAAGGGCAGAGGAGAGGACTCCGGAGGCCATTTTAAGGTTTTTGGCTTTTACTCTGAATGAAATGGGAAAAAGTGAGTATGAGCAGAGGAATGAGGCAAATTGATATCCTTTTTTTAATTAGAGAAATTGTAGGTTTGCACAAAAATCATGCAGAAAGGGAGTCGGTGTAGCTCAGTTGGTTGAGTGCCTGCTTCTCATATATGAGGTCCCAGGTTCAATCCCTGGTGTCTCCTTGGAAAAAAAAAAAAAAGTCGAGGAGAAAATGTAGACTTCTCATATACCCACTCTCTATAATTACCACCTTGCATTGGTTACCATTGATGAAAGACTATTATTATAATTGGATTGCAGGTCATATGGTAATTCTATATTTACCTTTCTGAGGAACCACTAAACTGTCTTCCACAATGGCTGTACCATTTTACATTGCCACCAACAATGAAAGAGTGCTCCTGTTTCTCCATATCCTCTCCAACATTGTTATCTGTTTTTTTTTTTTAGTAGTAGCCATTCTAATAGGTGTGCCATGGTATGGCATTGTAGTTATGATTTGCATTTCCCTAACAGCTAATGATGTTGAACATCTTTTCATGTGTGTTTTGTCCATTTGCATGTCTCCTTTGGAGAAATGTCTATTCAAATCTTTTTCCTATTTTTTAAAAGCTCTCTCTGGCTGCTGAGTTGACACTACATGAGGGAGGAGTCAGACAGGACATGAGATGGGACTTTTGCAATCATTCAGGCAGCAAGTGATAGAGAAGGGTCAGAGAAATAACTGTGCAGGCAGTGAGAAGCGGTCATATGCTAGAAATGTTTTTGAGTTAGAGCCACTCAGAGGTGCCAAGGGTGACTCTGAGATTTTGACTGGAGTCAGTGGCTCCAGCCCAACTTTCCATTGTCATGGCCACATCCGGAACATGACACTGCTCTCCTGAACTAACCTGACTGACACATGGAATGTCATACTTTCTTCCTTTATGCTGCAGCACATGGTCTATTTCAAAACAGACTAAAAAGGAAAGAGGAGAAGAAGAAAAGATGTTGCACAGAAGCAAAGGACTTCTTGGAATACTCGTTTTTTTATTCTAATATAACTGAAGCTTAGCCACAGGCACCTTGACTACCCAGCTCCACCTGGCTTATGGATTCAGTTCTTTTGTCCATCCAATTTGCTTTGACTTTGGTTTCAAACAAGTCCTCAGACAAGTCACTTGAGATAGCTTCTAATTAAAACTATTGTTAAATGTGCAGAAAGCTTTAGGGTATGGGACCCAGGCTAGCTGAAATCCAACTCTGAACACTCCTGGGTGCTTGAAATGAAAAAGGAATGTTGTTTTCCATTCTTAACATGTCCTTTTTTGGCCTGGAGTGATTTACTCCACCTATAGCTCCTCTTTCCTTTAGAATCTGGAAGGTCTGTTCCTGCCCAATTTTTTCAGTCTCATTTTAATTGTTTGAAACATTTTCACTGGCTGAAATCACGCCATGACCTCTTCCTCTGTAGTCTTAGACTAGTGTCAGGGCAACCATTGGAAGCCATATTGTGGTCCACACCAGTCTCTATCCACTGGGGATCCTGGATTGCTAGCCCAGCATCCCAGATGATAAACTCCACAACGGTGGGCTCTGATCTTTTTATGTTCACTCAATACCTAGGGGAGCAGCATATAATAGGTGGGCAATAATGCTTGTTAGAAGAAAGGCACACACGGAGGGAAGGAGACAGAGAATATTTAATTTAGGTCTCTTTTATTTCTATTGTATTCTGTTCTCAATGGCCGCTGCAGAATATTTGTTCCGGGCTTAGGAGCAGCGCTAGTGGAGTGGGGTGAGCAGAGTGAGGGCTGGGCAGGGCATTCCCAGTCATCAGATCAACTGACTCCTCTTCTCTGCCTGCCTTCCAGAGGCCAGACTGTCCTCATTTCAGCTCAACCCCATTTTGCCTATTCTGACATGGTGTGAAGTGGTTCCAGCACATACTACTGCTTAACTTGGGGCAAAGTTAATTGCTTGCTCTTCACCTCAATTTTCTGCAAAATCTAGTTAATAACAGTATTGTCCTTTAAATCTATTCTCTGGATTAAATGAGGTAAATCCATTTAAAATGCTCAGAGACATTTCTGGGAGGCATTCAATAAACATTAGCTATCATTCTTAAATCATACGCAGTCTGTCTTTTCTGATGTAAGGTATAAGAGGAACAGGGAAAATGGAGAGATGGAAGCCTAACCCTTTTACATCTAACAGGCATTTGACTCTCACAGTGGGACAGAAAAGCAGATATTATTGGAGGAAAGAAGGGAGATTTCATGAGTTAAATCATCTTGCTCCAATAAGCATAGTTGGTAAGTAAGTGGACTGGATTTAAACCCATATATCTCTGACTCAGAAGTTCTAACGCTCTACTATCCTGACTCAATTAGCCAATATTTGAGAGATCTTTAGCATACTTCTGGTTTTTCCTATTCATTCTTACCAGCATGTTCTCTTAATGTACTTCCAACTCAGGATTATATCAGGATGTGCTGACTATAGAGTGAGAATGGCATACATAAAGTAGCAGGGGTCATTTTCAGGCAGGGTACACTGACTGTAAAGTTTCTGAGAAGATCCTGTACGATCACAACAGATTTGCCTTCAAGGCGAGAGTATAAGTAAGTAGAAAGTGGCTCGTAGATGCCAATTGAGCATCCTGAGAGCAATGATATAGAGGAAAATATCTTGGGAATGAACTGGAGAGGATATCCTGAGACTTCTGGGGATAGTATAGTGGGTACCCAATTTTAAAGTTACCCCCAGACCAATAATCCACTTAGAAGAGTGGCCATGTTAAAGAAAATGCATGGAATCGGAATCAAGGAGACATATTTTGATCTTGGCTCAGAAATGTACCACTGTGTGACCCCAAGCAAATTACTTGATTTTTCTGCTCCTCATTTTCCTCCTCTTTAAAATGTAGATGATTGGAAACAATATCATCTATTTACAGAGTTATTTGCAGGGATTAAATGAAATAAATTACACAAAGCAAGAGACACTCAGTTACTAAGGCACTGGAGGATAATTTCCTTTTTTCTGGGGCTGGGGGGTAGGGGGAGTGTTACTTAATCACCTGAGGCTCCCTTTGCTAAGGAAGGGCTAGGCAAGCATACAGCTCCAGGACAGAATGTTGGCTTTTAGAGATTGCTAAGGTGCAAGAGAAAGAGCTACCCAGGAAGAGAAACCAGAAAATACTCAGTGCCACGTATTTCTTTCTATTCCTCACACAGATACCCAAAGTGCTGATGGATATTTTAGACTTGGTGTTTTCAAGCTTCTCTTGGAGTCATTTTGTTATAGTTCTACATGATTCGGTTTTAGAAGATGAGACAATTCCAATTCCACAGGCTGCTCTCAAGACACCTAATTCCGTGTTTTAAATGGAACAGTAGAGTCCTTCCTAGACCCTGGAAGAACTACTACAGCAAAAAAAAAAAAAAAAAAAAAAAAAAATCCCACTGATAATTAATATTTTGATACTAAAAAATAGAAAGGAAAACCAACCATAGGAGCTACTGAGAATTGAGGTGGAGGATGGAATATTAGAGAAATAAGAATGAGAACCAAGGTTTAGACAGAAGTAAGTTAATTCCAGAAGGGAAAGAATTCCCAAGGTAAGCATTGACACTGAGGGAAAATGACTACTTCCAAGTGATGGAAACACATATTGCAAATTATTACATGCTGGACAGGATGCCATCAAGAAGAAAAGAAGCATGTTCTCATCTCCTAGACTTGATGAAACTGACAAACACAATAAAAAACATTCTCAATGAATTCTCAAGAGGGAAGTGTTAGGAACTTTTTGCTGTGTTTTATAAGTGAAGCTAACCTGAGAATTCCCATCTCTGCTTGCACTCAGCACAGAAGCAGGGGTTCCTGGGAAGGCCCAGTCTCTCAGGTCTTTGATCTGATCAATGCCATTAGATGTGGTGACCACTCATCCAACTTCCCAGGCACTGTGTGCAATCACATTACAGTTAACTGTGAACTTGAGCATGCATGGCCAATGTAGCATCAAACTCAGAAAAAGTGCAAGCCCCAGTTTCCTCAACTTTCCAGTCTCGGAGATAATAACATCTTTACCTACTTCAGAGAGAGTTTTGCAAATCAACATGCATGTATATATACTACTCTACAAATGTCATTGCTATATCATAATTAATTACAAATAGTACATAAAACATACAGGAAACTAAATCCCTCAAGGCAATAAGATTCTAATTTTACAGCATGAAATAGGCCCTTTTAAGTTAACTCTGTGTTGTAATTTTTATGTGGTAATTCTGCTAACACCTTTATAGGTTAAGTGCTATTATCTTCATTTTACACAAGAGCAAAGTAAAGCTCAGAGATTTTTGAACTGCCTGGGATCCCATAGAGAGTCATCTAAAGGTGTGGAGTTTGAGTTCTGGTCTGTCTGAATTCACAGCCTTTGCATGCTCTTTGATCCATCCCACTGTAAAAAGCACACTGTGGGAATGGAAAGTGAGTGTTGAGCACCATGACTTAACAGAACTTTCTGGAAGAGATGAAGAACACAGCACAATTCCATGGCGGGCTGGAAGATATAAGTGGAGAGGAATGAGGAGGGTCAGAGGTGGAGGAAAAGACGGCTTTCTTCCTTCTCAGCTTCCAGTTCCTAATGCATCTGATCTCCCTGCCATTTGCACAGGCCTTTCCATCCTTCATCACTGAGTGAAACGTGTCTTGGAAGTCGGACGGGCACTTTCCATCTCTGATATTGCCACTTTCTGTTTTCTGTCTTTCTAGAAAATTCAACATCAGGAGAAAGACCTGAATATTTACTATTTATTTCTCCTCTGAAAACAAGTAGAGGGAAAAGTTTTTTCTGAAAAGTATTGAAGAATGTAACATCTCAGAGTGCAAGAGAGAGCAGGGTTTGATTATTTTGAAACAAGACAGGGAAGGCAGGGCTGGGGAGTAGGGAAACTGATTCTAGAATCAAAATATGAGCTAAGTACCCATCGCAGAGGAACTGGATGTGTGTCTCTCCTCTGTCTGTGGGTGAAGGTCTGTCTGGAAGAATCAGGCTGAATATCAGAGATGCTGGCAGCGCTCCTCCCAGGTGCCAGATGATAAGTGAGTAATATACTCTGGGAACACAGACATTGGGAAAATTGCTGCTGCAGTCCCACAAACACAAGCAGGAAAATGTGCCGGAAGCAATCAAGGCTTTTGAGAAGCAATGAGATTCCATGGCACATCTTTCAGCCAGTGATCTCAGATGGCTTTGCAGGCATCAGATAATTAGTCCCAACAACTTCACTGTGAATAAAGTATTAATAGACCTCCGCTTAGGAGAGGAGTGGGGGTGGGGCAAACGAGGCAAACTGGCCAAAGATCAAATTAGCATTTTGATAGTAGCACTAGGAAAAAAAAGCCAAGAAAATAGATATCCAAATCCAAGTTGCAGTATCGAATCTCAAGGTTTAAAAAACAAGCAATCAAGCAAACAAATAAAAACAAACCAACAATACATGCATGAGTCTTTACTGGTGCAAACCCCACTTTACTGGAGAGAGTACCAAATTCCCTCCTGTGTTTCCACCTTCATCTCTCCCCCACCCTAAGAGCTCTGTGCTCCATCCAGAAGGAATTGAGGCTCGGAACCCTCACCAACACCCATGCACCCCAACTTTCCACTATTCTCGCTTATCCTTGGGGGTTTTCTTAGCTTTTCCATCTGAGACTCTTTCCCTGACCTCTAAATCTGGATTATATGTACTCCCATGATAAACTTTGCCACCCCATATTGCTGTTGCCTTTTGGTGTCTCCCAGTAAAATATGAGAACAGGAACCTGAGTCTGTCTTGCTCAAGAGTTTATCCTCAGGACTCAGAACAGTGCCTGACACACATTAGGATCTTAGTAAATATGTATTGGATGACTAACCGAAGTTGCACTCCTTGCTTTAAGGAAGCTTTCAATCTAGTGGGTAAGACAAACATGTAGACACAGTCCAAGCGAGTGAGAAACTGTTGGATGTAAACTACCAAGATTTCGTGTTCCAAGCCACGTTGTGGCAAACATACCACAGCATATACCATTGCGTTCTATTAGAATACTATCCCAATAGAGTTCTTTCATGCTGGAACACTTCCCCAGATATTCAGGGCTGGTGAGATGTCTAAATGGAGAGCCCATTTTAAATCCCATCCCAGAGATAAACCTGTCAATCTTTGGACTGTTGAAGGCCTTCAAGATATATCTACTATGTGGTCTAACTTAAAGGCAGAGTTACGATTTCACTCCTTGGGTGGATAAGTAGTTGTTTGTTTCCCCTGCAGAGGCTGATTAGTATAACAAAATGACAAAAGGACTTTGTAGACAATGAGATGAAATGTGTTGGAAAGAACATAAGTTTTGGAATTGAAATGACCTTGGTTTCAATCCCAGCTCTGCAATTTACTAGCTGTGTAATTTGGAAAAAGTTAAACTCTCTTTGAGTCCTATTGCTAGCACTGCTTATGGTGTTGAACAGATTAATATTGTATTACAAACTTGAGTCTCAAGAACTTTCTTCAGTGGTACATAAACAAGACTCCAAATGCTGTCTCTGCCATTTTCTAGGTGAGAGTTTTTGAGAACTCTCTCTATGCCTCAGTTTTTTCATCTATAAAATAGAGATACTCAATCTTCCTTGCATCATTAATGTGAGTATTAAATCAGGTGTTTATATCAAGCTTTTAATTTTGTACCTGTGTCATAACAGGTGCTCAATAAATAGAAATCATTATCATTTATTTTATTACTAATTATAATGAACATTTGTCAAAAATGTTTTGCCCTGATCCACAATAGAATATGACTGCTTTCATTATGATGCTTTTTAACTTTTCTCTCTCTCTCTCTGGTCCATTCCATATATGAATTTCCTTTTTCATTTTTTAACTTTTTAGTTTAGTAACAGTAACAAATATACAGTACATTTCCTATTTTAACCACATTCAAGGGTACAATTCAGTAGTATTAATTATTTTCACATTATGATACCATCAATAGTATCTGTTATCACTACCATTTAATCATCTCAAAGAGAAACACTTCACCCTTTAAGCTCTAACTCCCTCTTTCCCTACCCCAGTCCCTGATAACCTATAAACCACCATTTGTCTTTATGAAGTTTGCATCTTCTAGGTATTTCATATAAGTGAGATCATAAAATATTTGTCTTTCTTATGTCTAACATATTTCACTTATATATAAGAAAAACCCAGTATAGCTTAATTATCAAGGCATTGTACTGTAACCTATGTTAGAAAAATTCAATATGACTCTTGTACACAAGCATGCAGAGCTACAGATTTAACATTAACCAGATTTAGCTCTACCAAAAATGTGTATCTATGTGATTTCTCATCTTTACTTGCATCTGTCATTACTTGGACCTTCACAGGTACGATCCTCCTATCCTTATCACCCCAAGATTGTCCAACCCCAGGTACCAGGCATATTTTACGATTAACTGATAAAAGCAAAAACTAATTTTTTCAGACCCTTCTTAGAAATGTCACTCTAATGGTTAACTTTCTTTGTTTCAACTGTTATAAAAGTTGTGCGAAAAACCTTATTAGGAAGCAGACTTGAGACACCCCCGTCTCCTATCCTTCTGCTGGCATTAATAAACCTGCTTTTATTCATGACCATCCTAGTGTGGATTCCAATTCATCTGCTTTGGGCAAGAACCTAGAGGGACCCCTGCAGAGTTTCTTTCATCCTCAGCATGATGTCCTCAAGGTTCATCCATGTTGTTTCATGCAGCAGAACTTCATTCCTTTTTTGGCTGAATAATATGCCATTGTATGAATATACCACATTTTGTTTATCCAGTCATCTGTTGATAGACATTTGGGTTGCTTTCACCTTTTGGCTATTGTGACTAAATCTACTAAAAACATTGATGTACAAATATCTGTTCGAGTCCCTACTTTTAGTTCTTTTGGGTACATAACAAGAAATGAGATTTCTGGGTCATATTTCCTTTTGTACAATCTTCAGATTCTCTACCCATTGGTATTAAAAATGGACCTGATATTTCCCTTTTCCTTTCTCATTGCTTTTTCCTACCCCAACCAAGGATTTCCAGCTGCCTCTTTAGGCAAGAGAAGAGAGACCTGGGATATTCAGATGATATTTAAGGGAACTCACAGCCCACTGAATTGACTGTCTTAAAATTAATTTAGAAATAGAGTCACTAAACAGTTGAATAAAACAGTTTTCACCCTACTCAACTGATATAATAGTATCGCAATTTAGAAGCACTGATAATAGAAAGGGGCATTTCCCTAAACATTCAGATTTTGTGCCTAACTGTAAAAGGATATTAGGTTGTTAACATAAAATTGGCCTATTCAGCTTTCTGAGTCTCTTTTATGGAGGAGACAGCTGATTTCCTTTTTAGATCCAAGTATATTAAAGTTCACAATTAATTTAGATAACACCATACGAGCTGATAGCAAAATATCTAGCAATTAAATAATGAATGCTAGAGAGCCACAGTCATCAGAGATATCAGAATAGACCTTTATTATAATGATGTAAAATCAGTGTGTTTTCATATCATTTAATTATAGATTGACAGGAAAATGTGCAAAACCATAGATTAACAATTTTTAGGTAACGCATAATATTAGAAACTAAATTCCCAAAACTATGATTAGCATTGAGCAGGTTAAATTCACCATCTTATAAAAAGAATTTGTACATTCCAAATATAATAACTTAGCATTAATAGAGATAGAAGAGCTTAGAGTGTAACACAGGTAGATTATCTCTCCTGTAACATTGAATGAAATGACACTGCTAAGTAATGCATGTTTCTCTCTAAAGGCAAATTTTGTCCACCAGGCTGTTTAGGTTGCAGAGCAGTAAATGTTGGTCTCAATGACTTGCACCCAATGCAGAAGGCAAAATCAATCAGGGTTGTAATTTTGTGCAATTCTAGAAAGCTCTATTCACATGATAGTATATATAAAGGCAACTCTTGGGTATGTGTTTCAGGACACACCACGTGGTGACAACCTTGCCTCTTCACAGCCTATAGACAGGTTCAGATGCAAGTGTGAACCTAACAAAGAACTATGGGTTCTTTAATTTGGAAAGCTCCTTCCTGTCCAAGAGTGGATTCCATGGGCTTCTTCTTGCTCACAAAATGCTAACATTCCATTTCCCAACATCTGGTCACCCAGACTTCCACATTGCTGTGGACTGGAGTTCCTTTACTACTTTTTTTTTTGTTTGTTTCCTGGTTAAAAAGAAGAATGATCACTGAGAATTTATTTCATTTAAAACCACCTGCTACCCATTTCAAGCAATGGAAAAAAAGTAATATTAACAAGCTAGACAAAGGAGCACAATGGGGTTGGATTCCATGTCAGAAACAACAGTATCGTTAATATGCATGGAAAGCAGCAAACTCTTCTAACTAGAGAAGCATTGTTGATAAGATTACCTTTTTGTAAGAGCAAGAAGAATATCCTATCATTTACTAAAGAAGAGAGCACTGTACAATGGTTTGGGCAAACCTCCCCACCCCTTCATGAAAGCTCTTCATGATAATGAAGAGTGAATGAAAGGAAATACCACCAAGGAGGTGTGATTTTATACTCTTCTGTCATTATAGAAGTGCTAGAAATGATAGTGAAGAACTGAGACTAGACAATTTTTTACTTTGTTAAATTTTGTATTTAATTTTGAGGTTTTGTTTTGTTTTGTTGTTTGATTGATTGATTGGGGAGGAAACCTATTTTCTTTGACCCGGTAGAATGCATGACATGCCTCAGTATTCACAATGCTCTCTCCATAGTCCTCATGTCCTGAGTCTTAGGTAGATGGGAAATTATGCCACTAGGGAACGTAATAGTATTACACAGTTGGGGAAAAGAGGTTCTTTGCTCATCTGGAAAAAGGGGGGGATCGACAAATGATCCAAGTCTGAAATGCTATGATTTTTTGATTCCTGAAGACCTATTAAAGGAATCATTTTAGGGAGAAATAGAAAGTAACAATGAGATGTTTTGACTTCCATTTAAAATCCATCTGGATACCTGGTTATTCTTTCAGACATGAGCATATCAATGTGGAATTTTATTGGCTGAGAGATTGAAACATTGTAAACATCTGGGTCTAGTGGTTGATATTTATATTGAAACAATGCAGGGTCTCTAACAGTCTCAGAGGCTCAGGAAAAGGAAGGAGAAAATTTCCCTCTACATAAATGGCTAATATTTGTCCTCATTTGTTGGACACAGATGTGGCCCATCCAGCACCCAGGAGTCATAACCATGAGACTGTATGCAGGATCTCTAGGGCCCACAGTTGCCATCTCTAACATTCTACCCACTTTACAGAGGAAGTGTATGAGGCCCAGAGAACTTATCATCAGAAACCGGATCCTGAGAATCAGGGCTGCTGTTTCGCAGGTAAGGTCTGTTCATGTGGTTCAGAATTGCCTCATAAAGTAGATATACACACGAGCATTTACCCCGAGCTAATGAGTAAGGGTACACTGATGTAAGGCAGAACAACTCAGAAAGGGAAACAACCTTGCAAGCCAGAAATGCCGGAAGGCACCATTTACTTACTGTGTGACTTTAGAAGTGGTGTGTATGCTCTCCGGGCCTAAATTCTCTAATCTATAAAATAAGGGGGGAGGGGACTGATAAAGCCCACCTCAAAACATTTTCATAGCGTTTGTAATGATAATATGTATAGAGGATGTCTTTATGCCAGAGCCTGGCACAAAGGATGCATTCAATAAGAAGTAGTCTTTTCTATCCTTTTGCAAAGTCTTCAGGGTTAAAACAATCACTTCAGTTCTCACAACCTGGATCTTTGCCTGATGCTGATATGCATTATCTGAATCTAAACAGAAAACACGAAGGTAAATGGGTCTTGAACATAGCATGGATCAAGAATTTTATTAGGATTAAAACGGTAGGAAGAGAGGATAACTTAGCTAGCAATAATAATGATAATGCTGCAAGGTTCTTTGTTTGAATGAGCAGTTACTGTTTGTGTGACACTATGCTACTTTCATGCATGATTTCACTGAACCCATAGAGAAACACCATTAGAAAAACAAACAAACAAACTAGAGTTGGTGCTCCCATTTTACAGGTGAAGAAACGAAAGCTTAGACTTTAATTAGTTGAACTGGAATTCAAACCTAAGTCTTCCTTACTCTACAGCATCATTTCTTACCCCTATGCAATATTACCACTCTATGGCAATGCTCCAGAACCTAGTCCAAGTACAAAATTGCCACCAGAATTACACTAATGTGCAGCATTGGATCTGGGATAGCTTTCTCATTCATTGATTTCACTGATTCATCCTACAAAACTGGGTGAGCATTCACTGTGTTTCAGAAAGTGTGCTAAGGAGAGGGTTCCAGAAACGAAAGTATATAGTCCTTGCATCTAGACTGATCAAGGTCTAACTCACAGAGAGAGATGCAAACTACGTAATATAATGCAACATGTGTGGACAGGGCACTCACTGCCCATCTCTCCACACCACTGTGGGTGTTATCCAAGTTAGCGTGTGCTTTCTGAGCTCAGGAACAATCCTGGGGGAAGTAGGGGCTCTGTATATAGCCACCACCTGCCTTGCCACAGTACCTGATGCACAGATTAGCATCCTCATTACAGGCTCGTGTCTTTTAGTTCCAATACTGCTTGCTGTGATATTCAGGATTAGTGATAAATTGCAAGTTGAAGTGGTCTTTATTTAAGCAGTAGTAGGATATTTGAACTGAAAAAAAGAGTAAAAGATAAATGCAACTTGCTTGTAGAACAACAAGAAAAAAATCTAACAGCCCAAGACATCATGCAAATTGCAGTTATTTATTATCGGAGAGTGTTGTACAGGATTATTGACTAAATAAAATATGTTGCAACCAGACTTACAAAGCATTTTATGTATGGAGCATACATCAGGATGCAAGTTTTTCATATACTGAACACTATTTGTGGGAAAGTATTCATTGCCATGGAATTGAATTTATATTTCTGACCAAGCCTTTCCCTCTGTGCTTGGCCCCCTGTGGTCACATGGGCGGCAGAGACGAAATGAGCCTGGAGGTGCCCTTTCAGCTGGGCAAGGCGGCACTTCGGCTCAGGTTGTGAGTTATGAGGTGAGGGGAGGGGGGGCTTGGAAGGGGGGGGCAGCTAGCTGTGAACATGCACGACCACACGCTGAGAACACATTTTTCTTATTTTATCAAACTCACAAATGTATGCCAATTTGTTCCCTTCCTCAGCTTCAGTGCATTTCTTGTTAAAGGACATCTGTTCATGGAAGCCTTTAACAAAATATCCAATCACAAAGGCGTGAGAGGGACCTGGATAAGCCAAATTTCTATAAAGTGGTGAGTCAGCAGGCGGGTGGAAGAAATATTATCGCTTGCACTCCTTGTTTGAAAATTAAGGGCCTTCCATTAAATCACAATTTCCCTTTGTTCTTAATAAGATGATAGTCTAGAACTTCGGCCGGTTGCTGGGACAGTGACATCTTGCTGGGTTTATTTATTTATTTATTTTTTTTTATGGGTAAAAATCAAAATTCTCACAATACATACAAACATTTGCATAATGATATATAAATATATGTGCATATATGTGTATTTGCTTACAAAAATGTTATTTATATATATATATATACATATATTTTAAGAGGTGCTTAGATTACCTAAAATATTACACGGAACCCACTGGGATTCCCATGTTGCCCACCTCCCACACCTCCCACCACATCCCACACAAACATACTCCCACAAGTGTGGCCCACCAACCTCAATGAATTTACACATCCTGGAGCCTTGCCACCAACCATAGACCACAGTTCACACTGTAGACCACACTCTCTCCCACTCAGTTCTGAGTGGTGTGTGCTGATTTAAAATGGCCTACATCCATTGCCACAACAGTACTCAGGACAACCTCCAACTCCCAAAGAAGCCCCTGTATTTCAACTGCTCATCCCCTCCCTACCCAAAAACTGTCAAGTGGCCACTGGCTCCACCTCATTGTTATAATTTCTTGCATTGCAAGAATCACCATATGTGATCTTGCTGGGTTTAGATTGCTGAAGAGCTCTGCATTTAATCTCAGAGGACTGACAGCGGTTTCAAGGAGAGCTAGGTGAAGTGAGAGAAAGCACCACCCATTGGAAGTGGGTGGTGCGCGAGGAAATTAAAAGTGTATGGAAACGTGTGACCATCACGTTTCCTTTATTCTAGCTGGAGTTACAAAACAGATACAAAACAGCACTTTTTCTCAAGCACCTAAGTGAAAAAGAACAGGGAGAGGGTAAAAAGGGAAGAAAGAGGAAAAGCCTCTTAGTTGCAGGTGGGTATGGAAAGGTGACAAGCGTGAGCAAACGAGAACACTCCAGAAGTAAGCACACCCCAGAGGGACCGAGAACCTTCCCATGGCAACATGCAAAACCCCGCTCTAAAGTTTTGCAGCATCCTAAAGGAGCTGAGACCTGCCTCACCCCCCTCCCCACACAAGCCCCTCCACAAGTTTCCACTGTCTCATTAAGCCTCTCCAGGAAAGGTCAAGATTGTAATAAAGTGAGGAAGTTTGTTTTTTTCTCTTGTGCAATTGGAGTTCAGGAGACAGACACCTTGTTTTGCAGAAACTTTAAAAAAAATTAATCAGTAAGAAATCTTCCTGGGCTTTAGATAGTTCCCCAAGGGAGCTGCTAAGCCAGCGGCACAAGAGTTGGTCTCCCCTCTTTTAGAAGAATGAGCCCATTTCTTTAAAAAAGGAATTTTTACTCAGCATCAGAAAGTTGATTGTTTTAGGAGGAAATTGTCTCATTACAAGCTGATTTTCCTGAGTATAAATGAAATCTTTCAATACAGGAATTCTCACAAGCATGAGAAGTGGTAAGATCTGCAATATGGGCAAATCCAATTATTATCGTTAGTTTGAAAGTCACGTGTTAGGCCTTTCACACTAAAATTTTTTAATATAATTTTAACTATTATACACACAATGTAATACACAAATATATATTCACACACGTCTATATATGCATTCAACATTAAGGATAGTCAGTCTTCTTTGTTCAATATCTGACATCCCCACAGTCAAATTCCTAACCCTTTTTCATACATTCATTATTGGACACCTAAAGGCTAGGTTTGGGGAGAGTCGATGACTGACAAAATGTTAGCCCCCGCTTCCTGGAGCTCAGAGACCAGTTGACAATGCCCCCACGTTGCTACTCCCTGTTAAGAGATGAAGCTTTTAAAAATAAATAATTAGTCAACTTTAACCTCAACTTTCAGTTTTCCCTTGGAATCTCTACTTCAAATAATACAAAAGACAAAGGTCAGAGAGATAAAGGGGAAACACAATTGAGCTGGAAAGCCTGAGACCTTCTCTTAGAAAGCCTAGGTGTCTTTCATTTTAATTCTCTTGGGAACACTAAACTTAGATTTTGTTTATCAAACTTCCGTCTCTTGCCCTTAGGGTTAGAAGGGAGCTATGACTCTAGATGCCTTAAAAACATTTCTGTGTTTGGGCCACAATTAGCAATTAAATAGATTTACTGACAGAGCTCCCTTCATCATTGTGGTGAGTTTGCTTGACAGAATCCACACTAGCCAGGCAACAACCTGCAGGACAGAGCTGGGTAAACATCAGGTAAATAGGATCAACTGTCAAAAGCCAATCTGGATTCTGCCAGCTGGGGAATTCTTTGTCCTCAAAAATACGTGTTCCTTGTATAGCCTGGATCCTTTTTAACAGAAATTTCCAGATTTTAGGATTTTTATAGACCAGTAAAATTTAAAGGAAAGTAAAAATGTCTATTACTTATCATCATCATATAATCTTAACAAAAATAAGGGCAATAATTCTATTCTACAAATATATGGGGCATAATCTCAGAGTGAAGGGCAGATCTTAACGTGGCAGGATATCAGTGCTCTTAAATGACATCATTCTCCCTATTTTTCTCATTCCTCGGCAGGCCCAGGGCTGCTTTGTGGACCAACATGGGTTTATGGATCAGCATTCCAAAACCACTGACTAGGGAATGCTACCGCTATCCCTCTTGCTTCGCCTCTACAAACACGGTTATGAGCTCCAGGCCCCATCCCTCTGATGTTTTTTCTCTCTATTTCCTTCTGCTATTCATCAGAGAGTGAGTTTATTCATTCCTGAGATGTTTTGGTTGCCCATAACCCTACTAAAGGATAACTAAATAGAGAACAAAGGAGAAGGGGGTGGTTAGAGAACAAAGGCCCAAAGACAAGAAAAATCCCAAGATTCAGTAGATTCAGTAAAAGGAATCTACTGGCAATCAGAAAAAATATTTTATGAAAAATAAAAATCATGGACTCCAGAACTCTATATAACAGGAAATATTTTATGAATGATAATTTTTATATTAGAAAACTCACCCAGAAATATCCAATCAAACCAATGTGATTGGGAGAGTACTTATTGATAAAATGGAGGTGGTTCCTTCTACAATCCAAAAATGCAACACCGAAATACATATTCTGACCATAGCAATTCTATTAAGCTATGCAAACAAAATGAGAAGAGGAAGGGTGGAGTGAGACAAGAACAAACCAGGGTTGGATTCACTAGGTCACCCAGCCTCACCTGAGCCCTCCCTAATGGAGTTCCCTTTTTCACCCATAATAACGTCCTATGGCACTGCCTTCAGTGACAATTGAGAGCCCTCTTTAAGTTCCTCTGGTCTCCAACCCCATTTGGTTCTCCTATCCTTCACTTCCTACTACTGAGATTAAAGTCATGTGAAGTGAGTTATTTTAATATGTCTCCACCTTTACCCCTCCTCCCTTCCTTCATGGTTCTTGGTCCTTACTACTCATTCAGGATGTCCATCTTTTCCCCACTTGTATGTCTTCAATCTCTTCTACTCTTCTTTATTTTTACCAGTAAATATACTCAAGTCTAAATTCTCTCTATAATGAAATAGATGAACAAACAAAACTCACAGACACTGTCTTTCCTTCATTTCACCTCAAACTTCTTTAAAGAGTCTTCATGCCTTTACCCTCATGTCTATTCATTCCTTAATTCCTTGCACATGGGCATGTGAAAACGTTCTAAGTCTGTGATGACTTCCTAATTACTGAATCTAGAGACCTTTTCTTAGTACTTATTTCTCAATCTCTCTTCAGGATATGACACTGTTGACCATCCCCTTCTTCTGAGATGCTCTTCTGCCAGGATACCAAGTGTGATGGTTCAAAGCTTTATGGACCCCAGAGAAGTATGTTCTTAATCTATTCCAGTGGTTGTGGATACATTGTGAGTAGGGTCTTAACTTAAGGTGTGACCTACTTCATTCAAGATAGGTCTTAATCCTCTTACTGGAGTACTTTATAAGAGAATGAAATTCAGACAAAGAGAGAGAAAAGCATGGAAGCAAGAAGCCGGAAGCAATGAAAACTGGAGGAGAAAGGAGAGACCAGCAGATGCTGCCATGTGCCTTGCTTGCCATGTGACAGGGGAGTACAGGATCACTGGCAGCTGGTCTTCAAGGAGAAAGCATCACATGATGATGCCTTGATTTGGACATTTTTCTAAGCCTTAAAACTGTAAGCTTGTAAGTTAATAAATTCTCATTGTTAAAGCCAACCCATTTTGGTATATTGCTTTCTTCAGCCTAGCAAACTAGAACACCAAGGCATTTTATTACCTCAGTCTATTTTCTAACTTCTTTGACAAACCTCTCTCTTTATCTGCCTCACCCACAGCAATCCTAGCTATTGTCCAGGGTCTTGAAATGGCCTCATCCATGGCAGTGACTTCACTTTTTCCTTGTGCTGAAGACTTCCAACTCTCTCTCAATTGTCACTGTTTTTCTGTATCCGTAAATGTCCTATACATATTTTAAATTCAGCTACTCCTGTATTTTAGCCACAAATTCAACTTCCTCATATCTTTAATTTGGTTCATTTTAACATGCCCAGAATCCTCCTCTGCACTCAGGCACTCAGATTCAAAAACTTATTCAGCCTTGTGTCCTTGCCTTCAAATAATGGTCTAATCCAATAGTCTCCCTCTAACCCACTGTCAACCTCCTAGCCCAGGCTGGCATAAATGTGTTCAATTTGTTCCTCTGTGGTCTTAATAATCTGATAGATCAACCTGAGCAGTTGACAAACTTTTTATTGCAAATAATAATATGTTATCTTTTCTGATGTAAATAAAAAAATGAATCTTTTATGCATTAACTTTTAAAATTAATTTGTGCATCTGAGTAACTGCTAGATGAAGTTATGCTTTCATACAGAAGAGGTATAGCAACATAAATGGTCCCATTCAGCCTTTACCTTGGACATGGCTTCTATATCACCCACAAATCCCTCAGCTTCAAGTTGAGGGCCATGCTGGGTGAGTAGGCAAATTGCATGATCCCTTGTATATGCATTCTTTCCAGATGCAGCAGATATACATTTGAATACCTACTATTGCTAAGACTTTAAAGTAATTATTTGATTTGATCCTGTGAAGATAGACATTATTGTCTCCATTTTATTGGTAGGGAAGATGAGATTAAGATAAGTGAAGTGACTAACTGTTCAAGGACCCTTGGCTAGTACATGGGAGAAGTGGGATTTAAGCTCACATCCTGACTCTAGGTTGAAGTTTCTTTCTGGAATGTCACAGCAGCTCCTTGTAATTCTGTGATTCTGTACGTTTGATTCTGTTGGCCCTGTGACTGTGAGTGAAAGTCTGGAATATCCTGGCCTTAAAATCAACATCCCCACAGTGGTGCCCATCTAGTCTCTACAATGGCTAGCTCTTTTAAGCCATTAGATAATCAGGCTTGGATCTCATGCATGGTCAGGCCCCAAGGTCTTGGCAAAGGAGACTGAAACCATGGGTACCAATTTTTGCCTTCAGGTGCCTGTGAGAACTAATGCAAAGACAGTAGGAAATGAATGAAATATTCAATAACTAGTCTTTTTTTTTTTTTTTTTTTGGTTATTTTGTTTTGCTTTCTTCATAAAAAAGAGTGCTTCATAAATCCATTCCCTTAGAGATACACAAACATGAAAAGCAATGTCAATAAATAATACTACTATAAATATGGGGAGGCTAGTGAGTGTTTGACTTACCATTCTCACTGCCAGCTTAGACTCATATCATCCTCTTATGTGTTCCATGAGAGAATTTCTGCTTCTTGAAAGAAATACCATGATGTATGTGTGCCCATGTGTGCCAGTGTGTGTGAGTGCATGTGTGTGAATGGGTGGATGAAAGTATGTGTATGTGCTTGTGTGTGCCGATGTAAGGAGGATTAAGAAAGGAGACTGCAGTTCTGGATGTGTGAGTTTCATTCTGAGAATATCAGGAAATCCAACTTTAGCTGCAGACCTGAATTATCTTTTCTAATCTACTACATACAGCAGTCAACCTAATCTTCTGGTTTGGTTTTTAAAAGTCTGACTATCATCTACTCAATTGATTCCAAGAAGAATAAAGGGGTATGATTAACCCTAATGCTCAAAACTAATCACTTGTAGAAACTCAATCAATTTTATGGCATCTTCATTTTACAGATGAGAAAACCGAGGCTTAGAGCATTTAAGAAACTTGCCTAGTAAACAGCAGAACAGTAACTAAAATCCAAGTCTGTTCAACTTCAAAGCCAGTGCCTTTAACCACTGAACTATAGTGCTGGTGCTTAACCTGGGAAATTTCACAGAATCAGGGTCGTGTCTTCCAGACTTGGCCACTGGTAGTCCAGGGTTTATAGGAAGAACTCAAATTTCATCTCCAGTGATTCCAAGGCTAAGCCACCAGTCATTGGACAAGAAATTAAAAAAGAAAAGTCTCCCTTCCCTCCATGCACTCACACAGAGAATTTCACATGCCACGAATCTCTCCATCATGTTATGGCTAACTAATCCCCCCGTGCTCTGACCCTTTCAGAACAGCTCCCTTCTTTTCCTGATCTAATTCCTTGCTTCAGAATGCTGCTCGTGGTGTCTGAAAGCCCGGGGGTGTGGCCAGGGCCCAGTGCCTGTGAGCTCTCCCAAGCAACCATGGGCAGCTTAGCACAAATGGACCTGCAAGCCAACATTAATTTCCTGTCTTCCAGTCTGAGAGCTCCTGATAAGCTGTTGTCTGGTTAAGGAGCCAAAGGGAGACTCAGACTCTGGTTCTAGCATACTCACCACTTTGTTCCTCCCTGCCAGAGTTCTTCCATCCAGCTGCAGCTACCCAGGCCTAAGTAGGACTCCAGGAGCAGTTTTCAAACAGAAGTCCCCGTCCCTTTCTCCACCTCAACCCCACTTGGGCTGGCCTCCTTGCTGTCGGTATCTCTGCCAGCCTGGCCATGCCCATCTTCAGAGAATCTCAATGCATTATTGAAAAATGTCTTCCTACAGCAGGCAGAGAAATGAAAGCTTTCCCCTTTTCAATTCTTTCCCTGTTTCGAACAAAGAAATGGAAAAAAAAACTGGCTCATAAAGAAAAACAGAGAAATCCAAATTGTTTAACAATTTAATTTTCTCTCAAATCTTAGTAGAGAGGTTGGAAGTATTTGTGTAAATACTGGTGTGTAAAGAGTTAATTGCCTTTTGGAGGAAATAGTCTTGTGAGCATTTTCATTGCTTCTCCTCTCCAGCCACCCTCCTTATCCCTCAATTCAGATAAAAATAAAAGAGTAGGACTAACAGGATGAGACCAGAATAAAAAGTAGGTTCTGATAGAGTAGAAATGTTCATTGAAACTTAACAGTTGACATGTGTATGGGCATTGGGAAGGCAGAATTAACAGACATGAGCTCTGTTCTGAATAAGTTGATACTTAACAGGCAAATAGTTACACCCTCCTAGGTTTGCATATGAAATCACACGATAAGTTTTACTGCATCTTTCCATTTTCTTACGTTTGCAAATAAATCCAATCATTTCACCAACTTGTCTTTTCCTTCTTTTGAAAGAGCAGTTTCAGAATTTTGCATAGTCTTAGAAGTATCCCTAGCAGTGAGTTAAGAATAGGAAGATTATTTGAGGTTGCAGTGGGGAAAAAAAATGTTGAGCAATATTGGTCTGAATGATTTTTCACCCCTAAGAAGGGAGAAAGAACTAACATATGCTCTGTCACCTCAGCTAAAATATCAGTAAGTTACTTGAGGAGCAGTTTATTAGGAACGTGTACTGTGCTCCCCTACTCCTCCCTACTATACCCAAGACAAAAGTACCCCCCTAACATGTAAGCATATCTCCAGAATAACACCACCTTGCTCTGTTGACCGTCAGTTGCTTGAGGACCCATGCTTGAATTTCACTGGCATTCCCTGTGCCTCGCAAGTAGCAGGTGATTCACACATATGTTTGGAGCAGGCCACGCAGTAGGGATGGTGATGCACACGGAAGGCTGCTTTTTGTGTAAGTCATTGCCCTGGTTGCGTAAAAATAATGAGTCCTCTCGGATCTGTTGTGATCTGCTCTATCTTCCAGGAATCTGGTGCTGAGAGTGATAAATATTTTAAGAGACCAAGGACTCCATAGGATTTGGGATTAACTGGTAATCAGAATGGCAATTGGTGAGAAGCAGGAGCTTTTTTTTAAACCAACAATAAGTGCTGCATTTCAGAAACTTCCCTCATTGTCCTAAACCTCTGGGCAATGCCCTGTTCTAGGAGGGAAGATTATCCCAGCCTGGTAGCTAAAGACTTTCTGCAGGGACACTAGAGCAATTGTCTGAAGGAGAAACCATGCCCTGGGGGTCCATCTATCTTGCAGGCTAAGTTGCCTCACTGGGGAGCCCTCCTAGCTCTAGAGACACCTCTGCCGGTATTTTGGAATGGGTAGGCCCTGCATGGAAAGCTGATCCTTTCGTATGCTCTCTACCCTCCTGCTCTCCATCTGCATACTCTCCATCCACATCAGCATTCCAGCTGTTCTCACAACCAGTTGACTTTGCCCTGCAGCACTGGTCAAAGGAGGGTGCTGACTCCCACATATCAAGGAATTCCATCCGATCAGTCCTACAACAGAAATCTGGTGAATGACCATTCATTGTCACTTTCCGGAGGTGTCACTGTTCCAGCCTGATAGGCTGGTAGTGTTTGGGTTTTTCTTGTTGCTCCAGCAGTGGTTTAGGATTGTGGGGTGAATACTGCTCCATGTCTTAGGAAAACCATTTTCTGATTCGGGCCCAGCTACTAAATACCTGTGTGCCTTGGGGAAATACACCAGCTTCTCAGAGCTTCTTTTACCCCCTCTAAAATGAGAGGCTAAACCTGACACTCTCCCAGACTTCTTCTATCCCTAATATCCAAAAGGACCTTCTCACTCCTCTACCACATGCCATCAGTATTCACCAAAACTCTTTTACCAAAAGGGAGAATAACTGGAAATATTAACAGAAGAGGCCAATACACTGAGCTCTGTGGCCTGTTTCTGTTCTGAGGCTATTTCATGTCTTTATGTTCTTACACTGAGAAAAACCTGGTCTGTGCCAATCTACATCAAATGGCAGGAGGATGTGCGAGAGAGGAGGAATCCAGATGAAACCTGGGATCCAGGTCTTTCAAATGGCAAACTCATTATGATACGGTCTTCCGACAGGCTGGGGGATGTCACGACTCATCCGAAGCCCTCCGGCTGCCCCAAGCTCACACACAGCTATGTGTCACAAGAATCACAGCAGGTCTTGTCAACGGATACTGAAAATGTCAAAAAGCAAAAGGGTGGCATTTGGGAGATGTCAAGGAGGGCTGGGGGAGTAGTTGTGATGCTTGTGGGACAACCAAACAACAAACAACCAACTAGAAGAATGACCTGCATCATTTAACTTGGAGACAAGTGAAAAGAGGAAAGAGGAAAGTGAGGAGAAAGGCTAAGACAAACAGGAGTCAGACCTTCTGTCATTCAAGCAAAACTGTAATACTAGAAATTTGGCCTCATTTATTTAGCTAGCCTTTTATTTACTACCAGCTCTGTGCTCGGTATAATGCTAGGTAGAGAAGACGTCTATTTGAATTAGGAAAGGAATACAATGCAAATTAAAGGACCATGGCTTTGGAATAGAAATCCCTGGATTCAAATCTTGACTTTAGTGCTTACCAGTCATAATTCTGGGCAATGACAAAAATCTTAGGTCCTCAGTTTCATCACATATAAAGTAGGGCTAACACCATGGTCTTGCAAGATACTTTTAAAGATTTAATTGGCTTATGACAATGTTTAACCTTATCCAAGCCCTATGGTCATAGAAAACAGCAAAAGTTAAAAAGCTCCCCCATCCTTTCTGTATTCCATAAAACTGCAAAGAACCACTTTGTCCATATGACTTAGATAAGAGTCACAGATTTCCTCTTCTATATCTATGACAAATCTAGACACAGGTCATCCAAATTCCCATGCTTTGCCTCATAACTGATTAGATGAACTGCTTGTCCCCACTGATCAATCCAAACAGAATGTTTGCTAACCAAACTTTAGTTAAGCTTCTCTCCTTCCTCTAGACCCCTGGATTCTAATGATGCCTCCCAGAAAATAGGCTGCTTCAGCACAAAATATTCTCAGATCTACTTTCTGATTGTTGTCCTTTCACCCCAGTTTTTCTCTACACCCACTGCTTTCCTCTTTCTCTCGACAAAACAAAACACACACAGAACTTTTTGCTAACTCTTGAGATGCTTGCAGACCTCAGCTTAGGCAACTGTGTCTCCTATTGCAATAGTTCCTTTCTCCTGTTGTGTATTAAGCTTTATTAATGATCTTGAATCCCTCTCCCAAAAAGTGTAAACATGTTGACCACAAATAGAATGTAAACAAACTGAGGAAAGCACAGTTTTGTAAGAAGGATAACCAGACATTTGTGCAAAGAAATCCTACGACTGGCATGATGCCAGCCAGATGGGCCCTTCCTATAAAAGCCCCATGGAGCTACCTCTTGGGTGAGTATCAGGTTGAGACAGACAGATGCCTGCTCAGTGTCTCCCAGCTTCTGAGCTGTGCTGCGAAGCAGCTCACTGCCGCGCTCTCTGCAGCACTGACAGCGCCCCCTGCCCTCCACTTTGGATCCTACACTAAATGTCACATGGAACTTGGCTCCTGAACCTGTTCATTAAAGGTATCCACTTGCAGTCCAGTGGCTCTTGGGCTAATGGGTTTTAACAACTGTTGTATTTTCCACCTTTAAACGTATTTTGTGCATGACCTGGCTATTGCTCATTGGTTGCCTGGGGAGCTTGTGATTAAGCAATCAAATAAATAGACTTGAGCATCCCACTAGAGTCCTGTGAGATCTGCCATCAGGTGCTGAATTTACTTTGGATTTCAATCTGCTTTTGGTTTGTCACAACACTACATTTACACTACACCCCTTTGTAACGATCCTTTCAATTAAAGACTCCCTTCACTGCGTCCAGATTTGTTTTTCTCCAACTTTTTACTTTAAAATAATTTCAATCTTACAGGACAATTGCACAAATAATGCACAACCCTTACAGAGAAATCCAGCATATCGTCCCCAGCTCTGGATTTTTTTTTTTTTCTTCTTACAAATATATTACCAGCCACATAGCAGGCCCTTCCCAAGCAAAAGATGTTAGACAAGATGCTAGAGCTTGCGGTCCTCAGGTGAGGGTAGAGTGAAGCAACAATTACTTACAATTCAATATGCTGCTAGCTACACAAAGTGGATTAGAGTGCATGGATGGGATAATTAACTCTCCCTAGAGTAATGAGAAATTTCATGAGGAAGTGAAATCTGGTTAAGTGGGAGCCTTCTGAAGCAGACTCCAGGAACTGAAAGAGTGTGTCTGAAAGCAGAGGCAAGTCAAGCTAGGGGTGACTGTCCAATTGAGGAGAAATTTGTGTCTAATCCTGGGGTCTGTGCAGAGGAGGAACCCTGAAAATGCCCAAGAGGCCACGGCATGGAGGAGCCTGCATCCCATTATCTGGCTTTCCCCCCACAGATAATGAGGAGCCACCAAAGGTGTTTTCAACCCTGGAGTGACTTAAGAAACCCATTCAGCTGGTAATTTGGAGGATAGATTTGAATGAGGGTAGAGCTGGAAGAAGAGTTTGAGGAGATACATATGCACATAATCATTGTCACACAGGTATCCTTTAGCTTTTGCAATCTAATTTAATGCTTTATTTGGAATAGGGTCAGAATTAAAGAAGGGGCAAAGAGAATGGAGGGGAAGGGTCATATCAAAGGAATGGTGTCCATCTGCTAGAGGGAAGAATGCTAAGTTTCCATTTAAATGGATCGCTTTTCATTAATATAGCTCTATGTAGTTAATTAAAATAAGTGAACTATTTACAAACATGAAGGGATTTCTCTCTAGGTGGCTAAAGATTTAAGCCCGGAAAAAAGCATATGAGATTTTGCCATTTTCTAAAATCTCTCAGTAAATTTCTTAAGTGTATCAGCACGTTAACTTCTCACTCTACATAAGGCTTTCTGCAGTGAGTGTACAAGTCTGTTGTACAAAGCAGTGCATAATACAAATAGGGTCTCTACCCCCAAGGTTTACTGACTTAGTGAGGAGATATAAATACATGCCAAGGGTATGGAGCAATTCAAAAGATAACTGACAATTTAGTGCAAAAAGTACACAATACATAGCTGCCAAATTTATGCATTATTGATGCATATATAGATTTGCAGAAAGAGAAATTACCAAGAGCTGGATTCTAAAGGGAAGATTTCCTTGAGAAGGGGACACAACAGCTTAGACTTAAAAGGGCAGGCAAGATTTGGTTGCTAGTAGGAAATGACGTCCTCTGCCCCACCAAGCACCTGTTTCTTAGATCCACATCCTCATAGAACCTTGGAAAAGCATCGCAATGCAAAATGTATTTAAGATGAGAAACCATATTTAAGCCAATCTCAGTTTGCATTTGATTTTTCACTGATTAGGTTCTGAATATTGGATACTCTGTGCAAAAAGTGACTGAGGCACATCTTTTAATGGGAGGATCTGTGTTGGACCCTGACCTCATCAGTAATTTATTCTTGGTTTCATTCACTTGCCAGTCAATAAAATCAGAGCTTGACCATCTACTTTCCTGTTAAACCTGAGGGTGTTGTCTCAATGCATTTATAGATGAAATGAACCCCAAGCTTTCTAAGTTCATTAAAGAAAAGAACAATTTTAATTTTTAAAAAGGGCTACATAAAACCATGCTGGGTAATTCTGGATAAATAATAATTCCATGAATGAACAAACCAATAATTAATTACTGTTGTGTACCTACTCTATTTTCAGGACGATTCAGAGGAAGTTTAGAGGATTTGCAAAAGTAAAATATGTCTCTGAGAGCACTAAAAGCTGAGGAAAGTCTTATTCATCTTTGTATTTCCACCTTAGAAAAGAGTAAATGAGATACAGGCAGAAATAATATCAAGAGCAATATCTGTTCCTGTATTTCACACCACGGGGCAGAGTTGTCCACAGAAATAAAATGCAAGCTTCATATGTCATTTTTGCCACCTAAGTAATTTTAAATTTTCTAGTAGCCACATTGTAAAAATAAAATATGTAAACTGTGAAATTACATTAATCTATTTTATTTAACCCAATATATTCAAAATACTATCCTTTCAAATGTGGCACTAGCTGCATTTCAAGTGTTCATGAGGTAATGACTACCATACTGGACAGAAAAGCTACAGACATTGACTGGCTTCTTTAATCTGGAATGTTCAGTAGGAAAAGACCTAAAAATAAATAGACAAAATTTGTTGTAGATTTCCTATGGAAGAATGTGCAGAGCATGCTACAGGAACAAGAGGGAGGAGATCTTAGCAGACCTGAGTTTTCATAGGTGGCAGAAGGCAGCCTTTTGGAAAAGGAGGAGAAGAGCAGAGGGTCAGCATTGAGTAAAGGCACAGACACAAGTTGGGAAGAGTCACTCAGAATTCTCTGTCCTGGGCGTGTGTGGAAGATGGCCAGGAGAGAAGATCCTGAAGGGCCTCTTCTGTCAGGCTAAGAATCTGGATCGAATTCTGCATGGTAAGGAAGTGTGTGTGTGGGAGGCCACGACCTCCTCTTCATCATTAAGTTGTAGTGTCCTAAGGGCAGGCTCACAGCTTGCGTTGCCTTCTGTCCTGGGTGGCTACTAGGGAAAGGAAGCTAGATGCTCCTTTCTATTCTTTAAGTTCCCTCTCTGACTCCAGTCCCAAGAAGGATGACAGCTGAAAAGTTTGGGTAAATTCTAGACATTTTAGTGGTCCTCAGTGATAACACGGCTTCCTATAGTAAGCAAAATTGAAGATGTGAACCATTATGAGGGATTCTTCCCTCTTTAAGCTCTATTCCATAGGGTGAGATTGGTCCAGAAAGAATTGCTCTGAAAAGCTATTGGGCAGACTCCTAGGCTGGTTCCCTGTTCTCTCTCTCTTTTTCTCTTTCTTTCTCTTTCTCTAGATTCCTGCTCCCTGGAGACATAT
This sequence comes from Tolypeutes matacus, assembly GCA_026826555.1. NCBI lineage: Eukaryota > Metazoa > Chordata > Mammalia > Cingulata > Chlamyphoridae > Tolypeutes > Tolypeutes matacus. The sequence continues at coordinate 9,517,269 of JAKSZT010054226.1, forward strand.
CCCTGCTGGGAACTGTCTCACCAGGAGACATCCTGAGGTCAAGGGGTCTGAACCTAAGCATTGGGCAAGCTCTACAGGCTCTCAGGGTCGTTCTTCAGTTTTCCTCAACAAAAGTGGCATTTCTTCCCAGGCGAGTGCTAAAATGAGATGGGCCAGAATCAGCTGGGGGCCTAGGAGAAATAGGAAATAAGGATCATTTTGGTTCCAAGCCTGGCTATAGTCCATGCCAAAAGATTCAATCCCCTATATCAGAGGTTCTCATGAGTCTCACGTTAAAATCACCCAGGAACCATTAAAACATACTGATACATATATGTATGTATGTATATACATACATACCCAAGATACTAAGGATAGAGCTTTGAAAGCCAGTGGTTTCTTTTGTTTTGCTTTGTTTTGTTTGTTGTTGATGCTGATTTTTTCATTCTCCCAGGTGACTCCAATGAAGTCACTGCCATGTAGCATGAGGCAATCTCACAAGAGGCCAAAGACTCATGAACATTAAGAGTGTATGGTTGCCTCACCTTGTCCCTTGGGAGGTTTCTCTTGAGAATCTTGAGAGGATGATGACAAGCAAGACAAGAATAGACACTGGATGTCCAGAACTTAGAGGGCTCGGCTCAATCCTATCCCTCAATAGGGCCCAACACAGCACTGGGCCAGCGAGGACATTCACTATGCTTTAGCTGAACTCTTAGAAGAAGAAGCATCAAGGGCATGTGAGAGACACATTGAAGACCCTGGGAGATGGGCCAGGACATCAGAGCAGCAATGTGGGTAAAGGAATAATGCAATAATGCAGACCAGAATTACCCTAGATTCGATTTGATGATAGTATTGTTTGTTTTTGCTAGAATGAGAGGAGAACAAATAAAAGATTAGGTGGATGTTATTTGTTTGTTTGTTTCAGATGACCAACATTGATTTAGGAAACTTTCACATAGGAGATGAGGCAAATTGTTATGGTTTCAGGCTTCTCCTACTGCATATGTTGATATCAATTTACTTTGATTTAAAAATGGCCATCTTTATTTACCTATTTTTTTTTATCATCAGTTCAATATTAAAGAGTATGGCCAGTATTGCTATTCTTTATTCAGAGAATAAAATGAATAAAGTTAAGCTGAATTAGTTTGACTGAGGTCACATCATAAGTTGACACATAAACCTAGACAAGAAGTTACACTATTGTTTCTTTCTTCTTGGTCATTTCCAAGTTTTGAGAGACCACAGAAGCCTGCTGATAACTCTATCCCCATCAGATAACTGGAGAGGGCTGGTCTTCATACCCACATACCTTCCAGATGTTCTTTCCAGGACACCCCATCGCTATGGAGGTGCAAGAGCCTCCTTGGAAGAAGAGATGACCACAGACACAACACATGGAGTTTCTGGCCCTTTCTGAGTACCTGAGCTTCCAGGGTCTTTTCCTCCTAGCCTACTGGGAAAGCTTCGTATCTCCACTCATTCCAGGGCACCCAAGGCTGCCTTTAGAATGGATCTCTCTACAAGAAGGGTGCTCAGGAAAACCTGTGAACACAGCCTGTCAAAGTCGCACCTTTCCTGCTCTCCTGCCTCCACGCCAGCATGCAGGCATCACAGGTGCCTCTGAAGAACTGGAGGGTCAGGCTGTTAGCAAGAGGCCAGCACCTAAGGGCTGTGAGCGTTATTTTACAATGGATTTGGTTCGATGACGGTGGGCTGATGTTGGATCAGAGGGACCTCTGAACATAGAACACTGCCTGTCATTCAGATTACCTGCTGGACTAAACCTGAGCCCTGGGGCGAGTTTGACTGCAGTGAATGAACTAATAAAAACGAAAAGAGCCAGTATGACCTGCCTGGACCATTGGAAAGAAGGCAGTTTTTATGAGCGGTGCCCGAAGATGCTATGTGATGGGAGAGATCCCCGGGTGCAGACACGGCTGCCCTCCACATCAGGCTTTGCTTCCTAAAGAAATGTTGTAGAAGTTCTTAATTTGGGGATATTTCTTAGAAAGAGGCTTTGTCAAAGGCAGCTGCAGACCCAGCACCAGACTCCTCGAGGGGACACCAGCAGCAGTGCTGTTTTGGATTGAGGGGCGCCAGGAGATGCCAGCACAGCAAACAGAAGCAGAACAGGAGTCAACAGACACCAAGAAGCCAAGAAGCCCACTACATGGGGTCCATGTGAAGCATGCCTTGGGGCTCCAGAATGCTCTGGAAGGGATTTAAGAAGAGCTTCTGTGATGGATAATTTTATGTGTCAACTTGGCTAGATTATGGTGTCTGGTTTTTTTTGGAATTAACATCCAAAATCAGTTGAGATATTACTCTCAGCAACGTGGGTGGACTTCAGACAATCAGTGGGAGGTCAGAACTGAGGGTTTCAAGGATTCTACCTTGAGACTACACCCTCCACTCCTTGATGGCCTCCCCTACAGAGTTGGACTAAAGACTTTGAGGCTCCCAGAATTTTCAGTCTGTGACCTTCTTTATAATAAATCCCTGAATATACATATATAATATATACACATATATACACATACATAAATATTTGTTTATCTATACTTACACCTATACCTATATCTGTCTATATACACATATATCTGTTGCTTCTGTTTCCCTGAAGAAACCTGACTAATGGAGCTTTCCATTAACCTAGAGAGGTAGAGCTTGAGAAATAGTTTTTGGGAGTATTACTGTAACTCTGTTTTAAGCCCCATGCTGGCATGGAGTTTCTAGAGTGAATAGCAGCTTAAGGTGTTACCTGAAAAGTCTTGAATCCTCACAGTAGGGACATGTTTTCAGACATTGGCCTGAAATGCTTGGGTAAGTATTTTGAGCAGTGGGGATTTCTGGGCAAGAACATTTTCCCAAGTTTTTCAAATCACAGTGCATAAATAGTTGCCTACTTAGCTTGTGTGCAACATCAACATTACACGTGCTATGTGTAGTCCAACATGTGAGGCTGTGTAGACAGACAAAATTCCAGGTTCCAAATCTGGCTCTGACTCTTACTAGTTAAGCTGCCGCAAGGTGAGTTTTGAGGATTTGTGTTTTGTCTTGTTTTTGTTTGTCTTTGTAAACCTCTCTGAAACTATTTCCTCATCTAAAAAAAAAAAAAAAAAAAAGGATGATAACAACATATAATTCATGGGACTGTTTTACCCACTAAGTGAGATGATATACAGGAAGTTCCTAGCATAAGCCCTGTCCTAGAGCAAGTATTTGGTAAATGATGGTGATTAGTAGTGTTGAGTCCAGATACCAGCTTCTTCCATGTTTACCAAGTCTGCAGCCCTGATATCTCCTTAGTGAACTTCACTCCTGCAGGTCCCCTGCCTGTCACGATGCCGTTGGGCAGGCATCACTAATGACCACAAATGCCTGCTCATGCCCAGAGAAAGCTAACATCTGCCTTTCTCCTTAAAGGCCTGAATCCTTTAGAACTGCTAGGTCCTGGCCAAAAACAAGAGCAGACGGTGCAGCTGTTCACCGTCCCTTACCACCCATGCTCCAAGGTCCCAGCATGTCCAATTCACCATTGTCCATCCTTCTCCCAACTCCTTCTTGAATTTCTGGCAAACTGAGTTCACAGAGGCTTAGAACGCTTTGGGGGGAGGGTTTCCTACCCCCCAGACTTCCAAGCAGCTGCAGCATCTGAGCACAAATTCAGTAATGTTAATGAATCACCAGATCTCACCATTTCACCCTTGGCTGCTCTTCAAAACGTTCATGTGGGAAAGTTCAGGTGGTTCTTTTGAAGGCGCACACACACGCTCCCCCAAATTACCCACACTGTGGCCTGTTGCCAGCCTGTGTGTGAGGAGCCAAGCCCACTATGAATGTGCAGTTTTGCAGTCTGTGAAGGCACAGTGGTAGATTACCCAGGAGAATGGCCTTACAGTTTTATAAACTATTTATTAGGTCCATCCTGGAGAGCTACATCAATATGGCCATTGGTGAAGCAAAGCAGAAGCTATAAAAATATCATCTATCCCAAACAAGCTTCATAATCAAACAATGCCCCGTGCTGGCTTGGACACGCTGGCATTCTGACACATAAGGGCCTTTTCCATCTTTAAAACAGACCATTAAAACACCAGAACACTTTGGCTCACAGAAGTCTAAATCAAAAGGGAGGGGAAGAAAGAGAACTCTTTTCTCCAAGAGTAATAATGCTTTTTCCAGCTCCTAGGAAAGCTCATTGCGATATAGATGCAATATTGCTTTTTTCATTGTGGCTTCTCAGTTTCTTTCTAACATCCAGAAAATATCCCAGAGGTTCAAAATTACCCCTTCCTTTCCTCCAGGAATCCTTTCCTTTTCACTCCATATATAACACCATAACTATACTATGATGCCTTCACTATTATTTTGTTGTTTTCCCTTTGAATAAAAAGATATTGTTTGATACACATACCAGAAGGGAAATAATTATTAATAAATAGTATTATTATAATAATACTCGGAATTAGAATGATAGCAGCCAGTTCTGTGCCCCAGTACCTCACGGCAGAGGAGAACAGGAGGCAGATCAATACACTGGTGGTTATTATGATTAACATTTCCAGCCAGTGCCCCTCCAGTTGGCTCCAAACGCATCTTAATAAACTGCATCCCAAATACCCATGTATTTCTACCTTATTGCATCTGCTAGAGTGAGATAATATGTGGACTCGAGAAAAAGTGACATTCGGTGAATGCACTGCAGAGTGTTATATAAGGAAGCTAAATCTCACTCCCCACCACCTGTCATACTGCTTGTGGCTTCTCATGATGATTTGAGAAATCAATCTGCAACTAAAATTCACACATGGGGGTGCTCTGCTTTGGACTGGGGGCTAATGAGGAAGGATATGACGTAAGATTGAGAGGGCAGAAGAAAAAAGAAAAGAAAAGCCTCTACAGGACGTGAGCAGTCCGGCTCAGAGGGGTACTCTAATTACTATTTGCTCTATAAAAAAGTATGGGGACACAAAATATGCACAGCTCAATAAACTGCAGCTAGCCTGATTAATCCTGAGTTTCAATGTGGGAAATGTCCTCTATGAAATTTCAATTATTTTTAGATTTGGGTGGAATTTGAGGATAGCAAACAAAGGGCACCAGGATGGACTAAGAATTACAAGCAAAGCATGTGATGTGTGCAAAAGGGCAGGTATAGCACCTTGTTCACTTTCCCCTTTGTCCTCACTGTTACTAAACGTCTACTGCCTTCCCATTACCCTGAAGATGCACATCCCCTGAGTAACCTAGATTGGTATATAAGGGAAGAGGAAGGAAGTAGCACCTGTAATCATATTTTTGTTTGTTTATTTGTTTTTCAGAATTTAAAGCCAGAAAGTTGGTCACCTCAGAACTCCATGAACCATTAAGAAAAGCAAAGAGATATCAGAGTGAAAGGTGCTGATTCCAAAGAAGGGGACAGATTTTAGAGACCCGGGGGCCCTTCATGCAATGGCAGCAAATTGTCCATTAAATAATAAACAACCAGATGTATAGGTTGGAGAGGTAAATGAATACATAACAAAGAATAAACAGGTCTGGGTTCCAGAATCTGTCCTGCCAATGACCACCTTTGCCATCTTGTTCAAGTCAACTAAACCTTGTTCCAGTTTTCCCCAAAGAAGAAAAGCTCAAGCTCGAGATGTATGGCAATGGTCTTGAGCTCTGTTAAAGAAACAAAGTGTTACACACTGGTGCCCATCAGGGTTTGATCAAGCCAGTTGGAAGTCTCAGCCCAGGAGTCTGCTCTCTTACTCCTTTTACTCCTTAAAAAAAAAAAAAAAAAAAAAAAAAAAACTATGAAAGAAAAAAAAAATCCAGATGGCTTATGAGGAAGAAAAATATTGGAATAGGTCTTTCACTTTCAAATTTTTCTCAGTAGCACAGCTGGATCTTCCACGTGAAGGGAGTTAGGGAAATCTCAGTGAGGGCTGCTAACAGTGAAAATGATAGGGTTTTCTGTGAGAAGTGATGGGAAGAAGCACTGCCCCCCTGAAAAAGTCATCACTGTGGGTCCATGTGGTACCATAGCTGCAGACTGCCGAGGGGATTCTCATCAGTGACAGCAGCATGAAGCTGCATGTTGCTGAGGCAAATAGGCATGCACGCAACAACCTCACACATCTGCTGAGAGGCAATCACATGTTCAGGCTAAGAGCAGACCAAGGGATTTCCAGATGTTTGAAACTGGGAGCCGAGATCACAATGTTACACCGAAAGCCATATACCAAGCCTGGGCAATGCTTGTCTTCCCCTCCCCTTCAGCTTCGGCAATCTCTTTCCAGAGGCCTCTGGTTCCTACTTGTTTGACTGGTTGATCCCAGGTTGGTGAATGAGACATCCTGCCGCACATCCACAACTGGAAAAAGCCATCAAATAGCAAATATTATGTGCAGTGGCAACATTACATTTCCATTAATTTGAAATAGAAAGGGAGTCTGCAGAGTGTCATTATATGTAGGTAGGTGGACAAAATGTGTTTCAAGAACAAAGGTTCTGCATATGGAAAATTTCAACCCAATTTTTCCCACTGGAGAGACATTTTGATAATGTTAGTCAGTAAATAACCAATCAGTAAAAAATATCTAGTTAATATATAACTTTGAAGATGTCATCCATTGAACAAGTATTTCTTAAGAATCTATAATTTTCCAGGGAAATAATAAAAATTTCTTCTTTTGTAGGAGTGGTGAAAATGAAGCATTCCAGAGAAGTCATGGGAACTTAAGGTAAGCATGCTTAGAAAACCAAAGGAAGGTTTTTTAAATCAATTGAAGTTCCCAACTTTGCACAGATAAGAACTTTAAGAAATAAGTACATAGATATTTCAACTCTGAAAATATGATGGATAATGACTTCCTATTTGAAAATCTATACTTTTAAGTATATAAGGAAATTAGGAATAATCAAAAGCGATTACTGGATGTCTCCAATGGAAAAACAATACTTTGTTTAGAGCACACATTCTGGGTTGTCTCTTTCTAGCTGTTCATTGCCTTTGAGCTATTTCATAACTCTGTAAATTATAGATAATTGATAGCAATGCAAAATAATTCTTGTCTATAGACATGTAAATAAATTGCTTGGTAGAGATTCAATTGACTTCTCTCCCTCCCATTAAAAAAAGTTAGTTCCATGTCCATTTGTAAATTGATTTCAACATTTCTTTATTCCATATAAACTTGTGCTTCTTCAACTTTTCCTTTGAACTAGACATAACAGTTCCTTGGTTTCCTAATTAACGATGAGTTAAATAAAATATTTAACATGTGTCTATTTTATATTTGTATGCAAACCATTTATGAAAATGATTGATTAACAAGTACTTTATTTAGCCCAATAAAAGAAATATCTAAACTGACACAGAATATAACAGAATGTAAGAAAAAGTCATTGAATGATATAGAACTGGGACAATGAAGGAAGAACACATTCTCTACCTGAATCAGAGTAAGAAATGTCCTTTAGCCACAACTGGGTAACATTTCCTCAATCTAGCAGAGGAAGGAACTTTTCTAAAAGAAATACTAGAAATATACTGTAGTCATATCTGCATTTTATACACAGCTGGAAATCTGCAGTTGGTTTGTTCCTGGTACAGATTCAGACATCCTCAACAACCCATTTTGGCCCTCACAATGACCTGAAATAAAAAGCCCCCTTCAGGTGTTACAGGTCAAGGTTAATGAATTGGGAGGCCTTCTTGATAACATCATTAAAGATTCTGATCCTAGAGTACACAGAGCAGTTTTGTGGTAACTTTTATGGAGTGGTGTCTCAATATGCCAAAGGTTACAGACACAAAGTATATCTACATAACTTTAATCCTTGGAATTGCAACATCTGTTGTCCCTCTATACTTTTATTTCCTGATGTTTTAGACAAAGTTTTCAATTAAATGTATATGTATGCTGAACTTCATTATTTGGAAATAAGGATTGGCTTTTATTCAGATCCCAACCATGTGAGCGTAAACTGGTATACAAACAAAGTATACATAAACATATTTTCTTCTATTTTTTTAAAAAAGCAAACACTATTTGTGATAGTAAAAATCAAATTATAATTCACTTTGATTATTCATGAAGTTTATTCTTAACAAATATATTAACAAAGAATTCAAGAGAACCCACAGAAGGAGTTGATGTTCTGAGATAGAATGATTGTCTCTTGGCATTCAGTTCTCACTTACATTCTCTTAATTGCATCATTGACAATGATCCAACACTCACATTCCTTTTAACACCAACACACGCAGACCTGTTGGCAGTGAAGAACCATACCTCCGCGTGTCCCTCCATGCTGCAGGAGCTAAGAGAAGAAATGGAACCACTTGAGGTAGGATGGATAGTAACTGGCCAAAGACTTCCTTCCAACAGGGCTAAGGATTGGGTAGACCTCTCAGCAGTCTCCTGAAGAACCCACCCGAATAACCAAATATCACTTACCTAGGGAAAGACAGAAGGTAGAAGAGAGAGAGAAAATGAGTTAGTGTTTCACACAACCAATGTTCCACTGAGATGACCTACTTTAAGGAAAGGGATGTTTAATGCAATGCAAGTTCTCTACAAGCTCCAAGTAAAACCCAAGTTTTAAATAGATGCTGGAAAAGGTCAGTTGGGAAAATGGCATATTGTTGCAAAGGCCATGCAGCCTGCTGTTTGTTTTCTTTTCTGTTCTGGTGTTCTTTTACATTTAGCGACTGGAACATGAGCCTTGAAACAAGAGACTGGTTGGAGACTCCGTTATATGCCAAAGAAAGGGGAAAAATGCATACGACCCAGCTGCCTTAATGATTATGGAGGTTCTGTAGCTATGTAGTTCAGATGCTGAGAAGATTGAACTAATAAAAAAGAAATGAGAGAACTGTCATCACAGATTACATGGTATTTATTCCAAAATCTGTTCATTATAGAAATTTGCAAGACAAATAGGTTTTTAGCCAGGAATGGCAGCATTTTCCTCCTGGTAAGTGCATAACGAGGTACCCAATTTGTCTACAGCATAGTCTCTTTTCCTTGCAAATATGCCTGGCTCTAAATCCTACTAAAATTCTTGAAAATATTCATTAGGAGGTCAGCAAAAAAACAAGTGGAATTTGTAGAATTCTATACAATTTATTGAGGGTTCTCATAGACACCATTTTCTTTGACTCGTGTAGTAACATTTAACTCAGGGTAGAGCAGGTATTATTATCCCCCCTTCCATTTGTTTTTACAAATAAGGAAACTGGCTCAATTCGATTAATCACCTTGCTCCCAATCACACTCTTGGATAATGGCAGTTCTGGGACCTAAACTCAATTCTTTTCATTTCGTATTGTTTTCTCTTTATCAAATTTCAGATTAAATCTAAAGATCGCTAGGAAGAAATGTAGGGAAGGAGAACAAAGGAATGGGGAAAGAAGGAAATGAGCAAATGGAGGAAGGAGGCAGTACAAGGAATAAGTAAGTAAGAATGGCAGAAAGAGATGAAGGTAACGAAGATTTTGTAGCAAATTCTTCGTTAAATAAGTTATTACTAGCAAAGACCATAGAAAAGGAGCTGACATAAGATGTTGCATGAAACTAGTTGCTATTATTCATTCCTTTAAGTCTATTGAATCAAGGAAAACTTGTCTGGAACAGAAGATATCATCCTTGCAATGGCTACTATTGGTCCTTCTATCCCCCATAAAATATTAGTCAGTGAAGTAACTATATCAGAGAATTGTTATTCCACTGGAAAAAACTGAAAAATCACATTTTCTGATCATGTTTTAATCCCTGGGCACTGATGAGTGGTTAATTCCCTGCCTGTTTACCACCAACAAAGTGCTCTGCATTCTGTTATATCCAAGGATTTCTAATGACATCTTGGCTTTCTTCCCAGGTAATTCCAAGAGTCTGAATCTTATCCAACACCCTCACTGCTTGTCTGACTACTTGTATGATAACAAATGCAGCCATCATAAACGGTATAAAACAAGCTATGCACTGGAGCTTCAGAAAGCCCAAGGAATATTAGAGGAAGCTGTCAACTTTCATGCATATCCACAGATTTCTCAGAGCCATACTATTATTTGACTCAGGAAGAGAGATTTTAAACCCACATCAGCAGAAAAAATAAAAGGGGATTTGGGTTAGTATCATGGGAGCATCATGTTGGTAGCTTTTTGTTCAAAGGTAATTATAGCTTTATTCAATTTATGATCCAGAATGTACCTAATCCCCTCATAAATACTTCTTATTCACCGCCCAGCATTATCTAACACTGCTGGCCAAATAAATGGTGGCTGCTGCTACCTGGGTGATGGCAAGGCTGTTAATTGTAACACTCCATGAAACTTAATTATGCAAAGCAGAGAGGCAACTCTGGAGCTATTAATCAGAGGTTTGATTCAGAAGTAATTTGTTGTTGGGACCCAAGGAGCTGCTCTTCCAGCTCTTCCACTGTGCAGCACTAATAGTTAATCCCCTGTTTTAATAGAAATATGTTTGGGGATGGAGCTAGGAGCACCATGGTAGCAATACAGCTTACGAACATCACTTTGCTTACTAATGGGCAGATACCTAATTTTGTCTGTTCAAATCACCTTTAATTACAGCAACCAGAAACCAATATCATCAATGGACCACCAAGAACAAGCAGCCAATCACTTATCTCCCCACTGACAGAAGGCAGAATAAGAAAAATGGGTAGATTCTGAAAAGTGGAATAACATGAAGGAGAAAGTGAGAAAATATATACTTCAAATTGACAGTTATTATATCACCTCTGAATATATTTAGGAAGAACATACTGTGTGTAGCCTTCTTTTTTTCAAATTCATTAATTAATTTACTTTCATCCTTTTTCACCCTCCCCCCCACCCCCCCGTTTTTGCTGTCCTTGTGTCCAGTCACTGGGCAATTCTCTGCATCCTGGTTCTTCGGCATGTCTCGTCTCAGGTCTCGGGTCTCCCCTGTGTCACTCTCCTGTTACGTCATCATCTTGCTGTGTGGCTCGGTTGGGGCCTGACTGCACACCTGTGCGCAAGGCCTGGGGGCTCACCCGCTTGCAGGACCTGGCGGCCTGCTCACGGGGCCTGGAAGCCCGCGCACTCTCCACATCTTTCTTTTTTTCATTTTTACCAGGAGGTCCCAGGGATTGAACCCAGTCCCCTCCATATGGGAGACGGATGCCCAGCCAATTGAGCCACATCCACCCCCCTGCTATATCTCTTAAGGTTGACCAAAAGATACCTAGAGTTACAGTCACCTCCCGTACAGGATGGTCATATAATTAATCAGGCTTAGTTTATCACCAGCATTCTAAAAGCCAGACCTAGGGAGAAAAACTAGGTCTGGGGACACATGAATGGTTTCTAATATAGTGAATGTTTAGCCTACCTGATTATCACAAAATCAGGACAGCAAGAATATTTGCACATATAGCCTTCTAATAGAGATTATTTCAGTATTTACTCCTAAATAGATACAGGCCTGAAATTATTAGGATGGTCCAGTTGTTACCTGAGGAAATCCACACTCACTTGTGCTAGACGACAAGGCTGACAGGAGGAAGAGATGGGAACATACCTGACAAATACAAGGACTACTACTATTACTAAAGACCTCCAATGAATTCTCAGTGTCCTTAGTATAAATCTAAATATCTATTCACTCAAAGAAACATCTATTGAGTATTTACTATAAGTTTCTCCTTTGCTAATTAAGTACTGGAGACACAAAGACACAAATGCCATGACCTTTTCTTTCAAAGCACTCACAGTCTAATACAAAAGATTTACAAAGCAAAGTAGTAGAGAAGTAGGGGACAGGCATAGAAATCACCCTGGCAGGACAGAAAAACTGGGATATAGAAAGAATCCAGAATCAGGGTTACAAAAATTACCAAAGGGGCAAAGGAAAGATGGGTCATGGAGATTTGGGGAACTTGACCGAGAAACTGAGGAGAATGAGGGAATTTCAGAATACATGAAGTTGGAGAATGTGGAAAACTTCATATAGCCTAAATTTCAATCTTATACCCCACTGTTCCTAATAAGAACTCTGTTTCTTTAAGAGAGTGGCCTCCCTTTGTCTCCTAAACTGGCCCTGCTCAGCCCCTCCTTCAAAACTTTGCTCATGCTGTCGCTGTCTTGAATGTACTCCTCCATTGTTTTTCAAGTTCTACCAATCCTTTACGGGTAAGGCTGTCCTAAATTCAGGTGATTTCTGTTTCTTGTCTAAAACAGTGTTGCCAAACCACCATGTGGCACTGAAGCATGCCTGCATCCTGATATGATTTCTAAATTCTTAAATTTGCACTTTTACTTTTAGTGGTACCTAAATATTTTAAGGGCAGGGATACTGGGGTTGGCAGAATTGTGGCCCACAAAGGTATCAGGTCCTAATCCCTGGAAACTGTGAATGTGACCTTCTATGGAAAAAGGCTTTTGTAGATGTGACTAAGTCAAGGATCTTGATACAGAGAGATTATCCTGGATTATCTCAGTGGGTCTTAAATGCAAACACAAGTGTCCTAATAAGAGGAAGAAACAGGGAGATGGCACACAGAAGAGGAGGCAGCAAAGTACCTGTAGGAGTAGAGACTGGAGGGATGCAGTCACAAGCCATGGAATGCTGGCATCCACTAGCGTTTGGAAGAGGCAAGGTGTAAATTCTTCTCTAGAGCTTCTGGAGGAAGTACAGCCCTGCTGACACTTAGATTTTGGTCCAGGGAGGCTGATTTCAGACTTCTGGCCTCCAAGTTTTTTAAGCCACAAAGTTTATGGTAAACTAATATATCAGCCAGAGGAAACTAATATAGAGTGATAAGGTAACCATACGTACAGGATTACCCAGTTTATGACTATCATCATGGCATAATTATGATAGCTCCCCTGTCACGTTCACAGCTGTTCTATTTTGGTGAAAATTTATATAGAGTCCCCGTGGATATGGACCTGGACATAATTTAGTCTTTCTTACATCATCTGTGATATAATTAGTAAATGCCATGCATGTAAAAGATGTGCTGGAGATTGAATCACAACTCCCACAAAGACACCCTCAAAGTCCTAACCCTCAGCCTTGTTGGCGTGGACTCATTTATAAATAAGACCTTTGATGATCTTATTATAATGAAGCCAAACCGATTCAGGGTGGGCCTTAAACCAGTCTAACTGGAGTCCTTACAGAGAGGAAATTTGAAAACAGTTAGTAGGAGACAGAAGGAAACAGAAGAAGACAGATGGCCATGTGCCAGAGGGCAGAGCTTGAGTTATGGATTGCCAGGAAGCCACCCAGTATGCGACAGACTTTGGAGAAAGTGTAGGCTACTGATACCTTGATTTGGCACCTGTAGCCTGCAAAATGGTGAGACAATGAATTCCTATTTTTTGTGCTTAGTAGTCTGTGATATTTGTCATAGCAGCCCTGGCAAACTAAGAGCACATGTGAAGAAAATGTCTTTATTACCTTAGAAATAATAACTCGCCTGAGGTTTGTCCTGAAATGAATAAAGATTTCCAAATTTCCAGATTTCCAAAATGAGTAGCATTAAAACTTTCAGATTTCCAAAATGAGTAGCATTAAAAGCTTTGTGTAAATATGTTGCGTATGTTTACAGATAAATGTAGCTTTAAGTCTTCCTCAGGACTATTTCAGAGAAAATATCTACATAATCTTATTGATGAGATTGTAAGATTGACACTGATGTTGGAAGGTACATTTTAAATTATCACTCAACACAGTTTAAACAGAATGGACTTCCTTAGAATTAATATATGTGTGTTTGTGTACATTTATATGTAGAGGATGGGGAAGCAATCAATCAAGAAGCAACTTAATCTTGGCACTGAATATATAGAGGAAAGCATGTGAATGCTTTCTTTACATAAGTTACTATAATTCCAGCCAACAATATCCTTAGGACACATAGCCAGTGATTGTGTGAATTAAATAACAAGTATTCATGGCTTTAAATCAGGGCTTGTTAATCAGGGGTCCATGACCTTGAATTGAAATTCAAAAATTCAAGTGGGGACATGTTGGTGTGGGTGTGATATATTTATTAAATAATACACAGTATAGTGTGGACTTAGTAAGGGGTCCATGGTTTACACCTGACTGGCAAAGGGGTCCATGGAACAAAAAAGTTTAAGAACTCCTGCTGTAAGTCATTATATAGGAGGCACTGGATGAATATAAAAAATAGAAGATTTAATCTAACATACAATTTCACTGCAGACATGGAAGACTTGGGAAGACATGGAAGACTTTAATCAATACAGGCTTTATTATGTTAAATTACCTGATATTGACTATAAGTGCCAGAAGAATTAAGAGAAGGGAAAATCCATTGTGACCAAAGATAACTTCTGAAAGCTTCAGAAAGAGTTGTGATTTGAGCTTGAGTCTGAGCATAGTTTAGGCTTCACATGGGTGTTTAAAAGGGCAGATAGGAGATGGGGCAAGGTGAATACAGGTGAACAGTCTATGTTGGGGATATTCATATGTTGTGTGAAACTAAAATGACTTGCAATCTTTGTTTATTCCATATTAACTGCTAAATTTTGTTAAAAATATATGTTGCACAATATTTAAAAAATCCCTTGGAGCTTAGAACTCTTTGCTCTCTGCACTTTGGGCTAATCTGAAAATTTTGACCTTTCCTCTGAATCTAAATTCTTGTGAATTGAACTGGATAAACGAGATTTTCCCATGTTAAAGGGATATGATGTTATACTTTGGGATGCACAATGAAAATCCATTTAAATAAATTTAATTAAGAAAGATTACCCAAAGCTTTCCTTACCTTCATATTTAATACTGCTGAATGAAAGCATCTTGGAAATAATTAGCTACTTTGCCAAAGTATTAGAATGTCCAGCTTTTCCATTGAATAACTATCCTCATGAAACGAGTGAGTTTGGATATTGATTGTTTTTCAGGATACCTGAACATTGAATGACTGAGATGATCTTGCTTATGAAGTAGTCTCACATAAGTATTGTGAAGTCAGTAAAAAATTCCCCCAAAAAGCAAAACAAAAGTAAATACACTGATGT
Organism: Tolypeutes matacus; assembly: GCA_026826555.1. Taxonomy (NCBI): domain Eukaryota; kingdom Metazoa; phylum Chordata; class Mammalia; order Cingulata; family Chlamyphoridae; genus Tolypeutes; species Tolypeutes matacus. The sequence goes on from JAKSZT010054226.1 coordinate 9,532,294, forward strand.
CTTCTTTTGCATAATGAAGTTGGAGCAAAAGAGGGAAATTGTGAGGCCCTCCGGTACACAGGAAAGAAAATTAAGAACAGAAATGGAAGTTAGCATAAGGGGAAAGCAGTACTTGGAAAGTATTTAAGCATGTAGAACCAATTTCCTTACTAGGATGCAATCATACATATGGCATGAGAAGAGAAAACTCTAACAAAAATGTGTCTAATCACAACCTCTCTACCTTCAGCTACCTACTACATAACAGAATGCAAATGATAAGCTGGATGGTTTCATGATTGCCGATTGCTGGATCTTCTATTAATTGCAGTTGGTTTGTTGGTTCTTTAATGTTCCAATACCTAATAAGGGTAGAAAGTTTAGTAAGAAAACAAAGAACATCTGGATCCTATTAATAACCTGCATCACAATAGATAGTTGAATTTATTCTCAGGTTGAATGAAACTTTTAGAAAATATTCCACTGCATGTGTTCTAAGATTAACCTTGTCCAATTCCTGATAGCACATTTATCAATAAGCAGACATCAGCCATTTACAAGTTAGCATAAACTAATGGCCAGAGAGCAGATTGAAATGTGGAGAGGAAGAGAACTCTAGAAAGTATGCAGAAACAAAAAAGAGAGAGGGGGGCACTTTACTGAGTAGAAGGAAACGTGTGGAATAGGGTCAAAAATTTCTCTGTGCTGTCTACATAATCAGAGTGAACAATAGAAGACTGAAAACTCCATCGCTCTCATCCTATGCCCTTGATTGTAGATTTAAACTTTAATAACTACAGCACAATTTAGTGTGAAGATTACTCTGCCTAAATTGGGCTTATGTATAAAATCTTTTACTTATGGACCCGGTAAATTTTTGTACTCCCATTTTTATTTTATAAAGTTCTTTGACATTTAGCTCTTGCTTGCAAAAGGGCATACAGAGGAAGAATCTGCAGATGAAGTTATGCTGCTGTAGGCCCCAGGTACAACATGTACAGACTCAAAAACGGATCACGTGTCTGTTGGGACATGAACCTTAGTAATGATTATAACCTTAATTGTTAAGATAAAAGGAAGAGGGGAGCAAAGTATCTGAGTGATAAGTAAGATCTCTTAAACTCCGCTGCCTGGCCCCTTTCCTTGGAAGAACACCAGAGACCTGAATGAGCCCCAAAATGAACAGAATAACCTCAGTGAAGAGCAGACATTTTGGTAAGCATTTCACTTCATAGTTCCTGTGAGCTGGGAACTATGATTTCCATTTAACGATGAGGAAAAGATGTCCAGGGAGAGCATGTATTCAGCCTAGCTCCATGGTGTGTGCATTGATTCCAGAACCATTTGCTTAGCCATCCATATGCCAAGGCCCCTTGAAAACAAATGTGGATAACATGGGGATGCCTCAAGCATGTGGGCCAAGATGGGGAAGGTGGCTTAGAAACTCTGAACCTAAAGCCAGAATTTGTAAGGGCCACAGATGTTGCCATGGGGAATGAAGAACCAATGCCTGGTGTCCTGAAACATGTAACTTGACCACCACCTAACCACTTCCTCTCTGAAATTATCTTTGGGGAACTTTTTCCTGAAATGAGTCTCAAATTAGGTAATGAGAATTAATAGGAAAATAGGATTCATTTACAGCAATTTGCTTTAGAACCAAATTTCCTGAACTCTGTCTTATGTGTAAGGAGAGCCACCTACATGAAGATAATGAGCTATAAATTGCCAAATGGACACAGCCTCAAGGAACTTTAGCTCAGATGGGGTAAGCCATCCCTCCACCTTGTAGCTCTTTATGCAGTCAGTGATAAGCAGATTTTGATTCCTAACTTTTTCCTCCCTCATCAAGGGTTGAAAGAGATGAGTAAATCTCCGCTTCTCCTGACCCCACCAAAGGAGAAGTATACCCCTTTTCTTAATACTTATCTCAGGGATGTTGTGAGGATTAAAAGAGATAATATACATGAAGCAAATAGCACAATGACTGTCTTAAAGGGACACGGTGACTACTTTTTGCTATATTGTTCACCACGGACTTTGCCCTCTTCCCCCTCTAAGGACAACCACAAAAACATAAGGATGCAATTGTGGAAGAGGATGACTAGCTCACAGATATTGTCAATTCATATGGAAATATGCAATGCCTGGGGAGGTTGAAGAGCCTCCCCTTGGCAAAGAGAGTAGATAACGTAGATAGAAATACCATGAGACACAGGAGATCTGATTGTGTGGCATCGTTTAAGTCCTTTGCACATGGATATGCAGTAATTTTTATTCAAATCAATAGTTTTTAAGTGATTGTCTATTATAACCATGCTCATAATTTCCCCTAATCTCTGCTCTATAACCAAATTTCACCAAGTTCCACATTCAGATGTACAGATTTACATGGGGTTCTCTCTCCACCCCACATAGGCACACAAGTGTTGGCTCTCCTATTTCTTGAACAATTAATACCTATGCATGTTTCCAAAGCATCCTGGAAACTCCTTCTGCAGGCCTTCTCTTCAGAGCAGTAGTCTTTCTCTGTTGATCAGAAGCAGTTCATCTTAGAATCACAGGCGCAAGAGCCAAGATCAATGGCTCCTGATTTACAACAGCTCTTACCAACAGCTTGTGGAAATTAGAAATAAATATGGGGTCAAACGACTTACAAGTAATTTGACATTGGTAAATCTGGCTTATTTAGAAGTCTTAAATAATAAGGACCTTCACATCTTCATTTCAACCAAGAAAGCATCAGTGTGTTGCCTGAAGAGCCTTTTAGAGCTGAATAGGTACTTTACGGTATATCACCATTAGAAGCATTTTTCTTCCCTCTTAAATATTGCAACATATCTGAATTGGCAGCACAATAGGGTAACTGCCACAGCCTTAGCCGGCATTCAGCAATAGGAAAACCCATAAGGTAACTGTTCTTGGTCTTGAAAGCATGAGCTCAGGCCCAGCTCCGCTTGTCTTTTTGTAAGTTGTATTACAAGTCAATATAACATATGTCCGTATTTCTGAGTTCCCTAGGAAATCTATGAAAGCCACAACAAAATAATACAGAAGCTTCACGGATATCAGTGAACGAGAAGGAATTCAAAATATTAAAATTTATGACAAATTCATAACAAAAATATTTATTTTAAGGAAATGACTGGGTTGTTTAAATTTGAATAATGATTTGAATTGATCAGTCCCAGAGTTGACTATGGTTTTGGTTTACAAAGGATAATTTCTTCTCATGGAAAATGGAATTGCTAAAACATGAGTTTTGGGGTTATGGAGTAACTTAACATAGAGTAGGAGTATGTCTGAACTGTATCTCCCATATTTTGTGTAAGTTGCATTGTAGTTTTTATTAACACACAATGGCAAAAATGCACTATTGTAGAAAATTCTGCCATAATAAAATGTGAACAGATAAAAGGCTTCAAGGGGATGAGGGGCTCATCTGACCTCCTAAGAGTCCAGTTAAATGATGAAGGGGACGGATCGAAGGCATTGACCCTACCCATGAGATAGCACAAAGAAGGAATGTCTGCAATTTGATAAGGCTGGTTTGTGATTTTCCTGAAATCTGAGTTTCTCCTCATGGCTAGCCTAAATTATTCATGGCACAATTTGATTCTATTTCTTCTGGTTTCACCATAAGTAGAGACACAGAAAACTGTCCACGTAGTAGGCTTACTTACAATTGAAAATTATCTGGCCACTTTCATGGTTTGAGGATAATTTTTCTGTATTGCTCATATAATAGGTAAGTCAGGGTATCTTAAAGGATACTTGAGGCAGGATGACACAGGCATGAAGCTAGAGACAGTTAGTCACATCATCTTCTCTTCTCTACCTCACTCCACCACCCTTACTTCCTTCCAGCTCAGTGCCTCTCAGCATTTATAAGCCTGTTTTGATAGTAAAAATAAACAAGTGTTAGAGGTAGTAAAGTAGAATGAGCAGTGGTAGTTTGGCTAAGGAAGGTGAGAAATCTCCTAAAAGCAAAAAGAAGGAAGTGGTATGAGCAATCATCAAATTCAATTTCTGTGGTTTTAGATAGGAAGAATACAAGACTCGGGGAGATGAAATAGCAAATCAAGGCTATACAGCTAGTCAGGGATAGAGCCAACACTAGAATGAAACTCCAATTTATATTGTGGAGGCTGCTCAATACATAGTGCATATCTGCATCATATATATATACATATACATATAAAATATACAGACACATATAAAGTAGTAGCCAGGACAAAGAATAAAGTAGTTAGAGTTTGATTTTTAGATATGCCCTTTCCAGAGCTTTTCTTTTGTCTGCCCATGGCAAACAAGGCACCTTGTTTTTCTTTCTGACTGAGGTCAAATGTCACCTTCTCTGACCTCCATCTTAGAACTATGGTTTAAGGGCAATAGCACCAACTCTGTTTTCAGATGTAGTTAGTAAGTGACAAATTGGGACTTAAACCTAGGTCTGTTCTGATTTCAATACCTGTGCCATTAACTGTGCCACATTTAGGGTGACTAGGAGACTTGAAGTAGATGACCTACATAAAGTGCTTGGCTGGCAGTAGACACTCAACCAATGTCATCTCTCTTCTATCTTGTTTCTAAATTCTGAAGCAGATTATCACTGATTTATTGATCTCAGGATATTTTTTATCAACCAAATCACTTTATACCTTTTTTTTCAGTCACCAAACATATACTGAGTTCTGGCTCAGGCTAAGTGTAAGGAGCTAGAGACCTAATAATCAATTGATGAGGTAAGAGTAAGGACTTTTATATGCAATACCAAAGACTTGAGACTTTATCTTATGGACTATGGACATACCAGAGAACTTGCAGCATCAGGGAAATAGAATCTGGTTTTTATTTTAGGTGAATCAATCTGACTGCCATAAATGAGAGGCAAAACAAACATCACTAGGCAGACCAGTTTCTGTTGTCCAACCAGCAGAGAAATGATGAAGACTTAATAGAGGCAGTAGAATACTATAAAAATAAAGACAAACAACAACACAACAATTGTACTCTAGGCGGCAATTTTTTTCCCATATGGGCACAAATTAGCACACTCAATTACTTTATTTGCATACCAGAGTTAAACAAATAAGGAAATGTATTGTAGATAATAAGAACTAAGATTCTCACTGACTGAGAAAGAAGCTTCAAATAAGGAGAGAGGAAAGCTAGAAAAAGCCCTTTGGGGTCAGAATGGAGCCAGAAGTATCAATATGGACTCACAGGGTTTCTAAGCTAGATGGATGGATAGAGACAGATAGATAGATAGATAGATAGATAAATAGATAGATAGATAAATAGATAGATAGATAGGGTCAGAATGGAGCCAGAAGTATCAATATGGACTCACAGGGTTTCTAAGCTAGATGGATGGATAGAGACAGATAGATAGATAGATAGATAGATAGATAGATAGATAGATAGATAGAGATAATAGATAATTGGTAGATAGATATAGATAAAAGAAAGAAAGAGAGAAAGAAGGAAAGACAGAAGATGGATAGAGAGATGATAGAGATAGAAAAAATATGTATGTGTAGGCATGAATTAGTACATACACATATATTTCCTAGCTCTATCCATTGAAAGGGGCTAGATGCAATGATACCTCAGTAGCAATGAGTACACCAAGCACTGACATACTGGTTTCTAAATACAATTCTCCAATAAAAATACAATTCTCCCTGATTCTAGGGAAAGGAAAGGCAAAACAGAATATGAATATGTAGTATTTTGTGGTGCCAGAAAATAAGGGAGCCAACCTGAAAGAGATCCCAATAAATAAAGCTAAGAAACTGTGAGCAACAAAATAAATAACAAAGAATAAATAATTTGTCATGAGTCAATATTGATGCAAACAAAGAACTGAATAAATAAATAAATGAGGGAGAAGAGACCACTCTTCTTGTTCCAAGGTGATGTAAGATGTTAATATAAAGGGAAACTGGCTTAAGGGTATATGGGACTCTCTGTACTACATTTATAACTTCTCTGTGTCTAAATTTATTTTTAAAAAGATTAAACAAAATTTTAGGATATGGAGCTGGAGAAGGATAGATGAAAAGGTAGCAGAATCTACAAGACTGGTGGCAGCTGAGCATAAATGGAGAGTGGGGAAGGGAGAAGGCAGATTCAGTGATGATTCCCAGGACACTGCAGGAATGGTCTTTTACTAACATGGGTAAGTCAGGTGGAAGAGCAGGTCTGGGAAGGGCGGTGACAATGTCATTTGGGGACATGTTGAGATTGAGGTGTTTCTGGGACATCCAGATGGACATGCAAATTAAGCAGTTTTGATAAATGTGTTTAGAGTACAAGAGAAAGATCTGCATTGGAAATATAAACTATGATGTAGTCAGCATCTAGAAGTTAGTGAGAAGCATGGGAATGGATATATTCATACAGAAAGAAAACGAATGGTGAAAAAGAGTGTGGAGGCTGGGACTTAATTTAACCCTTGTATACATGAACAATATATTACAAATTTCTGTGGGATATTACATTTGGTTTATTCATTTCTGTGCTCTTATCACTTAATACTGTACCTGGAAAATAAGAAGTACACAAATGTGTGTTGAACGTATGTTTTTGTGGCTGAATCAAGGAAGAGAGGAATCCATCTCCTTGATACTGGGGTATCTCTCTTTCATCATATTTCACTCTGGCATTTTCCTTGCCTGTATCCGAGGTTTTATTTAGAAGGCATTTTCTCCTAATTTAAATATCTAGGTAATTGGCAGAATAGAAACCACAAAGGAAGTTATACTTTGTGGGATAATATCAGATTATATCTTTTCCATTTACTCCGCTTACCACTCTTAAGAGAATGACAAAACAATTAACACTCTTAAAACAACCACAACATATATATATATGGGAAATGTTTTGCATGGGGTCTCATGCTTTGTCTACAGGCCTCAACTAGAATAAGGAGGGGCTCACTTCACTTCTTTTTTTTTTTTTTTTTTACCGGGAGGTCCCGGGGATCGAACCCGGGTCCCTCCATATGGGAGACGGACGCCCAACCAGTTGAGCCACACCCGACCCCTCACTTCACTTCTATAGTCCTTACTCAATGGCCAGGCTTCCTTTCCTAGGAGGAGTGTTACCAGCTAGGATTTGTGTGGAATGAGCCAATCCATGTCAAGTGAGAACCCTCAGTTTGCATTCTGAATCCGATAGCAAATGGACCACCATACCCTCACCACCAACCCCGCACTCAGCCCTTTTGCACATAATTCCCTGTGTGCTATGTGATTTTAATGCTAACATAGTTTGTTTTGTTTTGGACAACAGTGAAATATAAAGGTATTTAAAAAGATGAGTGGCTGTTGAATTCCCCATAGCATTGCACTACTTGGGAAAATAGAGTTTACCTGAATATTTTAGGCTTAACAATTGCCAACCAGATGGCAGGCAGCAATATAAAAGGTATTACAAAACTCCAACTCCTTATGTGTGTCATTTAGTAGAATATTGTGCTCAGAATTCTGTTCTGCCACTATTGGGTAAGTGGTCCCCCTTCTCCTTTCCAGTTTTATCTTTTCATGCTAGCACTTCATTTAAAAAATCATTTAAAAGTACTGTTGTGGATTATTAATTTATAATCTTTGTGTTTACCAGCATTTTCCTTGTAGTTCTCCCAGGGACAGGCATTGGGAAGAGGGATGGTTAACTGGGAGGGTGAAGAAAGCAAAGCCAAAAGAAAGGACACAGGACTGAGATTTTTTGCCTTCTTGTTATATAACATGCTGCTTTTCTTCCAGTTTGTTGGAATCGCTGAGAATTTGGCCCAGACTTTCTAGCAATTTTGAAGCTAGCAAAACTGCACGATTAGTGGTGGAATCTTAGAATTCTAAGAGCAAAAGGCCCGGCTGAGCTCCAAACAGAAGCTCAAGGGCAATGGGGTAGAGGGTTTGAGCCAAACTCAGCCAGAGCAGATTCAATAAACCCTACTAGGAAGACTGGGCATGGTGTTCAAAGAAAGCATGATTCAGAGGGGTCCAGGTTAGGAGAAATTTCAAGGAAGACATTTCAAGGAGATTAGGAGCCAAAGATGAGGAAATCTAGCAGGCTGGCCTCGCAGCAGATAGAAGGGCCCACACTGTGGCACCGGAGCCCTGCAGCAAGTCAAAACAAGGACCAAGTTTTGGGGTTACTGGAGCCCAAGAGAAATTCTTAAAACAGACATTCAGGCACAGGAAGAACGCAGTGCTTCTCCGCAAGAGCAGGGCTGACCAAAAAGTAGATTTGATATAGAGACACATTATTCACTACGGTAGGATTCGTGAACTCCCACTACAGAATCTATCCCAATGCTCAATTCAGATCTGAGCTGGCAAAGTGAACCTCATCAAAGTCAAAGATAATATACATGTGATCAAATCAGAGGCGGACAGATCTTAAAAACGGTATCCCCTTGGAGTTCTCTATGCTAAGCACACTCCCTTTTCTTAAACTAGAAATTAAGAATTAATTTATATCCAAATTCTCCCCAAAAGATGTTATGGCCATATGGACAAAAAATAATTGTATGTAGTTAATGAGGCATGTCTAGTTCACAAAGAGAGGAAAATACCACTCCCCCTCCCCCAAAGTATACCACCACCACCCAGGAACAACAAAACAACAAACTGAGAGAGTCTTGTTTTGCATGAATTCTCTAATCTCTCGCCTCTCCTTCATTTCACCCAATCTGTGTGTGCTCAGCATCTGTATCTGAGCAGGGAGAATGAAAATAATAGAGGACGAGATGGCATCCTGAACAGGCTGCTTAAATTAGTTCCAAGACACGGGTAATTATCTAACTCTTCACTTTGTTTGGCCTGTGTAAACACAGATTTAAATGATCGATCAAAGTTGGAATAGTCACATAAGGATCAAAAGAAAATTAGTGGATGCTCAAAAAAATCATATTATTTCAGGTTTGGAAGAAAATAAAGGGTTTCAAACCTCAGCTCAGGCTTTACATTCCTCTCTATATTGTGCAAGGCAGCTTCATTTGAAATGGGGAACTCATTGCCTGATTAGATGGAGAATAAAGAGAATTTTTTTTAAAAACTGAGGATTTTTTAAATAAAAAGCTTTATGTCAGTCTAAGATTCTGAATTCATCTTATTGCTTTACACATGAAAAAATTCCTATAAAAAGTCATTTATACTCTTTCACCCACAATTTTCCCATCAACAAAGTTGGAAAATGCTAACTATCCCACAGGTTTATATTGATTAAAGGAAAAACATACATTCAACTCTTTTATAATGGCTTCTACACACTAAGTGCCCCATTTACAAGTTTGGCGGGGACATGAATGAATGAATGAATGAATGAGTGAATGAACAAATGGCTGCAGTGATTAATTTCTATACATGGGCAGTATAAGCTTGCACTACCATTTATCTTTATAGCATTTATCACTATCTGACATTAATTGGTATATTTCTTTATATACTGTCTGCCTCTCACTCTACAATATAAATGCTTCATGGGCAGCAAATTTGTCTTACTCACTGCTAGGTCCCCTATGACCAGAACAATGCCTAGTAGTTAGTAAATATTTCTTACATGAATGAATGAAAGAAACTGGCAGTCGGGATTGAACCCTCAACCACTAAGCTAAAATAAGTCTCCATGAATGAATAAACTCTGAAAATGACAGAGGCAGATTTCACTCAACACTATATTGGGTCTTTCTCTTATAGTTTTGGTAGGCAGATGTCTACACCCAAATCCCCAGAATCTGTGGATGTGTTGTCTTACATGGGAAAAGGGATTTTACAGGTGTGACTAAGTTAAAGACCTTGAAATGGAAGATTATCCTTGATCATCTGGGTGGATGGAATTTATTCACAAGGGTCCCTAAGAGCAGAGAAACTTTCTTGGCTGGAATCAGAGAAAGAATTCTGATGGCTGACGTAGAGTCATAGAGATGCTCATTGCTGGCTTTGAAGAAGGAAAAAGGGGCCACATGCCAAGAAATGTGGGTAGCTTCTAGAAGCTGGAAAAAGACAAGGAAACAGATTTCTTCCTAGAGCCCCACAGAAAGGAACACAACCCACCAAAAACCTGATTTTAGCCCAGTAAGGCCCGTCTTACACTTCTGACCTACAGAACTATAAAATAACAGATGTATGCCATTTTAAGTCACTAAGTCTGTGATAATTTGTTATGGCAGCAACAGAAAAGTAACATACTAACACAATAAACATTATCATTTTGAGGAAGTCTATTGCTTACTTGCCCCCAGAATACCATTTTAGTTATCATAAGAAATCCTAACACAAAGTGTTAAAATTAGTTAGATTCAACAAACCACTTTACTTTCAAAACAGTCCTCCAAACTTAGTGCCAAAGTTAGACAATTCAAAAATTGGAGTCAACTGTAAAAGTATTTTTATAAAACCTTGAGACTTCAATTGATTTTCTTTGCTCCAGAAACATGGGTTGGCTTCCACATCTATCCAGTACGCACTATATTCAGATTTCCGGAGCCAAAACCTTCCTCTACTCCTGCATCCCATGCTGCCTTCCATAATCAGGGAATTTTTTTTTCTAAGTGTTCACGTTGCCACTATTTTTTTGGAGGAAAAATGGGCAGTTTTATTTCACATAAAATTGTGGTATAAGGCTTAACTCTTTGCACATGTATTTCACTAATTTAATAAATATTATTATGAAGTAAACTCACTCGGTATTTTGTTTTACCTTTAAAAAATGTTATTCGAGCATATCATTCATACATGAACATACACAAAAAATAAGCGTATAGTAAAAGTTCTGAACTTACAAAACAAACATGCATAACATCACACAGGGGTTCCATACATCATGCTTCTTACCAACACCTTGCATTTTTGTGAAATATTTGTTACAAATTACGAAAGAATATGGTCAAAACATTACTACTAACTATAGTCCATATCTTAAAATTGGTGGATTTTCCCCCCAACCCACCCTATTATCATTTTTTAAAATGTACATTTTATTATAGAAGTTGTGATCTTACAAAACAACCATGTACATCTGTAGAATTCCCATAAAAATTACCCCTGAATCTTGAAGAACTTACGTTGCCGCTCTTTAATGCTAAATCCGCGTCTTTGCCAGCATGCTAATTGTTGCGGCCTTCATAGTCCAGGGGCCCTGATGTGTGGTTTTTTAGCGGCCGACTGGCTCAGTGATCTCTACCACAGAGCCATCAGGCACGGCTGGCTGTGATGCTGATGCCCAGTGCACACACAGTTATGGACATTGCCACAGAAAATTAACGTGCATCTGTTCATCACTACAGACGGCAGTGAGAGTGGGCTGTAATTTTAGCTTCTATCCCCCAAATAATGTTTGTTGTCATACTGTAATCTTGGCAATCAATGTGGCAGATGATCACATCATTTCATTTGAAATATTTGTTAAACACGATGGGACCTTGAAAACCACACCTCAGCGTGTGTGTGTGCATGTGTATGTGTGTGTTTAAAGAGAAACCATGTGTGTTGGGTAGTCTGCAGAATTAAAAACTGAACCAAGTACAAACGAGCTGAATAAGGTAAAATAGGAGCTTTGCAAGGTCATTAAAAATAAATTGGATGCTTGTCTCCTAAATCCTTTTCTAGCATTTATTTCACCTAGGATTTTTTTTAACCTTAAAAAATGAAGGCTTCAAAGTGGTCCAGAAAAGCCATGCATCTAACTTTCCTCTTTTAAAATACGAAACTTAATGCATGTGCAGTTTCTAAAGTGGAATCTAATGGCAATAAAAATCAATTGGCCCAGTCAGCATTGGACATATTACACTAGTGGTATTATATTAATTTGAATGTTGCTAAACTCATTTGCTTATAAAATACCCTCGACCACTGAAAGGACATCATTTTCAGATGGATGCACCTGCATATATGTTGGATTGATACTTGGGCAAACCCCCACCAGTACCGAAATACAAAAATGTTCTCTTTCCAAAATCACTTAAAGGTGAAACTTTCCTGTGTTAGAGCAGAGGTATTTAAACCATTTCATGTCACTCTTCATCTTCCTCTATAATAAACAGGCACAGAATCAATACCTTTGTCCTCGGTTAATTAATTCAACAAATATTTATCGAGTTTCTACTATGCGGTAGGTTCTGTTCTAGGTTTGGGGACATAGTAAGGGCAAAAGAGTCAAAATGCCTTACTGTTATTGAGTCCACATCTAATAGGGGAGAGAAGAACATGGAGACAGTTATAGTCTGAGAGGCAACCAGGCATTCATAGGTATAAATGGTCAGCACTTCAGCATGAACAATATATACATTCACAGAAAGAACAAGTCATCAACCCCTTTTTAATTTTTCCAAGGGATAATAGAATAGGAATTAGAAAATGTATTTTATGATTTTTAACCCTTAGCCTAAAATACCTTCTGTTCAAGTTTTGTTTATATTAATATATCTAGGCATAATATAGATTAAATTTATGCATATAGGTTATATATTCCAGGATATTAAGTACAAGTAAAACATGATATTTTAAGCAAATTCTGATTCCATAACCAAGCCCCATTCACATAATGGTTTTCAATTTTATTTTTTCTCAAATTCATTTCAATTACCAAATTCCATTGAATCTAAAATGCCACTGTTTGTAAAATACATTATTTTATGATCCTCTGAAAAAAGAAAATAACATACTGCCAATTAAACTACAACATGCTACCAAAGATGTATTGCAATTCTGGAAATGTGTTAAAATATGAGAAAGGCATATCATAGAATGAATGAAATGTATATCTACTCTCTTGCCTGACCAACAAATGCTTTGACTTTGACTTATTTTGATTTACTCTTTGTCCAAATATTATTTAACCTTGACTCAAAGCAAGAAATTGTATTTATATCTCTTTTTCCTTGAGACTACTTGCTGACAGTCAAAACATTTTTTTTTTCAGTCTCAGTTATCTTTACCATTATTAGCAGAAGTAGGAATTGCAATAGTAGCAGTGAGCTAGGAATGAGTATTGTGGTAACGGCAGCTGTCATCTATGTATTGAGTACTCATTGAGTGTGTGCTGATGTGTCTCTGCCTATTGCCACTGATAGCATCCCACATTATAATTTAAAGCTGAGTGGGAAAGCTCTGCACCAATAACCATGCTGAGCGATTGTACTTGTGCTAAGCCTTCTTCATTTTATATATACATTAGAAGATATTCTTCTTCTAGCAGAATATCCAAATTCAGTGTCTTAAACTTCTCTCCGTTATGCAAGTGACAGCTTCTGATGATATCAGGCAGTTCCACGAGATTTTTAAATAACAGCAATAACTCATGTTTATTGCATGCCTATTACCAGGTCTGCTTCTAAGCACTTCATGTGCATTCATGAGCTCCAGAACTTCCTTAGGAGGTTGTTCCTGTTATAATTATTCGCTTTTACAAAAGAGGAAATTGAAGCTCAGAGAGGTGAAGCCATTTGCTAACAGACAAGGAACCCAAGCGGACATTCCACATTTCATATGTCTCCTGTGGCATGGCAGTCAGCATAGGTATACTCTCAGAAAGGTGCTTCACACAAGCTGTCCTGTGAGAACCAAGAGCACCAGAATATACCTTCAAATCTGCTGGACCAGCTTGTCTCACATAGAGGAGTGATGAGCAAAGCTCTCTCTGTCCCACCAGATTCATTCTCTATGCCTAAAAGACTAGATATCCAAACTTGCTTTCCAAACATCCTCAGTGAGTTCATTGGTCTAAGGTACTGATACTTTTTAAACTTTAAACCTGATCATTTTTTTCCCCCTGATTTTTCATTTTTTTTTTTTTTTAAAGAAGCTTTAGATTCCATAAATGATACATCAAAAATATAGGGTGATTCCCATATACCCCAACCCCACCCTTTCCCACACTTTTCCACATTAACAATATCTTTCATTTGTGTGGTACATTTGTTACAATTGATGAACTTATATTGAAGCATTGCTACTAACCATGGTCATTATATTTACATTATAATTTACACTTTGCACCACAATGTGCTACACTAATGAAGGATGTTCATGTGAGAGGTTGTAGGAGGTGTGGAAAGTGGGGCATATGGGAACACCTATATCTTTTGTATAACATTTACGTAATTTAAGTATCTTTTGAAAAATAAACCTGATCATTTTAACCCAGAAGACTAATCAGAGGAAGTCTGTCCTTTCAGACACCATCTCTTTAAAATTCATGGCATGGTATGCTGACAAGTCACATACCATGTGGAGCAGGCCCACTTCTGTGTGTCCATCCAGGTGAGATGCTCCTGAATGGAGATCAGTGTCGTTTCCCACCAGTGCCACACTGAATTGACTGCACAGTTCATGGCCACCCAGCTGTTTCTTAACTCCATCTCAACAACAAGAAGACATTTCTTTGGAGCAATGAACAGGGTTCGAATTCTTACTTTGTATGTCTTACACAGAAACTTTGGTCAGGATGGCTTAGAATTTGTTGCACATAATAGTACCCCTGCTGTGATCTCCCAAAAGAGAAGATTACCCATGAATTCTTATTTTCTGGAAAGAGAAAGAAAGAAAGATGAGAGAGGGGATGGGGTGGGAGTGAGAGGAGGAAGGAAAAGAAAAAGACTTAACATTAATACCATTATCTAGTGAGTTCAAAATAAAGGTACACAGAGCAAGAAAGTCAGGGATGCCATTGTCACAGCAGAATCCAACCCAGGATAGCTCAAGCTTTAAGACCTGCCATCTCTTGGGCAAGGTCCTGGAGAATGAGCTGGCTCTAAAGGACTCTTGGTTGATCCTCAGTGAAATATTTAAGGAGAGGATGGAATTAAATTTTTGGCCTAATTTATTTAATTGAGTAGTTCATAGATCACTGCATTTTCTGGAATTTCCAAGGCATTTGTATTGGGTTGGTGTGGAAACAATTTTTTTTTTTTTTTTTTTTTTTGCATTCAAATCTCTCCAGGAACTGTCTCGGAGAACTTAAATTTGAAACTGTTTTGTCCTTGACACCACATGAATGCCAAAAAAAGAAGTAATTTCATATTAATGTCACAGAGCACACTGAAGAAATTTAGTCCTTATTAGCAATTTTTAAAATATAGCCTGATCATTTTGGATGAATTTGAAACTATACAAGCTTTGTTTTCACCTAGTATGTGCTAAAACTCAGTGAATGACACATTTGATTTTTATAATTTGGACAAATGTTTATTCTCCCTCCTCTTTTTCTTTTTCTTTCTTTCTTTTTTTAGTAATAGCTGTTTACCTTAACCTCATGAATGGTATGGGGTGATATACACGGGCTTTGTGTCAGGCTGAAGGACCTGGGGTTGAGTCCTGATTTTGTTAGCTATCCTTTGTGATGTTTTGGGGACGTTATCTTCTCTGAGTATCTATTTCTCAAAAAATGGGCAAGTTAATAGTTACCCTATTAATTTATAGTTTCTTGTTAGAATTAAATGAGATAATTTGCATGAATCAAGTATCAGAGTGACTAGCACATAAAAACCTCTAATACATGTTAGCACTTATTACCACCTTTCTCCTTTATAAATTAAAATATACATATATATTTTGCCAATTCCAGAATGCTAACAGCCTTGTAAATATCTTTTTTTGCTTGTTTATTAAGTAAGTATTCCATAATTTAAAATAAAAACTCTTAAAAATTAATGCTGTGGAAACTTCTCACACTGTCAAATATATTTGTCAAAGTATAAACAAAAGGAATGGTCACCCCACAATTTAGAATTTGGATGCTTTCCCCAGCTCTGCACCTTCTCATGGCTCTCCCATGCCAATGTCTCTACTAGATGGGAAGGCAATT
The DNA here is from genome assembly GCA_026826555.1 of Tolypeutes matacus. Taxonomy (NCBI): domain Eukaryota; kingdom Metazoa; phylum Chordata; class Mammalia; order Cingulata; family Chlamyphoridae; genus Tolypeutes; species Tolypeutes matacus. The sequence goes on from JAKSZT010054226.1 coordinate 9,548,083, forward strand.
GTTTTCTGGGGCCCAACAGTCTGCCTAGATATGCAGCATCCAGCGAGAGGCACTGAGCCAGCACAGGGCGGAGATGGCAGCCTCACCTACACCAGAGCTTGGGTTAAGAAAGAGAAGTAGAAGACAGCTCCCTTTTACCATCCCTCTGCTGGATGTCCTCCTGGCGGGAGGAGCTGTGACAGCTGCACCTGGAACCAGCACTTGGGGAAGGATGGGAAAACGGTTAGGAACTAAAAGGAGGAAACATTCTGTAAAAAATAAAATTCTTAATTTATTCATTTTCTACCCATTCCCTAATTACTCTTCAGCTCCCCTAATGAAGCACTGTGCTGGACACGGGGAGATCCCACAGGCTCCTGCTGAAATCAAAAGCTCAGTAAGTGCTACATTTATGGAGGGAAGACAGCTTCAAAGGTTTCACAACCACTTAGATTTTAAGTAGCTCTACAAAAGAGCTCTGATTTGGGTTAAATTGGTTTTACTCATAGTTGGTGTGTATGGTGCATTCAAAAGATAGATTGTGTCAGACTGTCAGCACATAGAAGCCTGGGAAGTCAGGCTTCTCTCTCTCGTGTGTGGTCCTAAATATTTTCTCCAGTTATAATTTGGTGTGACTGGGGACTTAAAAGCATTTTCACAGCATGAGCGCCACTCCAGACAGGAATATTATACTGCAATTTTAGTTATGCCCAAAGCACAAATTCAGACCTCTTACATTGCTTCTGGCTCCGGTGCAGCAAATACCCATCAGTCTCTTACTTTATATTCATGCAAATTAGCTATTGACTCTAATTTAGTTAAAATACATAATGATAAACAAAATGCACCAAGTGCTAACCAATTATTAGAAACTTGTGTTTGAACCCATGAATTCGTTTTGGTGGGTTTTGTGGAGAAAGCCTGCATGGCAATCTCAAAGATACAACAGATATAAGTATTCATGATCATTATATTTGACTGCAAAACTCAAGCAGGATGTCATTTGGAAACCATGTATTCTTGAAAAATATAGCACCAAACAGAAGGCTGCTGCTGAAAAAAATTCAAAACTACACATGTGTAAATATGTATCACATGTGATTTTATCCTAACACACACCATCAACTTTTTTTTTTTTTTTTTTTTTTTTTAAGATTTTATTTATTTATTCATTTATCCCCCCCTTGCTGCTTGTGCTCGCTGGGTCAGCTAACCATGCCGTGCGGGCGGGCTTGCCTTCACCAGGAGGCCCCGGGAACCGAACCCGGGGCCTCCCATATGGTAAACGGGAGCCCTACTGATTGAGCCACAGCCGCTTCCCTACACCATCAACTTTTAATTAACTATTTGAATGAAAATCAAATGCTAGGCGGAAAAAAAAAAGAGAGAGTATATTTCAAAATTGTTTAAAGAGAATATTTTTAAATTATTTAAAGATGGCTGGTGTCTATAAATTGCATCATAGAGTCTTTTTCATTCAGCATATTTTTCTACTTATTTATGCTTTTTTAAAGTCAATATTGAAATCAGGTTCAACCTTTAAGTAGCCATTAACTGTTGGTAAGTAGGTAGAAATGAATTAAAGACAGGTATCTGGAGAACTCTGAGTTAAAAAAATACACTATAATTGAATTACAGATAATTATACAGATACACATGCACAAAAGCTTGGGTCCAATAATTTTGCTCAACAAGACCGAGGTGGGCCCCCAGCAATTGTATTTAAAAGAAATAAAAGGTGTACAATTTGCTTCTGTTCTGCACTAATTAAGTCACTGCATTAAAGAACAGACAAAAAGGTCAGAGGCTTAGGCACTTCAGAAGAGTCCTTTAGTCTTTCCTAAGACATATAAATAATACCACTATTGGTCCAGTTGCTAAAGCCTACAATCTAGGAATAATCTTTGATTACTCATTTTCCTTACTCATTTTCCTCACCCAAGCTACCATACAGTGTTTCTGACTCCATCTTCAAAATATTTCTCAAATATGTCTTTTTTTTCTCTCTTTTTAACTACCACCAACTTAGTCCAAGCTGCCATCTCTTCACCTATCACCACTATTACAAAACAAGTTAAAGAGAGCACGGATTTCATTCATCTTGTTGTATTAGTCAGCCAAAGGAGTGCTGATGCAAAATACCAGAAATCTTTTGGCTTTTATAAAGGGTATTTATTTGGGGTAGAAGCTTACAGTTACCAGGCCATTAAGCTATGTCACTTCCCTCACCAAAGTCTATTGCCACGTGTTAGAGCAAGATGGCTGCTGATGTCTGTGAATGCTCAGGCTTCCTGGGTTCCTCTCTTCCCGGGGCTTGACTCTCTCTGGGCTCAGCTGCTCTGCTAGACTATCAGGCAAATGGCTCCTCTCTCTTCCCATGGCCTCTGCTGTGTCTAATTGAGCCTTCTCTCTGCTCCTTTGTGTGCTTACTTTCCAGGCTCCAGTATTAAAACTCCAAACTCCCTTCTCTGCAGTGTGGTCTCTCTGTGTGTCCCCACCCACCAAGGGGACAGGGAGGCAATGTCCTAATGATGTGGCCCAATCAAAGCCTTAATCATTATTTAATCAAGTAAAAGTGAAACCTCTGAATCCAATATAATCTAATATGCCCAGAGGGACAGACCAGTTTATAAACATAATCCAATATCTATTTTTGGAATTCATAAACAATATCAAACTGCCACACTTGTTAATTGCTTTATTTCTGGAAATTAGCAAAATACTAGACACATAATAGCTGTTCAACAAAAATTTGTTAAGAGAATGATCAAACAATCAAAAATTATACATGCTGTATTTTTCAACACTTGCATAAGACCTAGTATATAAAGATTGAATTAATATTAATAAAGATTGAATTAACAAAAAAGTTGTTGATATGTCTAATTATATGGCATATGACATAAGTTGAACCAAATAGGAAAGAGAAATTTCCCAATGACACACCTGCCACCATTAATACCCAGAGATAAGGAACCGTGGACCAAGCGCACAACAGAAAAGCTAGAGAAATGCATGTGCCAGAGCTACACCAGCTTCACAGTCCACACATGGGTATCTGGTGGCAAAATATCAATTATCACCTCCTCATCTGAGAAGGAGAAGATTGGATTTCTGGAGGGTCTCCATGGCCCACTTATGTTCTATTCAAATCTAATGCTTATGCAAAACCCTTGCTTCTTGCAAAGGGCAAAGGTAATGAAATCGCTGTTTGGAATGAAAAAAATATGAATGTAAATGGAAAGATAATATAGTCTGAGCCAAAAAGACAGGCACTGCATAAATAGGCATCTGAAATTTACATGCACCCAAAAGACACCCCAAGTAAAGCAGTTGGGACATTCAGGATGAAGGACAGTTCTTTTGGGTATCGTTAAACTGCATCCAAAGATTAGGAGAGGGAATTAAAAGTCTTGGCTTCAAGTCCAAATGGGTTGAGGCAACAACATTATCATGAGAAATAAATATAATTTTCAATTTTTTTTTTTTTTTTTTTGAGGTACCAGGGCCAGGTATCGAACCTGGGACCTGGTATGTGGGAAGCAGGCACTCAATCACTGAGCTACATGGGGTTCCCTGAGTTGGTTTTTTCGTTTGTTTGCTTGTTGGGTTTTTTTGTTGTTGTTGTTTGTTTTTGTGTTTTTGTGTTTTTGTTTTTAGGACGCACCAGGGACTGAACCTGGGACCTCCCATGTGGGAAGAAGGCGCTCAACTGCTTGAGGCACATCTGTTCCCTCACTGACTTTTTATGGATGGAATCCTCTCTATCCAACTCGCAAGGTGTAGGTTTGAGATACATACTCTGAGAGTAATTGAAGGAAACAGAAAAAAAAAAAAAAGAATTGGAGTGGTCAAGGACAGGTGGAGAGTAGTCCAATCTGGCAGCTTCCCCCAAATTTCACTTATTTCCCCCACTCTAACAGGGAAACAAATTTTAAGCCAAGGTGGCTTGGGTCTCTCTAATTCGGTTAAAATGTTTATTGTTTGTTGTCCAGGATTCTAAATCACTCAGTAGAGAGCTTATTTGTTCTCTCAAGTTCTCCATTACCCCTGTGGGGGCTTGGGAGAAAGCTTTGAACTGAGAAAAAGAACTGGCAGTAATTAAATACAAAAGGCCTCCCATTGACTTCTTTGTGCCTTCCTTTTGGCAGCCTGCTCCAGCCGAGCATAAGGGGGAAGATTTGATTTTAATCACACAGATTTCATATTTTATTTTGCTCATTAAAATTCCCGATAAGGATTTACTCCAGCATTTTGCGACTCTCCCTGAATATTTGAAAAGGTTCTTTTTTCCTTTTTATTGCAAATGTTGTCTGATCCCTGCCTGTTCCCCAGACTGAAGTGATTGCCTCCACATTGCGCAAATCCAAGGTGTGAGCCATTTCTAAGGAGAAAGGAAAAAAAAAAAAGAATTTTGGGATGGCATGCAACCACCCTGTAATTACAGCCATGCCATCTCTGCTCAGCCAAAGTGAAAAAATCAATTATCTAAAAATGCATGGCTTGAATCAAGATGAAGAAAAACTTTGCTGTCCAAAGTTATCTAGAATTTCTAAGAAAATGAAGAATTCTGGGTCTGTACAAACAATATTACTCTGGAATGGAAGGAAATCATTTTTAGAAGGAATTGCTCAGAAGCCTCCATAACTTTGGGCTATGGGACTCGGGATCCACTGCAGGGGTCTAGTTTTTCTGTTTGGCTGCAGGGTTAAATCCTCATCAAATGGGCCCAGATCAGAAAGTGCTAGTATTGCTTGATTCTTCAACAGGGGATTAAAGGCCAACCCATATTTGGCCCACAGAGAATCAAGTTATAATTTGGAATATGTGTGTGTGTATTCTAAACCAATATATTTTCTATATATAATATTACACATACTTTCTATCTAAACCTTTGCACATCCTAGCGTTTCGTTTTCTGCATCTATGATTAGGATTTGCAAGCTATTATATTCTACATTCCATATAATTGAAACTTGAAATGTATCTTCTGGAGCAGGGCATATCCTTCAGGGCAGCAGGGCTGGAGTCCCAGAGAGATGAACCAAGCAGTGGCTCAGAGCTAAGAGGTTCAGGTGCTATGAGCCCTGAGACAAAGGTCCCGTTCCTGCCTGGTCTAGCACTCCCAGCTTTATAAGCTTCAGATGCACTGTGTCCTGATGTCCAATATTGGTGGTTATGATTTGGCATAAATATACATACCTATGTTCACCCATCCAAATATTAAATTGTGTTATTTGGGGCGAATATTCCCAACCTCACCTATCTTTAGATAAGCCAACTAGAAATATAATTACTCCAATGAGCTTGTTAACTACGCACTAGCAAGTAGAGACAATTTACCTCTTGCCTACTTACTCCAGCAAAACTCCATTTCCACTGAAGTAATTTTAATACGGATCTAAACACAGAAAGAACCCCAAAATAGATACATATATATCCTACGTTTTGTATGTAATTGTATGTTCGTAAAATTTTAATACCATTAATATGTGATAAATGGTAATGAGGTTTTAAGATATCCCAGGAAGCCAGGATTGGGAAATCTGATCATCTGATGGAGAAAATGAATCTTTGCCAAGCGCTGCAACATATTCTGCATGATTAAATGGCTCATAGGGAAGAAAAATGGGAATTACAGAGCAAGAAATCACGTCCTTAATCGACCTCCACGGAGCTCATCTGGGAAAAAAGTGATCCCTTCTTCCCTGCATTGCAGACCCTATGCCCAGCAGGCGCTGCTTTCCCGTCTGTTGTGTGCTAACGCTTTTTTGTAGAGCACACAGTCTAGCCCGTGACAATAGAATGGGAGGGCCTGCTCTGGTTTGAAGCCTATGCACTCCCACTTCCTGCAATCTCTTTGCTTAGCAGCAAATTTCCCTTCATTCAAATTAAGCCTCATTTCTTGCTCATCTTTTCCTGTTTTCCTCAGCAAAACCGAGTGCAATTCTGAACCTGTTTTTCCCTTGATGCTTTATTTTCTTGTCACTTCGTAACTAAATCTTCTTTCCCAAAACAATTGAGTTAGTTTATTCCACCCAATTTTGCCACTCCTTTTTGTGTGAGACAAAGGAAGAGAAGATGAAGTGTGTGTGTGTGTGCACGTGTTGGCAGGTGGAGAGAGTGGGGATATTTGACTAAGTGTTCAATATGTGCGAGCAGGATCCATTTGGTATATTTTGGAATGAGGTTTTTGCCCAGACTCTCGGATTACTGGCTGGCTCAACTTTATGCTAATTGTAGGGATAACATGGCCTTGTATTTCCATCTGGACTGATGACTGCTCAAAGTCAATTCTGAGTCAGACTTCTAGAGAGAGGGAGATAAAACATTTGTGAGACTAGCATAGGTTTCTCCAAGAGAAGAGCTCTCGGGTTCTGATAAACCTGTCCCTGTGTACAGCTATCCTGCCTTCTTTTTAGTTTAGGCTCATTTTCTCTTCTAATTCTCTCAGTCAGGTTATCTACCTAGTGTTTCCTGTCGGTCCGGGCGGGCATGGGGCATTCTGCTGACCTGAATTTCAGAGGGGCCAGCCTCTTTGAGTAGCACATAAGCCTCTGCTCCCTTTGATAAGCAGACCAAGAATGGCCGTTCTGTACTCTCCAGCAGCACAGGGCGGCAGCAGAGAGTCTAAGGCTCTCTGAGAGCACCCACTTTGATGCCAAGCAGAGCAAAGAAGTGTGTGCACCTGGATCCCGCTCAGGTGGCACAGGAGGCTTACACTGCCATGCTGAATGAGTGCTCTTCCAGTAGTGAAAAAACACTCTGGGGTACCTGGGGACAAAGGTCTAGAAACACTGTCTATGGCAAGGCTGTGATGGCATATTCTTGTCACACTTACCCTAAACTCCTATGCTTACTAACAATCTGGGTTTTCATTAAATTATGGTTAAAAACTCAAAACTAGCTAGGTGGCCTCAACTGCCAAGCCTCATCTATAAAATGGGATAATGGTATTGTGAACATTGTGTGTGTGGGTGCTTGTGTTTGAAGATTAATTAATGTAATCAGAGTAATTTGTTACCATAATTCCTGGAATATAGAAATGTTTTAATCAGAAAATGTGCTTATTACTGTCATCACCAAGCAGGCATTGAACACCTTAACATGTTGAGGGAGGTTTGAGAAGCACTGACCTAAATGACACAAAGAAGCAGGCACTATTATAATTCCCATTTTGCTCGGGGGATAACTGAGGCACAGATTTGGTCACTTTCCCAAGTATTGAAGATATGAATGCAAATAAGAAATGTGTGGCCTTGCCTAGCTCACAACCTAGAAAATATTTTCATTGCTCAACTCAGAGAGGTAGACTTTCCTTTATTCTCCCTCCTTCATAAGTGAGACAACTGCAGTTCTAAAAAGTTAATAAAATTGTTTAAAATTACCCAGCTAGTTTTCAGTAATGCTGCCATTTGAACCCAAGTTCAAGTTAGGGCAAAGTATTTCCCTTGATCTACTTTCCATAGCGATAGATAAAATAAGGATCCAGGAATAAAAAGGAAAGAGAGCAAGGTGAATTGGACACACACAAGTCTATAGGTTGCTTTATTCTTACAGAAGTTTCAAGAACGGCAAGAAAGGCAAGATAGCAGACCCAGGAATAACTGGCACAGTGGGTCCAGACTGCGGGCATCACTTTTGCCTCCTTGTGTTTTGGGAAGCGAGGGAAGAACTGGCTGCGGGCTGTAGCTGACATACCGGCCCAGAGTCCCCAATGGTAAGTTTTCAATAAGAAGCCAAATCTCAGGTCCTTACAGTAAGGACCTCTTCCCACGAGAAGAGCCGCCATATGTGCCTGGACTTTACCTACAGCCATGGCTACAACCTCACGAGTATCTGCTTCTAACTGCAATTTGGTATGTTTTCCTCTGTCTTTCTAACTTTCAAGTACTAGTTTATTATTTCCTTTAATAGTTTTAAACCTCACTTAAAAAATGATTTACAATAATTTCTATGTATTTTTTAAATTTTATTTTTTGCTCTCATTTTTCCTCTTCTTAACCCTGTCTTTATTTTCAACTTTTTATGTTATAGGTTTAACGTGTGTCTTAATCTTTTTCCCATTTTACTTCATTGGCTTCTAAAGCCTTTTATCTTTTATCTTTGCATCTAATATATTACATGTATTTTATAATGCTTAACTTTTTATCTTTATGGCGACTCATTTTAAAATTCTACTTTACTCCTATAGCAATAAATGTAAAGAATTAAATCTCTCCCTTTCTACACTTCCATTATTATTTTATGTTCCCATTGTTTCTTTTTTTCCTGATCTTTCTTACATTTGTTTTGTATTTGTAATAACCAACAAAAAGCATAGTTATGGTAGTAATTTTTTTTCATTTAAAAATTGAGTGCTGCTACATACCGGGTTCTTTTCAGATACTAGGGTCCAGAATAAACAGACTGGGCTCTCCTCTCATGGAGCCTACCCGTGAGTAAGAAAGAGAGAGCTGCATCATAAACAGATCTTGTTTAGGCTCCAGCCAAAGGCAACTGCACACCAGCTGCAGAGTGGTCTCCACAAGCCCCTCCCCCCAAGTCTCCCACAAATCTCTACATCTTCTCAAATCTCTGCATCTCTGCAGAGACGGCACTTTTGATTAATTGTAACATGTGACTGCAGACAACTGTGGATGACATGGGTCGATGAGCATGTAGTCATTTAACCTATGAAGTGCTACATACAAGAAAAGTCTTATGAGGAAATCATGGGAATGACCAGCAGTAAAGACAGACTTATGTGTATAAATGACAAATTATGAGGGCCTTTCAACAGGGTTTCAACTGACCAGATTTTACAAACTGTAAAACCCCTACTGTGACCTTTGTCTAATAGCAAAGAGAGAGGCCACACAACATGGATGCTCCCATGACTTTGCTGAGGAGGGAGGTAAACCGCACCCTAGAGTAAGACTGTTAGAGGCAGAGTGAAGTGAAAGACTTCCAGAAGCTTGGGACAGACCCTCAGCATACCTCTTCCCTGTGCGTCTGTCAGGATGCTCTATATTGTCTGGGTCCGTGGCAATATAAATTGCATTTAACAGTGGGTTTTTAATCCTAGTTACTTACTAGAATTACCTGGGGGAACTTAACACAAACAAACAATAACACCCACATACATACACAAAAAAATCCAGAACCTATGCCCAGGCCCTGCCTCCAGAAAAACCAATTGAATAGGGTAGGACCCAAGCATTGATATTTAAAAAATATATATTCAGGTAGCTCTATTAGGCAGACATGGTTGGGAATCACTAGAATATAGTATCTCGTTGACCATGGAAAAAGATCCCACTTGATAGCTTGGGGATGAAAGTAATATTACCATTATCAATACCTCTATTACTGCTACTTCTACAGCAATTTGGCTGTGACGTGTGTCAGGAAATGTGCTAAATGATTTTAAATCATCGTCCTATGTTCTAATTTAGAGATGAGGAATCTGAGGCTCCAAACGTATCATACAACTTGCCCGTGGTCAGTTCATTTGCATGTGGCAGACCCAGGACTCAACTCAAGTAGGAGGGTCTCTGAGGCTTAACCACCTTGTGTCAACTTGCTTAGGTCAGGGCATTCAGTTGTTTGGTCAAACATTGACCTAGACATTGCTGTGGCAACATTCCATAGATGGGATCAGCATCTATAACCAGTGGATTTTAAGTAAGAGGTGGCCCTCCATAATGTGGGTAGACCTTATTAATTAGCTGGAGACCACACATGCAAAGAACTGAGGGGTCCTAGATGAAAAATTTCTGCCTCAAAACTGCACCCTTCACTCCTTCTGAGTTTTCAGCCTAAGGAATTTGAACTCAAGACTTCAATAACACTCTGACCAGAATTTCTAGTCTTCAGACTGTCCACTGTGCTAGGGAGTTCAGACTTGCCAGCCCCCACAACTGTGTGAGCCCATTCCTTAGAGAAAATCTCTTCATAGATAGATAGACATACATACATACATACATACAGACAGACAGACAGACAGATAGATAAATAGATAGATATCCTGTTGGTTCTTTGTCTCTGGAGAACTCTGACTGATACACATCTGCTAAAGTAGTTTCCCCCAATCCAGTGGTCATGGAGGGCAGAGATGATGGGTTTTCTGCAGTCTGCTTTCCAGTGATTCAAAAATGCACTCTTTACAGAGACATAGATTTTGGAAAAACCAAGTTTGTGGGAGACTCCAGGGGAGAGGGTTTGTGGAGGCCACTCTGATTTAGGGTCACCTTTGAATGGAGCCTGGGAGTGAGCAGCAGGTACAAGGTCTGTTTCTCATGTGGCTCCCTCTACTCTTACTCATGGGTAGAGCCCAGTCCATTTATTGCTCCACTTTGGCACTCTTGCCATATTGGGGTGAATTGTTCTTTGTTGTGGGGGCCGTCTGTGCATTGTGAGATGTCAAGCAGCGTTTTCAGCCTCTACCCTCTAGAAGCAAAGAGCAATGCTTGAGTGCAGGTGGGACAATCAAATATATCTCCAGACATCATGAAATGTCCCATGGGGAGGCAAGGGGCAAAACCTGTTCACATCTGAGAACTGCTGACTTAATCCTCATACCATCTTTCTTGATGACGGGGGAAGCATTATCACACTTCCTTTTATATATATAAAAAAAAGGAATATCAACTGAGAGGCTCTGGTTTCGCCAAAGCCACACAGAGTGGAGAGTGGACTGGGTACCGGGATTTCCTGCCTCCAAATCAAGCTCATTTCAAAACTTCACCAGCACTTTGTCCCCAACAAGTGACCAGAAGGTCACCGTCAGAACAAGAAATAGCAGACTTTGTTTTGCAATAGGTACCTCAGGAGGCCCTGCCTGTGTGTGTGTGTTGGTTGGGGGCGGGGGGGGGAGAGATGTTCCAGTGGAAGCAGAGGCTCTCCCTGCCAAGCCAGTGTCCGCATAGGCAAGCTCAGTGGGTCACACGATAGCTTAGATTAAAGGAGGCTAAGGGTCTGCTGCCCCCCTAATATCGAGACTTTAATAAAGGCCTCCCTGCTGGAGAGCAAGCTGACTTTGACTGAACAATACAACAAAAGGTCATGCTAAAGGCAGCACAGCCTCCAAGAACCAATCCAATGATCTGCTGAGGTCCAAGCAGGAAGTTGGCAGCAGGAGTTGTGCAATCATGGTGTAGGATGCCCTATCCAGTGTGGAGAACAATGTTGGGAATCTTGGAAGAAAGGAATCTCCAGGCAGGGAGAGATCCCACTTACAGAAGGGGAGCTGATCAGAGCAAGCCAGGATCCCTGTCCAGGGATGAAACAAGGGGACCAGTGCAGGAGATAGAACCAAGGTTGTTGCAGAAAAAGGGGCTTCAGAACAAAGGGGATGGCTGTTCTCAGGAGCAGGGCACCAAGTCAAAATTAGATAAAAAAACAAGAGTCCACAGACTGCAGGGCAAGTTAGTATTCCTTCCTGCCTCAAAACAGTGTTGATCACGGGAACTGGGGAAAAGTGAAGCACCCGGTCTCAGGTATGAGCTGCAGAGGCCAGAAGCCAAGCATTTTAGCTCCTTTAGGACTCATGGAATTTTTAATTCTTCCTAATTAAAAAAAGAGACAAACTCAATAGTAGAATCTATTGACTATGCGCTTAGGATCTAGAAATAAGCAGATCTAGGTTAAAAATTGTCTGTCTAATAGCTGTACAGCCCTAAAAAGCTACTTAATTCCTCTAAGAATTGCTCTGTAGGGCTGGGGGATTAAATGAGATACTAAATAGAAAGGACTTACTCCAATGCCCCAAAAATAGTAAAAATCGAGTAAATAGTAGTTCACAAAGAAACAATTTTGCTTCCCAGTCTTAACTTTGTATTTCACTTGGAGTGAGAGGAAGGAGATGAGAGGGAAAGCAGGTTGCTGTTGCTGTCAGAGGTTCTAATTTTAGGGAATGTCCTTGCTCTTAGCATCTCTCTTTCCTTACTTCCTCACACCTCCATATGTTATTAAAAGAAATGAAGACTTTTTTTTTTCTTTTTTTTGACATCCAAGGATTTCCAACACCCAAAGATATTTAACATTCTCCAGATGCTCAAGGCCAGGCTTCAAGTTTAGCATAGCTATACCTGGATTTGAATCTGGAGACAAATTGCTGCTTCATTATAGAACCAGTGAGAAGCATCCAATTTTTAAGGTTGTTAAACTTGCAAGGGCAACCGAGAACCAAATGAATGCATAATGAAGAATTATCTAATGTGGGGCACAGCATCTTGGAGACCAAGCACACGCTCACACACACATGCACACACACCCCTCGTGCCCTGGAAAGATAGTTCATGATAGTAGAAATAGTTGGAGTATGACTATCTTATTTATATATGATAAGAAAGACATGACATTTCAATAACTTCTTTACTTTTCGTAAGGCAAGGGACGCCAAGTGTTCTGCCCCATTTTGAGAGTGTTTCTGTACACCTGTCACCTGTGCATACCTCTCTGCAAGTCATAGAGATCCAAAGACCCCCTTAGTCTGTGAATACTGCCACCCTCCGACCCACTCACCAGTGGTGCTGCTAATGAGAAACATTACTCAAAGATATCTGGTCTTACAGGACCCGAGAAACAATAGCGCAGTTGCCTGGGGAACCGGGGTTGAGGCAGGAGGCTTGCTCAACCGGCCTCCAGGGTCTAGATGACTAGAGGTGGCAGGATAAGTCACCTGAAACTTGTGACACACATCCTGGATCCCTGAGCTATTTGGGGAAGTCAGCAACCGCTTCTGTGCCTTTATCGACTGTGGGAAGAGGCCTTCTGTATTCCACAATCAGCTGGCTTCTGAGAAAGGAAATCCAGCTTTCATTCCCTTCACTTCCCGCTCCTTACCTCACCATTCAGCTTTCACAGTTTTCATAAAAATTTCCATGGGAAAATAGAAATTTCCATGGGTCATGTTATTTAACCAATCAGTGCTCATTTATTCATCTTTTGGAACCCTGGAGAAACAATTGAGTTTTGTTTTTTTTTTTTTTTAGGATTAAATATGATACATGTGCCTGGACAGTATTTTTTTTAAAGTAACATTTCCATAATTTGTTAAGCTCCGTTTGTCTATTTTATTTTATTTTATTTTGAGGTACCGGATCCTGAGATAAGAGATCTGTCCATACCATTTGGCTCTCCCAGGGTGGTTTTCCTATCCTGGAAGGAAGAAGGAGGGATTTTTCTCCCTGGTGCTCAACCACTGAGCCACACTGGCTCCCCTGAATTGACTTTTTCATTTGTTTGCTTCTTGTTTGTTTTTGTTTTGTTTTGTTTTCAAGGGGGCACCGGGAATCAAACCTGGGACCTCCCATGTGGGAAGCAGGCGTGCAACCACTTGAGCCACATCCGCTCCCCTATTTTATTTTTTGAATTTGAAAATACATTTTAAAAAATGTCCAGGAGAAAGTGGTCTCCAAATATAATACAAAGGAGGGATACCAGGGCTAGGTTTTCACCCAGGGCAAAATCTGGTACTCAGATACCCCAAAAGTGGCTTTAGAAGTTTGCAACACTGAGCTTAAATAAAAAGGGGAGGATTCTGAACCAAAGCAAGACAATATAAATATCAAGGCTCTATTTGAAATTGCCAAGTCCCACACACTGTTCCCTACCAGCCGTTTCCAATCACTCAGGTGTCTGCAGTGCTTTCTGTTTCCCACTTGCGAGAGCTTTTAGCGACAGCACCAGGCCCTGCTACCCACTGAACCCCAGCAGGCCTCCCTGTGCTAGTTTCCAGAGGAAGAAGCCACGTAGGTTATTGCATCTCTGACTCATCAGTTATCAGGAAGAGGGCTTTGTTACTTTCTCCTTTTGAGCATAGCTCCTGTTTCTACAGAATCGAACAATGAGTGCCAGTGGACAGGGAGTTTGTTTTTTTCCATTGAATGCAATTGTTTAGATGACAGCCTGTGAGTGCTGTAATTTTGCAGGTCTTCAGGCACTTAATTCATCTCAGAGGTGATATCAAAAACAGCACGGCAGGCACTCTGTCTGTCACAGGCTCTCTTGCTAAAATAGCCACTGTTCCAGTCACCCTGGGTCCTGTGACTAAGCAGCCTAGGAGATGCCATCTTGGCAGGTTGTGGGTTCCAAAAGGGAATCAGAGCCAAGGGGGTGCTTTGGCCACACAACTCCCGGACCCCAGGCCAACACGACGTGCTGCAAGTCTGCTCAGTGCAGAGTTTCTGGCAGAAGGAATCTGAAGACGATGTGGACCACTTTGGTCATGGCTGAGCCTTCTAAGATGGGTTTAAAAAGAAACAGTGGAGAGAAGCTCAAAATGGTGCCTCATTCTGGCCCACTAGAAGGGAAAACTGGAATCTTCTCACCCCTGATCATCCTTATAATCTTTGGATTGATAAAAATAGCTCTGGAAAGGAAATGCTCCCTCTAAGAGGTTTTGTCAGAACACAGCAGCCATACTGGTCAGGAATTCTGTGCATCCTCTCATCCTTTCCATCTGTAGGTAAGAGTCTTAAAGCTCGTAGTAGATGCTCAGAGTATTTGACTTTCCTCAAGTAGGGTTGCCAATTCCTTTCTCAAATAAATCTGAGATTCTCCCCACTATCCTTACAGGTTCAGGGCCTGAGCTTATCAGTTCTGAATGCTTCAATCATTTCTCAACTGGCACAAGTAGCCTTCTATGCCACTGAAGATTAATGCTTTTATCTTCTTACTCCTCCATTAAACTACAACTCTCTGCAGTTGCCTACTGTGCCCGCCTACCCTCATGATAAGCAAAATACAATTTTATTAGTAGTAGAAACAACTTATTGTTGAAGACTCACTATGTGCTAGACATTTGCTTAGAATTTTATATCTTTATTAGCTTATTTAATTCTTGCAACAGGCTTCTAAATTAGGTATATTACCATTTTCATTTTAAAGATGAAAAACTGACACACAGTGACATTTATGGGATTTGCCAAGGTCTTAGAGATAGTAAGTAGAAGAGTCAGGCTTTGAATCCAGGGTGTTGATCCTACAGCACATGCTCTTAACTGCTGAACTCTTTGCTTGATATAGGGCTGACCACTAATTGTCCCAACCTGCCATCATGCCATCCATGCCAAAGAGGACCCCCCTTCCAATCAGGCTAGCCTCCTTCTTGTCTTATAAAATAAACTGTGCTCAAATGCATCCCTTCTCTCATCTGGCTTGTTCTGTATTTCCCTTTACTGGAATCTTATCCATTCCCCAAATACTGGCTTCAGTCCAGCCTGCTCTGCAATGTTCTCCTAAAGGATCCAAAGCCACCTTCCTCTTCTTGGACTCTTTGACATATATCATGTCTCTTTGTGTACTGAGCCCTGTTGTTTTAAATGTCTGTGCCCTGCTTTAAGATGAGCCATTTAAGAGAGAAGAGGAAGGGGAGATAAACAGGTGAGAACCAGGTAGTTAGATAGAAGTCATGATGGTGTGTATCCATTCCTTGAGTTTTATAGTAGGTGCACTGGAATTCATTGAACTATTAAAAAATTATATATATATATATATATATATATATATAATTTTACTCACTTTACAGATACATATAAGTAAAATAAGAGGATCACAAAAAAAAAAAAAAAAAAAAAAAACAGAGAGGAAACTATCTTATATTTATTTTATATCCCCTGTAGAATCTTGATTATACCAGGAACATAACAAAAGTCCAAAAACTTACATAAGCATGGTATATGGATCATGGGAATGTTGCAATCTTCTAGAAACTCTGGAAGAAAAAATGAACAGGGTGGCCCCTGTCTCCTGTGCCTTTATGCCACATACAGCTAAGTCAAGCCACATCCTTCCCTGCTCCCTTGAATCTTTGATGTTCCATTTGGACCTACAAAAATAAGTTATGCTCTAACTGAAGAATACTTAGATGTGACAACGAATACAGCCCTTTGTCTACACTGCATGGAGAACTCTGTGAATCGCAATAGCATATCAGCCCCCTTGTATGCCGATACTGGTCTCTGGGAAGGTGGGACATGGAACCTGGGAACTGGGAACCAACATCTAGGTCCCAAAGACTGTCATTTCACTCTTTGGATTATTCAGATGCATGTGGTGGAATGCTGGCCAGTTCCTGCTACTAAGGCATTTCTGGGTTTCATTAGCATCCTACCTACCCTACAGTAGACCAGTAATGGATGGCCAAGGGAGAATTGCTGCTGACTGCTTCACCTGGGATCCTTCCAGAGTTTTAAATCCTACCTTCTCTCTTTTATAGCTGCTCCCAGTATAACCATTCTAGACCGCAGAGAGAGAGAGAGAAAGAGAGAGAGAGGCTTAAGTGTGTGTATAAGAAAATACATAAATTCTAAACACTTGTTTCTGTGATGAAGAGTAAAATCCCATCAGAATAAGGGTCCTTGCAATTGTCATCCCCTCTATCTTGAAGGTTCTTCTCCCAGAGAACCACATGGCTCATTCCCTCCCTTCCTGTCTCTGCTGAATGTCAGTGTTGCAGAGGTTATTCCCTTATACTGCATGTAAAATAGCATCCCATCAAATTTTATCCTTCTTAATCTGTTTTTTTTTCTAGCGCTGATAGTACTGTCACTATATATACATTTATTTATTTACATTTCTTCCCTCACACACAGTCCCAGAATGTGAGCTCCATGAGGTCAAGGATTTTGTCTATTTAATTCTTTTCTGGATACACAGTATATAGAACTATGACTTCCTGGCACATACTAGGTGCTCACAAATTGTTAAATAAACATGAGTAGTTTCTAGCAAAAGGAGTTTTTAAAAAAGAAGACCTGAATCCCAATCCTGAATTTAACACTTAAAAAATCTACACCTCAAAAAAAATGGCTTCCTGAGTCTTGGTCTTCTCATTTGTAAAATGAGGCACCTGGACTATATAAGCAATTCATTGCTGTACATTTCTAAGTCTTCTTGAATCTGCTTGACGTGAACAAGTGAGGCAGGAGATTCTACTCTTCAACTGCCCTTCAAGTGACCTTGGGTGATTCTATTTCCCTCTACTGATGGACTCAGGGTGAAAACACATGCTCAAGTGGGGCATCCTACAGAAAAACCTGCCTGGACACCTGCTTGTAGACAACCTTAAGTAGTTTCTTTTTGTTTTCCAGGAAGATGAGGAATTAGCCTTTTGAAAATGCCTCTGAATTTGCACCAGGAATTAATACCGTGAAGTCCTGAAGAATCAACATCTTTAGTGGGTCCCACCAAGGAGAGCTCGTAAGGAGAAACAAAACATGTATGCAGGGGAGGCAGGAAGACAGCTCTGCAGCTTTTGTATGATATATCTTGTCTAAGCATCACCTTCCTAAGGCATCACAACTAATCACAGCAGTTTTGCGGTTCTCTTTTTAACCATCCCTAGAGGCCTCATGTACCTCAGAGCCCCCCCTTCCCCACCCCCAGGAGGCAAGAGGAGAACTAATGCACTAGAAATAGCTGTGCTTTGACATGAAGCAAAGCAGCAAACAGGGCTAAGATAGATCAGACAGCCAAGCGCTGCCTCCACCCCACACACACGAGAAGCCTGGCTCCATGTTCGTGATTATGCAAGGCAACACCTTGACAGAATGCCGCTGTCGGGCCCTAGAAATTGAAGGTGATCTACTCTTACCTGTACATACAGTAAGGAAAATCACTTTCAACTCATTCAGAGGCTTCAATAGCAGAAAGATTGATCAAACCGATGAGGATCAAATCTGCTTGCCACCTACCAACGCTAGACACATAAACAAGAGTGGCTGCAAATCATTCTCCAGGAGGAGCTGGAACTGTAGCTGGCTAAGATGCGTAGAAACTGGGAAGCTTATGGAAAGGGAGAGGAAAGGGTGGCAGTTTATAGGCAAGGGATCACTCGCATCCTTAAGCTCTGTGCTTGCCAAAACAGGAGACTTAGGCTGAGTCATCTTCAGGTGAGCTTGCCTGCTCAGGGGGTGCTGTCTTAGGAGAAGGCCATTTTGGGTCTAGAAGGAGCAAGAACCTGGATTTCAGATTTTGTTCCCAGGGAGCGATAGTGATACTCTTTCCATGAAGATAAGTTTTCATGGAGATTTCGCTGGAAATTGTTGACTTTGGGGATCATGAGATGAAAGTGATGGATTTCTGAAATCCAGCCATCCAAGGGAACAATAGAGTCTATGTCATCTCCAATAATGAGGTTTTGGGGAAAATAATGTGAGAGAGAAGTAGAATGCTCACTGGTGTAGTTGTCATAATGCCTTTGTGCCTTGGGGGCCTTTGTATTGCTTCTTTATCTCCTCTCAGGGCCCAGGTCATCCTTACCCCTTTACCTCTGGGGCCAGCACTCATCATCTTGCCATCTACCCATGTCCCCATGTCACACTCAAATCTCCTTCATTAGATAAAAACATTAAATTTTGTTAATTAAAGCCATGGAAATCAATTACCCTTATCGGGCAACATGGACTATTGAAACAGAGCCAAACCTTATATTGTAAATTCCTCCTGCCTGAGATTAGAGATCTATCCATACCATTTGGCTCTCCCAGGGTGCTTTTCCTATCCTGGGAGGAAGAAGGAGGGATTTTTCTCCCCTAGAGCAAGAGCAGCTTCTAAACTATTAAAGACTTGGATATTTACTTCAAAACGATGAGCATTAGGATTAAATTTCACTAACATTTAAAGATTCAATTAATTTCTTCTCCACTAACTCTCTACCTAGCATTATAATGGATTTAATAAAGAAACATGAATTTAAAATAAAACTCAGTAACTTTACAAATGGAATAGAGCAGGCTGATGTCGGGTAGTTGGTGGGTTTTTCTCTTTCCTTCTCTTGTAGTATATCTCCTTAGAACAGCTTGAAAATTCATCACTTTTATAAATATCTCTGCACAATTTAAATACAGTCATTATTTTACTTAAAAAAAGTGCTGTAAATGCAAAGGCTGAAGTCTCCTCAGCAAAGTCCCTGCAGTTTTCTCAGTTTATTCTGAACTAATTGCCAAAGCAGCATGTGATGAAATCCCTAATAGCCTTCGCGATAAAAGATTCACCCCTGTAAGTGAGCACATTCAAAAGGTGAGCTGCAAAATCGGAAATTCCACCCACTGCAGCAATGTAGGATGGAGGTGTTCTCCCTCAGTCAGGATCCTTGGGGTAAACAGCATGCTTTCTCCCAAAGTCTTGGTTAGTCACATTTGCACAATAGCAGCCCGGGTTCAGGGCTAGAATAAGAATCTGGCAGTCCCAGGTTATATTTTTCCTGCTGAGTCACTGTTGGAAAAAATTGGGCTGAGCCCCTGGAGCCAATTTCCTTCACTTTTGAGAAAAGGAGAATGTTACCTAATGGTAGAGCCCCAGCTCCGCATTCTTTCTAAACTGAGCTCATGCACCTACTACCCAGAATTACTTGCTCCAATGTTACTTTGACCATTTCACTTTACTACCCAGGTCCCAGCAAAATAAGGCAAATCCCCTTCCATCATAATATCTAAGACTTCCCTTCCTTTCCATCTCACCACGTAACTACCCTGTATCCCATTGAACTTTAGTGAAGATGTGCTGCTCAAATTGAATAAACTCCCTCTTCAACCACCACAGGAAGCAGTCTGGCCATCCCCCTTTGACCTCAACACATTAAGATTCCTGACCTCCCTATGTGTCTCTTTTTCAATTCCTCCTTCTCTCCCTCACTGTATCTAAATGTGTGACTCTACATATCAGAATTAACAACAAAATAGGGAATTTTCTTGCCGTTTGCTTTAGTGAAAGTATAAGATCTTTTAGCTTAAGAGAAAAGCCAAAAAGGAGAGGAGAGGAGAGGAGAGGAGAGGAGAGGAGAGGAGGGGAGAGGAGAGGAGAGGAGAGGAGAGAAGAAAAGTGCAATCTCTATCCATAACAGAGCACTTTGAGGCTCACAAAAAATCTACAGTCCCCAAAGTCAGCACATGTAGACACTCGGACTTAGAACAATGACGCTGCTTTCTTTGGGAATTGTGAATTCTCTTGGGAGTTCTGACAAAGACCCTGATAGAAAATGAAGGGGCCTGCCCAGTGACATCTGAAGCAGAGATTTCTTCAAAATGATCAGTCATTACCACCTGATGTTCTCCTTTGCCCTCAAAATCTGTATGACTTCCATTATCTCTCCTTAAATTTAAGATTAGACCATCATATTTATCTCAAATACCATAAATAAGTCCATGCTACATCAAGCATAGATGCATAAAGTAACCTCCTCATTCCTCACAATAGCTAGAAAAGCTACCACCTTATTAAACTCATGTCTGTTTTAAGGGATTCAGGATTTCTTGATATATTAAATTTCAAGGTAGGAAGAAAAATGTAGAAAAGTATTTCCCAATGTGGGTTCAAAGGGTAGAAATAGGAATTGTTCTTAAAAATGAGGAAGGGACATGGTCAAACACATTTGGAAAAAAACTTGCATTAAACTAAATTAAACAAATTTATTGACCAATTTTAATATGAATCATGCATCTCCAGGGGAAAAAGTGCAGTGTGTTTGGTTCTCAAACATCTTTCTATGTGACCTCCCCACACTTTGTCTTGAATGATCTTATAGTGGTGATGGACCATGAAACACACTGCCCCAGAGTCTAGTCCAGTCCTTCAGTAAATGCTCTATTCCCCTCTACAACATCACTTCTGGTCAATAACTGGTTTCCCCTCACCTGTCTCCACTGTCAGAATACTTACTTCTTGTGTCAATTCCCTACCAAACTGTCATCTTTGTTGCATTGAACCAAAATTTTCTTGTTTTTTAAAACTTCCCTCTTACACTTTCAAGTTTGTTCTCTAGGGCCATTTGGAATAAACCTAATCAAACTTCAGATGTGGAGGAAGCTATCATGGTTCTCCTAATTATATCCTCCCAGCGAAAAATCCATGCAGACCTTCAATGATTGTTCCAATGATGTCATTTCACATTCTGGTATCAGCCTGGTTCCTTTTGTGTAATGCTCTTCAATTATCAATCTGCCTCAGACAGTGTGGTGGTTGCAGTAAGCAGACATTCAAGATCTGGTCTAACCAATATAGACTAAAGACAAACTATTACTTCCTTAGCTCTTGATGCTAGTATACCAAGAAGAAGCTAGGAGATTTAACTAGAATGACCTAGAATTTTAAAGTAATTCTTGACTCAAAGTTGGGGTTATTTGGGTTTATCCAGATGGAAGAAATTTGGTTGTTTCTATGAGTATTATGATCTAAGTATTGAGACCCTAGATAATTTGGTATAGACCCTTACAGAGAACTAGACTGGGATTTAGATCCCCTGGTTGCAATGGACTTTAGTTGTCATGATTACGCTCACCTTGGGCAAGAAGTCCAAATCTGTAATGGGAGCCAGCTAATCTGACTCAGGTGGATTCCTCCTCCAACCCCAGCAGGTTCAGCATCCCAAATTCCAAGCCAGATGCACAAAAGTCAGCCAAATCCTCTTGGTAAAATAAACCTCAGCATGTGAAACATAATTCTGGTTATTTTGCTGGGTAATTCTTGCTTCCAAAAGCAGAAGAGAGAACACAGGCAATATCTAGAGATGTTGGTGGTACTAGGGGATTGCAGAAGGAAGAAATACTAATGAAACTTTAAAATACACCTTAGTAAACAGTTGACTGAAAATAGGAAGGCACATAGGAGGTAATTCAGTCCCCATGGTAGCTAGTCTCTTCAAGAGAAAAGCCAGCACAGATTACATAGGTACTTTAGTACTTTAGCCATATCCATTTTCAAGTGGGATTTAAAGAAAATTCAAAACAAATGACAGCAGTGGAAATAACACGGAATTATGCATCAGGCAATCTGGGTTCCAGACCTAGTTTTACCACTTACTGGTATAAACTCTGGCAATTCACTTAATCCCTCTGAAAAGTCATCTATAAAATCAAAGTCCTGGGCTTTAGCTGTGGTCCTTTTGATGTGGTTTTTATATTTAAATATGTGTACTGCAGACTGTCTTTCCTCACTTTTGGTGGCTCCCCAAAAGGCTTCATATTATTTTAAAAAAGTAATGGTGTGCTTAGTATTTGGAGGTGAGGGAGAGGTTTAACTTAAAGTCTTGCACAGATTGAGCAAAGAGTTGTGTTTTTGTTTGTTTATTTAACTTCTTTTTGCTGCCAGAGAACTTACTGCTTTTGCCAGTTTATTTGTTTGTTCTTCAGATCTTTGGTGTCAGATTTGTGACTTTGCTTCAGTTTTAAGCATCTTGGAAAGCATCTGTGGCCAAAGAGTGGAATGTTACTGCTGTACCTCTCTATGAGGCTCCTATCATTCCCTCTCTGGAGAGCAGCCCAACATGACTGCAATCATTCTCTTGGGAGCTGTACCTGTTTTGCTCTAACATAAAAAGAAGCATGAAGACAGCTCCTTAGGAGGTCCTCACAACTTGGTGGCATTTCTTTGGTCACACTTTAAGAAGATCATGGGACCAACAGGACTCAAAATTGAGATTATGGTAGTTGGAAGCCAAGAGTAGGCACCAGTCAAAAGTAGCAAAACCACATGAGAACATTCAAAGTCTCTTCTAAAAATGTTGTACTACATTTAATATGTGACTTACTGTGTGTGTTGATGTAGCACAGAGTTTATGTATATAGGTTGGCCTCTGAAATTAAGGCAAAAATGAAAATCAGGAGCTACTGGCAGATGAGCATCCCATCTGCATTTGGATAAAGCAGAAAAACTTATTAATTTCATCTCCAATTTAGCAGAGAGATTATCTTGAAATGGAAAGGAAAGTTCTTGCTGACCAAATTTCTCTTCAATCTGATGGAGATGTAATCGTAGATTACTCACTTCAACATTAAATGTACCTGGGGAGGAGATCCAGGACTAGATTAGAAAGAATGACCCTCAAGTCTTCTGAATTATAATAATCCCAGTATGTCTGAGTGCCCGTAAAAGATGATGGTAAGCTGAGAGAAATGTAGAAAGAGAAGCCCCCCAAAATTCAAAGAGCATAGGACATGATATTAAAAGTCAAATATATAGGCTGATAACATACAAATAAATGCTACACTGTCAATTACATTTGGCCCAATAACCATTTGTACATGTGTTCTATTGCTCAGTTGACAAATGCTGTCCTCTTTCTGGGAAGGAGAAGGACTCAGGGCAGGCAGAGCCACAGAATGTGCCTTCTTTGATTAGTCTAAGTGCCTGAGGTCTCTGCTACTGAAATGTGCACACTCAATGACCATTCACTAAATGTTCCGTGATTGTGATGAAAAAGACCTACTGCAAATGAGAGCCATTGATTGACCTGGGCCCAGGTGCCAATCGGATCTCATCTCGCCGCATCTCAGCTGCTAGCTGCTGGAGAGCAAGGAGCATGTCTAATTCATCTTGGAATCCCCGCAGCTCCTAGCACAATGCCTTGCATAGAGTAGGGGCTGAGTAAATGTCTGATAGGGGATTGCTTTCATACATGAAGGGAGATGTTGGATAATATCATCCATGAAGTAACTATAGGGAAACATTTAGAATGGTGTGCTTAAGTGATGCTCAGCCTGCCAGAGCTATGAATACATCCCACAGCCTCCCTCACTGGTTCTGCTGAAAGAGCCGGTCACAACTAGATGTGCAGGCAATTTGTGATAAGCCTTAGAATTTCATTGTGAAGTTCTAAGATTTCATGGGTTAGTGAAGGATTTATAGGAATAACAACTGACAGAAAAAAATGATACTTTTAAAATCTGATCTGCAAGTGCTTCTGGATAAAGAAATTAAGACGTCTTTTCAATTATTATAAAATTTCTGGTAGAAGGGAATAAGTCAAACCACGCCCAGGACAAGTAGATCAAGTAGGATAGATTTGATCAATATTAAAACCATAATACATGCCATTATAAATTTTGTCAAAACCTATGAATTTGTGTGGTTCAAAGTGTAAACTATAATGTAAACTATAGTCCTTGATTAGTACTTTGCTTCAATATGTGTTCATCAATTGAAACAAAAGTACCACACTAATGAAAGATGTTGTTAATGGGGGAAAGTGGGAATGGGGGAGGGAGTGGGGTATATGGGAATCCCCAATATTTTTGATGTAGCATTTATGTAATCTAAAGCTTCTTTAAAAATTTTAAAAAAATTAAAAATATAATCATTAAGCACAAACTATAAACTGTATACAAAGATGAAAAAGAAATGGCCCTGACTTTTGAGGAATTCACAGCCTAGGGAGAGAGAATCAACACTAAGAGCTATACACAAGCGAGTAGAAGGATTCAATATGTGAGCTGTGAAATCCAAGGGCCCAGGTTTGAGTCCAAGCTGTGTGCCTTAGTAACTTGGGCGCTTTGGCAAGTGTCTTGACTCTAAGTCTCACCTTTCTGCCACCTAAAATAGCATGGTTTATATCCACTTAATAGACATGTAGATCCAGCTGTTGAGCAGCGTTTGGTGCAGGGTCATCACTCAGTAAACCTAGGATGTTTGATGATGAGAAAAGAAAAGAAAAAAGGCCAAGACTGAGATTCTTGAGAATGAATTGGAAATTAACACCATTGGATCTGAAAGTTGCACTGTAAATCTAAGATTAAATTAACTGTTTATTTAGCTGTCTGTAGTTTTGAGGGAAATTTTGATTTTTAAGTGCTAGTTCATTAGGTAACATTGTTTTAATCCTCAACTATTATTTTGATTCTGAGGGAAGAAGCCCTTCAGATATTGGTGTAGAACATATCTGAGTCAGGTGGTTCAGTTTCATAAACTCTAAATGATGTTCAAAAGTGTAGGCAAATAGAACTTGTTATAGACCTAGTTTGAGCTCGGTCTATAATGTGTGAGCATACCCCAAATTACAAGGGGACAGTGGTGTTAGCCAAAGACATGTCAGTAACCCATTCTCATTCAGGGATCCTGACCCATAACACCACGGTTTTTATAGAATCTATAGAAGATGACAGGTCGTTCACAAAGTTTGTGCTCTTCTTCCCTATAGGTTTTGTGAAGTCTGGCCACATTCCCCTTGGAGGATTTTCTTTCTGAAGGTGAAGTGTGAGACAGGAAGAACACAGCTGTGCTTTCAGATCCCAGATGGAAAGAGAGGAATAAGCAAAGCAGTCAAAAATATTTTGACTTATGCACAGAGCACATTTATTCTAGAAGCTATCAGAGATGAGTAATTTTTTTGCATGCAATTCCATTTCTTTCCTATATACTGGCCTCCTATGAAGAATCAGTTTTTCCCTGAAATATTAGTAGGTACATGTATTAGTCAGCCAGAAGGGTGCTGATGCAAAATACCAGAAATCTGTTGGCTTTCATAAAGGGTATTCATTTGGTGTCAAAGCTTACAGTTGCAAGGCCCTAAAGAGTCCAACTCAAGGTTGGTTTCTCACCCAAAGTCAATTGCCACGTGTTGAAGCAAGATGGTTGCTGATATCTGCTGGGTTTTCAGCCTTCCCCCATGGGCTTCCTCATCCTCTTGAGGGTCAGTGGGCCCAGCTTCTTCCCTATTGCAGCTGTAGGCTGTCATAGGGCTTCCTATATCAGTCTCTACTCTCTTCTCAAGGTCAGCTGTAACCTATCAGGCTAATGGCTCTACTCTTCCCCAGGGCCCCAGGATCAAAAATCACAGAAAGCTATCTCTTCCTGTGTGTCTTCTTGAGTAAGTATCTGTTTATATCAGCCCACCAAGTGGGCAGGGACTCAACCTGAGTTATGCCTTACTGATGTAGCCCAATCAGAAGCCCTAAATTGATTTTATCAAGTAAACTTAATCAGAGGTCCCTCACTGAATTCAATACAATCAAAGGGTTTCACACCCAGAGGAACAGATTAGTTTACAAACATAAGCTTTCTCTTTTTGGGATTCATACATAATCTCAAACTGCCACAGCATCCAAATGATCGACTGGAAAAATTCAGGTTGACTCTTCTGGCCTGTTTGGGAGCAGATGTGAAGTAGTTAACACCAGAATCTTGCTATCCTTTTAATTCCATGATTATCTGGATAGAAAAGCCAACCCTGCTGTTTTGATGGCTTAATTTCCTTTCCTCAGACGTTGTAGCAGTGATGCTGCTAAAAGGGACAGCCCCCTCCTCTACAGAACCAACTGCATTGGAATTTTACTAAATGGCACTAAATGTCTTCAAAATCAAAGGGAGAATGTAATTTAAGTGCCACTTGGATCTTCCCACAGTTTCTCTGTACCCACACGCTATAACACTGCCTGCTGACAGGTCTGTAGTTTAGGGTAACACACAGTGGGGAAAAAATGATGGTTTTTCAGCCATGTATTTCAGGAAATTGACAATTTTAATAGTACACTTCTAATGGAGAATCATCCAGACATCCTCCCCCCACCCTGCCTTAGGTTGAAAACATCAGTAGGCTGTGAGAAAACAAGGTATTTGCAAAGAAATTAGCATCTATCTTCTTTCCAGATATAGAGAGTCATGATGAGAAGGTAGAACAACAATAGCATGGGAGTATTACCCCACCAAAGTAAGAGGTGAGTTAAGAAATTTTTGATGGGATTGGAGAGAAAAATCATACTTTCTTACCCAACCTACCGCTTTTACACAAAATATCACATGCCCAAATATTATACTGCCTACCATACCATTACTCTAACTTAAGAAGAACCAATCAGATAAATGTGCAATTAGAAGAGAATTACCAAGAAGCATTTATTTAATAAAAATTTAGCAAGCACCTACTATGTACCAGGTATACAATCATGATAGTCTGCAGCTTCTTCTCCCTGGGAACTCACATGTTAGTAAAAGACCCCAATATGCAAACAAATGCACACTGTGTGGTCTGGCACCTGAATGATAGTCCACATGGGAGTATCAATCTTGAAGAGTTGGCGAATGGACCAAAGTAGAAAGGTTAAAGGTCTACAAAAGCATATGAGTAAAGGATGACATATTAATGAGCCTTTAGTTTGTTAAAATATTTATTAAAATCTTTATTACTCAACAGAGTTGTGAGTCTTTATCTCCATAAAATTAAAATAGGTATAAAACTCTCAGGTCAATAGAAGGAATAACTGAACACTGTGACTAAATAGTGAAACTGTCTAAAAACTGAGCTACAATGAGGGATGACAAAATTAGCTTTTTTCCAGTTGCCGGGGTTATTTTACCTCTTTCAAAGTGTTGTCAATACATAGCTTTTGTGGTATGGGACTAAGTGTCATTAGGAGTGGATTGAGGAAAGTATTGTCTATATTTTCTCTCTCTCCCCCCTTTTCACCTCCCATTCTCTTCTCAACCCATTACAATTGAGCTTTCAACTTCACTCATTCCAACAAAACAGCTGTTATCAAGATCATCAAATATTCTATCTTACCAAATTGCCAAAAGTCATTTTTGCTCTTACCATTTTATTTCTCTCTATCCAGAAAAATTAAAAAGAAATTTTCCCTCCTCAGACTCCTACAACATTATACCCTCCACTGTGTTTGTTTGCTTACTTGTTAGGTACTGGCTGCGTCGTCTTCGTAAATTTTGCCTCTCTTTCTCTTCCTAACCTTTATAGGAAGGAATACTCTAGGGCTCATTTCTCGGTCCTCAACCCTCTTGTCTTTATACTGTCTTCTAGGATGACCTCTTGCCATCTCATATCTTTAAATGCCATCTGTATCCTGGTGACTCCCAGATCTATAACCCCAACCCAGTCCATTTTCCTGAGCACTAAATGCCTACTGAAATCTCTACTGTATATCCAACAAGTTTCTTGCAACCAAAACTGCACTTCATGTCCTTCCA
The DNA here is from genome assembly GCA_026826555.1 of Tolypeutes matacus. Taxonomy (NCBI): domain Eukaryota; kingdom Metazoa; phylum Chordata; class Mammalia; order Cingulata; family Chlamyphoridae; genus Tolypeutes; species Tolypeutes matacus. The sequence goes on from JAKSZT010054226.1 coordinate 9,575,740, forward strand.
TGACCCCACCACACAACAACAGCCATTCTTGAAACATCCATCTTTGCAAATGGAACCACAATCCAGCCAGTTACTTGGGTCTAAAATTAGGAATCATCTTTAATTTCTTTCTTTCTCTCATAACCTGTATTAAATTCTCTGGCCAGTTCTCTTGGTTCTACCTCCAAAGAATATTCCAACTTTCTTCCTTTCCTTCTCTATCCATTGCTACCACCCTAGTTTATGAAACTGTCTCCCACTTGGATTATTTCAATAGGCTTCTAACTTATCTTCTCCATTCTCCACATAGCGGGCAAAGTAATTTTAAGGTTTAAATCAGACCATTATTACTTCAAAGCCTCCAATACTTTACCATTGCATTGGAATAAATGTCAAACTTCATACCATGTGTGCAAGGCCTTAAATTATCTGCTTCATGCAAACTTTGGTACCCAATCTCCTGAATCTTTCCCACTGTCTATTATGTTTCTGCTTCACTGGATTACTTTTTCTTCCCCCAAAGGAGGCAATGCTTGTTGCTAGCTCTACCATTTGTTCTTGCTCTCTGATCTATCAAGAATTCTCTTCTCCTAGACCAGGAAGTAGCTGTCATCTTCTCACACCAGATTTCATTGAGCCTTCTTTGGCTGCCTGAACTGAATTACCTTGGACTTACCAGCAGGGATTTTTTATACCTCTGTCCTATTTCATAGAAGAAATTTATGTATGCTTTTGGCATGTTTATTACACTTTATACCAATAGAAATGAGGACTCTGCATGAGGATATGCACTTTGTCCTCTTCATTGTAATGTCCCTTGTACTTACTGAAGGGCCTGGTATAGTGATGCTCAAAAACAATTGAACCAATGAATGAGTGAACGAACACAAAAGGAGTGGAAAAGTCACTATCTACTTTTGTCCCCAATGGTAAAATTTTCCAAGGCTTTAGACATATTACTGTTGAGGTCCTGGACTTGGAATTAGCGGACCTAGGCTCAAGTCAAACTGTATGACCTCTGGAAAGCACCAAAACACTCTGGGCCTCGATTTCCCCCCTGATTGAATGAGAATAACAATACCTAAGTTACCATGAAGATTTAATGGCATGGTGATTTTGAAAGTCTCTAAGATATAATATGTGCTCAATAAATGTTGCCTCCTTTTATGTCTAAATGTCTAGTCCCATATTAAAAATTGCAAAAGGTGGAGGTTTCACCCTCTTCCTAGAATCTGCCTCAGAGTCATATATTCCAAAATATTCCCTTGTTACTGTAAGCCCCCATCCTGGTCAGTTCTCATTGGGATGGAAGGGAGCATCTGGCTTGATTGCATATTTTAAGTACTTAGTTTCCATGCTGATGGAGCCTCAATAACAGATGATGGGGAAGGATGCAGTCTGTGCAAATCCTCTGGTCCCTTCCCTCCAAGGAAATCAGCAAGCTCACTGTCATCTGTTCTACCATCATCTTCTAACTAGTAAAATCCTGACTTGGCAGGCAGGAGGTCTGATCTCTGTTTTCATCCATTCTTCCACCAAGCCAGGTTTTTTCTATAATGACTTGATCCCAGAGTAGCACAGGATTTAAACTTTTAGGTGATGTAAATTAAACCAAATAAGAGCATTCATGCCTGCTCTTCCCCCATCTTTCCAGAAAGGAGCCTAGGAAGGGCTCCAGCTACTTGAAGTTTACCTTCCTGTGGGCACGGTATCTTAGATGGCACCCTACTCCCTACACAAAGGGGGAAAAGTGTACGTTTTTACCACTTTCCTCTCCACTTAACAGAGGTTGTACAAGTAAATCATTCATTTTCTTTTTTTTCCCCATACTCTTTTGCCTTGAGGGCTAATATTTTATCAAAAGAGGATATGCACAGAGGCTCTCTGCTGCAACCCAAACCAAAGTCTATGTAGGATACGTTTTCCTAGTGTTCCAGATTTAGGCCTGTAGGAATTATAGGTCATATATCTAAAATCTAAGCAGGTATGCATGTCCACCTTTTGATGTTGCCATTCACTGACTAGATAATGATGATGGTGATAGTGGTGGTGGTGGTGGTTGTAATGATAAAAAAAGAGGAAGGAAAGGAAGTAAAGGAGAAGAAATAATACATACCAAATACTTACTATAAAATATTATCCTTACAGCAATACTGTGAAGGAGGTATTATTATCTTCATTTCATAGACACAAGTGAGAGACATAGAGAAATGCCTAGCAAGGAGCAGAAATGGCATTCAAACCTAGGAAGTCTAATGCCCAACCACTAGTTCCTAACATCATTCAGCTTTTAAAAGTGCCTCTGCTTTGTCATTTGTTAACTGAGATTAGTAATCATTGTCATCTCTCCTTTGCAATATCTTTCTGTGTACTGGGTATTTTGTGGGTTATGGAAGAAAGATGTGTCCTAAGTGGTAAGATGCGATTAGAGTTAAACATACTCTACTAAGTCCAGAATCAGTGGTTGCAGAGGGACCCAGAATGCATGTTTACAGAAGGAAAGGTACTCAATTAAAGAGACTGTCTTTGTAAGTGACAGCAATAAAAATGACATAGCATGCAAAACAGAATGTGGAATTGTAGAAAGATATGTTCTCTTCAAATAAGTTGTGAAGGAAGTAGATAAACTTTCAGGCATTCTTGAAGAGAACTAAAAACAATCCAAACTGGGGATAGAGAAGGACAAGGATGGGGTGGAGTTGAGAAAATGATTAGCTACCAAATTGTACAAATAACTTACCAGTCTCTTGATTCCATTTACCTATAAGGGGAAGGTCATAAGGTTTACCCTGCCTAACAAAGGTATAAGTGCTTAATACAAGTTTCAGAGCTTTGAGCTAACTGACTGAGAGGAGTCCCACAAATTCAAAGTCAATGCCAATGGCTTTTCAAATTAGATCTAATAGCAGCTGCCCACATGGAATAGATTTGGAAGCCTCAGTCCATTTTCTAATTGACTGAACAAAATGAGGTCTCTGTTCCAGCTCATCCTTCTAGCATTTCCTGTTTCTCTGTTCCATGGTAAATTTTAATGGAGTTAACCAGTTCTCACAAAATGTTGTGAGGCATTATTCAAGCCTATGTGGCAGAATGCAAAGAGCACTGGGTTAGGAGTCAGAAATCCAGGATTCTGAGTTTAGGTCATGCATGAACTAAATCTATGACCACGAATGAGAGTTACAGAATTATAGAGTTGGGAAAAAACTTCTAGGCCATTTAGAACAAAGCCAACATTCAACAGATGATGGGCTGAGATTCTGGGGAAGAATTTAGCCTGAGAACTCATAACTGTATAATGGGACAGCAGGGACTAGAACTTCAGTCCCTCCAATTTTCAACATGGTGCCCTTCCTAGCACTGCACATAACTTCAACGGTCGTTTTTAGCCTTAGGATTCTAAGAAATATTTGACGTGGTTCAACCTGCCATCCTAAAAACAAAATAGCAACTGGTAAAACGCTTTAAGTGGGTAACTCTTTCATTTAAAATAGATTTCAGTCACATTTGGTACAGAAATAGGTAGTTATCGAGTGCGGTTCTGTAACTTACAGAATCCCAGGTTCTGCAGATGGGACCTGTATTTCTAAATGCCGTACTAACCATCTTTCTTTTTCAAGAAGTATTAGAAGAAGGGCCAGAGGGATTTAAAGAGTGAGCATTCAGTTTAACCCTTGTTGATGTTGGCAACAAGTAAAGAAAATATATGAAGACTATGAAAGCTAGTAGGGGGAGACGTTCCTATGTAGAGCTAGAAAAAAAAAAATGATTTGAGGTAAGCTGGGATTTCTTCTCTCACCACTATCTTTTTATTTTTATTTTTTTACAATATAATAATAAACTTTATTTCTAAAGAAGTTTTAGATTACAGAAAAGCTAAATCGAAAGTACAGGGGATTCCCATATATCCCACCACCTTCCCCTCCCACATTTCCCCTGTTAATAACATCTTACATTAATGTGGTACATTTGTTACAATTGATGAACAAATATTGAAGCATTGCTGCTAACAAAGGTGTATAGTTTACATTATGGTTTATACTTTGCACCATATAGTTTTATAGGTTTTGACAAAATGTAAATGGCCTGTATCCATCATTGCAAATATCATGCAGAACAATTCCAGTGCCCTAAAAATGCCCTGTGTTCCACCTATTCTTCCCTGCCACTCTCCTCAGAACCTCCCCAGTATCATAATATCAATGTTACAAGTTCTTCCATTACTACAATAAATCTACTTTGATCCATGGTTGCATTCTCTCCTTATGTTTGGTCATTCCTCCATCTTGAGGATTTGCTTCAGATTGAGGTTTTGCTTCAGATTGAGGCTCTGCTTCAGATTGAGAGGGAGCTTAGAAATTATGGGGCAAATGGAAGGCACTGTTTTGCTTGTAGTAGTAAATACTCTTTGTTTTTCGGGATAGGGGTTGTCCATTATCATCATTTTGTTCTTTTTCCTGGGTGGGTACAATCAACTGGATAGTAGATCTCACCACTACCTTACAAATACTTTATAGCATTGCTCTTTGGGGAACTGTGTCTGCCTCTATCAGTACCATTAAGTTGATTTTATTAAGAAATATTATTGGACACACATTTAAAATGCTAGGGTTCAGACACAGAACTAACATCTAATTATAGGTGAAGGGTGTTTTCTATTTTGTGGCTATGCTCCACAGTTCATGCTCTGAGCTGCTTAGTTTCAGAATCTAACCAAAAGTTGTCTTGCATCAGGGTTCCAATGTACCTTTCAACAGTGGAAATGGACTGAACTGACTCTTCATGATTACCTACCCACACCCAGCTTGACCCTGCCTCTCCACCCCTGGGATCCATGGAAAGAGTCAAGCACAGAGGGCTGACAGGTGACATGTCACCATGTGAACAGAGGGCCTGTCAGTTTACACTCTCCTTTTATCGTTTTCCTCCTTTAACTTGAGCCAATTAAGCTCTACACCATTATTAATTGTCAAACTAGCACTTTTAGGCTTGAGAAAAACCCATCTGGCAATCACCTTTAAATTAGCCTTCAGCCCCTCCAAACAGCTTTAATTAAAGTCACGGCTGGCATGGAGTCTGTCCGGATTTTGTTTGTGGTTACAAATTCACAGTGTCACAAGGTGTGGCAGGGACAGGATAGGTATTAATTCTGGAAGCACAGAGGTCTCATCCAGGTCAGGCTCAAGCTTTTTTTTTTTTTTTTAATATGTGGCTGTGCAAATTGTCCAACTGGACAGGTTTGTCAGCTGATTGTTAGTCTCAGATGGCCTCCCTACAGAAGGAATCAAGATGAACTTCCTTGAAGTTTGTGAGAATAGCACAAAAGTAATTCTTCTGAATCATGCACTTAAAAATGAAAATTTTTATTATCTATCTATCTATATATATTACCACACACACATAAAAATATGAATGTCCTTGTAATCTTAGAAGCTGGCTCTATCAAAACTAGACCATCAGCTAATCCCACTCAAGACCAAGGGTCCCCTATGGCCATACAAAAATGTATGGAACAATCCATGCTATGTACCTGAATTGTTATTTGACAATTTGTTCTAATAAAGGGTTATAAACTCACTGCCACTGCTCTCAGTGTTTCTAGAAATATCTCACACTTGTAGACCTTAAAGGATAGCTATATCACGTATCATATGCTATCCCAGGAAAGATCATTGCTAGTGATACAATGGTCTCCGATGGACCCCATAGTGTAACACAAGAGGTAAGATGCACAGAGAGGGATGTGCTGATCCAGGTTCAAATGCTAGCTCTCCTTCTTAAGGGCTGTTTAACTTTGGTAAAATTACTTAACATGTCTGAGATATTTCTCCATCTATAAAATATAGGTAATAATCTTTGTTTCCATAGGGTTGTGATGATAATTCAAAGAAATCATACATGGGAATTACATAATAGAATGCCTGACAGACAATAAGCATATGATAAACCTTAACTTAACAAAGGGGATGATGGAAACACCCTGTGCTGCATCAGTTCACAGCAGCCACTTACCATGGTCTTAATATACCAGCTAATGTGTTACCCAATTCTCATAGCACCATGTTCTCATTTCTTTTCAAGTCTAATCTCAAATCTCATTCTCATATTGGGTGACAAGAAAAAGTTAGAGACAAGGGTCTCTACCTCCTCTCCAAATAAACATTTGTCCATGTCTTAAATTATGTCCTGAGTTGATTCAAAGAAAGAATTTTCCTCCTCCTTTTCAAAGGATGAACATTCTGCTCTCATTCCCAGACCCACCTGCCTCCTCCATGATCCTCCATCAAATCTGGTGACTCTTCAGCAACAAATCATGCCCAAACAATAAATAATCAAAATAAAAATTAAATTAAAGCCTCCCCCTCTAAGCTGCCTCTTCTTGATCTCTGCTTTGCCAACCTTTAACAAGGTTAAAGTAATCTCTACCCATTACTTCTCCTTTACACCTGGCCCATTGCATTCAGTAGACACCTAGATATAAGGTTCCTACCCTTCTTCTGCCAGTCTTTGCCTGTATCATTTACTTCCCAGTTAACAGCAGTATCATCCTCATGCCAAGATAGAAGCAGACTTTACCTCCCTTTGCCTGTATTTGCCCCACACTCAGTTCATCAAGCAGTAGGATCAGCCTTCAAATGTTCTCTCATTGATCTATCCCCTGTACTCCATAGCATCCTATGTCCTCCAGATCACAACACTCTTGCACTATCTTGTAAGCATCTATTCTTTTGGTTTTGTCTCCCCTAGTGAATCGTAAGTTCTGGGAGGACAAGCATCCCATCTGGCTTATATTCACATATTCACAGCACATATTGTGGTGCCTTGATGAGATGCTCAATAAAATACATTTGAGGATGAACTCCCACCATTGCTTAGTTTAGATCCCAGTCATTTCTTATCTGTACTGTTGGAAGAGGCCCTTATTTATTCTTCATTATTTAAATGATTCATTCATTCTGTCAGTACCTATTGAGCTCCTTTCTATGCTAAGCCTTGTTCTGGGAACTGAAAAAAAAAAAACAGAGAAGCTTCCTCATGTAGCTTATAGTCTAGTTGAGGGAAGCAAAATGTAAACAAGATATAAATATATGTAGGTGGTGATGGGGGCTCTGAGAAGGGTAAATAGGCTAAGTGTGCCTAGATGGGTAGGGCAGTCTTGGTTTAGATAGGGGGTCAGGAAAAGCCTTCCAGATTTTGGGAGGGAGGGAGAGCACCATCCAGACACCTATGGGAGTGCACTCTAGGCAGAGAGAAGCAAAGCTGGAAAGGCCCTTCAATGAAGGATTGATGAGCTTATGACCATCAGGGATGCCAGTGTGGCTGACACAGTGTGTGTATGTTTGGGGTGTAGGGGATGGTAAGAAGGGCATGTGATAGGGTTGAGCAAGGTGGAGGGCTCTTGCAGGCCACTGTAAGAACTTTCACACTTACTCTGAATTATGTGGAGAACCATCAGAGAAACTTGAAATGATAACTTAATTTACAGTCTCTCAGTACAGCACTGAGCACATTCCTCCTATATTAAAATGTTTCAATGTGCTTACTATTTCATATGAAATAAATTTCAAACTCTTTGCATGATATTTAAATCCCTCCATGGCCCAGGCTCTTAAGTTTTTCATCTCTACTTTCTCATCTATCCATTTTTTTCTCAAGCCAAGTCTGTCCACATCTATTTCTGTGACGGTTCAACTGATCCATGGTATTCCCTCAACCAGGAACACTCTTCCATTTACTTTTATAATCATTCACATTCTTAAGACTTTAAGTTCAAACCCCCACTGCATATGGTTGATGACTGTGTTGGTTAACAATAATATCAGCCACTGTTGATTTAGCATCAGACACTCTACTGGGCACTTCTTGAAAAAATTCCATGAAGCAAAGTTCTTTATTTCCCCACCCCCATTTTACAGATGAGGAAACAGAGGCTCAGAGACATTACATGATTTACTCAAAATCACACTGCTAATAACTAAAGCAGCAAAAATGAGGCCCGGGACTCTCAAACGCCCATGCACTTTCACGCATATGTGTTGTAGATGGTCTTTATGAGCGATACCGTCTTCTTTAACTGTTAAGCGCCTTCAAACCCTGGACCACATTTAATTCATCTTGCTGTCCTCAGTATTCAGCACAGTATTTGTTTAATAATTACTTGCCAATATGAATAAAACTTTGGAAGAATTTGGAAGGCTTCTTCCATGAAAAACTCTTCATTTGCTCATTATTATTTATTCATTCTCTATCCATTTGTTCCACAAAACTATGGAAACATGACATATAAAGGTGCATGTGTAGTCCTGTGGGAAATGGTAAGACAAATTCAATGAATACAGAAACCAAGAAGTTTAAAATTCAATTAGAAGAGAAGACAAATGGGAATTAACATTTATTGAACATCCATAAAGTGCCAGGCCTTGTGCTAAAAACTTAATGTCTATTAATTACCCATCAGGATGAATTATCAACACCAGGAAACTGAATCTCAAAGAAAGTAAATATATGTCTTGAAAGCACATGGTTAGTAAGTAGCAAAACCGAGATTCAATTCTATATTTGGCCGACTCCATAATCTCTTTCCACTGCATCGATCTGGGGTTTAATGTTATAATTATGCTGGCATAATTATAACCAAAAGCAAAATGAAGACTAGCAAAAGGTGCCAGGTAATTCCTCCACCTGTAAGGAACACCAAGGCTTTACTGAATGTCCACAAATAAAGGAGTTAGAAATGAAGATGACTGTAGTACTGAGCACAGAAACAGAGAGAAGCTTTGATGCTGTGAGATAGAAAGAGGACCCTCCTATCCTAGGATCACATGATTCTGACAGTAACTGTGGAATACACACAGAGAGGGGCTTTTAATTAATGTTGGTAGAGAGGAAGACAGGCAGGCAACCATGCTGCTTGGTTCTGATTATTGAAACCTGTCTAACTTTTGTGCCATCCTTCTCATAAATCATTGCATTTGCCCTACTTGAGTGTTTTGGAACATGGACTTGGAGTCAGATTCATCTAGGCTCAAATTTCAGCTCCATCCCTTGACTAAGCTTGGTCAAGTAACTAAACATCTCTGGGCTCCCATTTCCTCCTCTACAAAATGGGGATCAGAATATTTCCTACTCTTAGGACTTTTGTGAAGGTCAAATGATTTACACTGTGCCTGGGGCATAGAAAGTTCTCAACTTGTGATGCCTTTAAAATCATATACGTCTGATGATAGGGTTGCTGCTCTATTTCCTTTCATGTTCAGTCCTGGTCTTGGTTTATCTCCTTTCCCACCATGGGAAAGGAGCTCCAGACCCACAGAGGAGCTTTCTGGGGTCTTTGCTTATCCATAACAGCTAAGATTGTAACCGCCAATTGTTTGCCCTGCCAGGCTGTTGGTACCCATGAATTCCCCCAAACAGATGGTTTTATCTCAGTCCAAAAAACTCAGGATGCTTCCTGAGCCAGACAAGGCATGATGCCCCTGGGTGACTATTATTCAGAAGAGAAGATCTTTCAGGCAAAGCCCATCATGGAGGTGGTTTTGACAGTGTAAAGTTTGCTGGCTTACTGCATTGGAACCCAGGTGATGTGGCCCAATGACAATAAAAGTAGGAAGAAGAGGATACCTGGCAGTCACTGGAACATGAGTAACAGGCACTGGACACTCTCCTGAGCTGGGGCCCTGAAAGTAGCACCAAGAACTTGGGGACAAAGAGATTTAAAGAGCCAAAAACAAATCCCCTTCCCTCACCGTCTGTGATTAGAAGAAAGAGAACTTATATGTAAGACACTTAAGACCTTATAAATTAATGTGCACGTGAATGTCATCTTATGGACAAAATACACACATGCTGAGAGCAGGAAGGATGTCAGCCCAGAAGTAGACCAAGCAAGTCAAACTGTCTGGCCCATCTCTGATGGTCCCTGTATCAGAGTGCTCATTCTTTCTCCCACGTCAGCCTCATTCATGAGCATGCCTTTCCCCCTCACCTGATCAAACCCTTAAGAAGCTAAGACCATGTCTTATTCATCTTTGCAGTCCCACAGTGCTTTGCACAGAGGGCTTACAAATAGCTGCTCTCCGTAGAAGGCTAACATTTTATTCATGCTGACTGCCCTGCACGATTGTTGAAATGAATTCAACACAAGAACTGTGTGGTTCAATATGAGAGATGGCAAAGTAATAGAAGGCTTGGCCCTTTGTCTCAAGAGAAACACTCAGCTCCATGAAATAACACAACAGAACTTTACAATGCAGTGGTGTGGCTAAGCATATAGGATGTTCATTACTCCTACATGCTGTTTACAAAGACACTTTGCATGTGCAGCCTAAAGAAGAGGATGATGTTTTAATCATTGTGCTCATTGAACAGAGAAGAAGGCTGAGGTGCCGGGCATTGAACGAGTGGTGGCTGGGGGAGCTGCGTCTTGAACTCGAGTCATCTGATCACTACGAAGCACTTACCTTCCACCATTCCACAACTATCTCCCTCATTGCTAGAGTCAACCAGACAGACCTTCTGTAAGAAGCGTTACTTGAGATTTTGAAAAAGAGATGTTGATTCGTGGAGAGAAAGGGCAGGTTTTATCGGGTGTGGAGCATGAACGAAAATGTGCTGGGCTGAGAAGTCAATTAGCTGCTTTGAAACTGAGACTTTGCTGCAAGCAGTCACACAGCTGGAAATAACAGCCCTGCACCTCCATCCCCGCCAGAAATGCACTTGGTCCTCCTGCGCCCGTCTCTGTCTCTTTGCATCTGCCTCAGAGGCTGCGAACCATCAGATATGACTGGAAGCCCGCTATGCACGTGCTGAGAAGAATCAGAACGGTGGTGCTCAGGCCTTCTGAGGATGAGAAACACTTCCTTGACATCCAACAAATAGGATTATTCACTTGGAAAAACAGGAACTTGTCAGGCTGCTCCAATCACATGGGAAGATTCCATCTCTCTGTGATGGAGATAATGTAACAGGAGATGTGGGCAGCAGAACAGGGGCTGGCTGAAGAGAATGAGGTGGGAAACCTCTTGGGTGGCTGTGATGTTAGTCACACATGTTTACCCTGTCTTCAGCTGGGAATCCAGAAGTGAGAAACTAAGCCCAGGTGAAGGACAAGATGGATACAGTTCCCAACTTCCACAGGGCCAAACACAGCATTAAAACAGAGGACACAAGGCAAGACAATCCACACCTTTTTTCCACCCCCTTATTTCCTCCACTTTCCTCCTGCCTCCCCACGGGGTTGTCTGTGAGGCAAAGCCATTTTTTCTAACAAGGAAAGAGTGAGACAATGCCAAGGCAGCAGCTCTGCACTCTAAGGTCGCTCAGCACAAGGTGGAGAAAAAGCAAGCATGCTCTTTTATGTTTATATGGGGATTGGATTATCACATAGCGGCATAATTACTCTAAGAATGAAGTTGCACTAAGGCAGCTAGATTGGGCCAAGCCCTGCCCCATGGAGGACCAGTGGGGAGAAGGTGGGCTGGCCGTGTGGTGTGTGGAATGGCTGCAAGTTTGCATTCCTATGAATCTGAGAGAGGACAGAAAATCTCAATGAGTTGTGCCAAACATCAGAACGGGATCTGAGACAGTTTGAAACCCTGTCATATCATTGAACACAGGGGTCCCACTTTGATTCCCATGGATAAAGCAAGGTTGCTCTTCTTTCACATACGTTTGGAGGCTTCCTGGGTTGCACAGAGTATGATATTGGAAAAGAAACATCACCAAAGCAACATGCAGGGCCACCGCTGAGGGTACAATTGATGGCATATTGGGGATTCTCCCATTAAATAGTGCCAGATGGGCCCAGACCTGTTTTAGGATAAATTCTCCTTATATGAGAAAATACATCCCCCCAAAACACATGGATTATTGACTATCTCCTCTCTGCTTCTTTCATACTACTTGCAAAGCAAAGCAATGCCTCTGACTATTACTGTAATAGAGATGCCCATTAGAGCTATTTCCTCCTTAAAAGATGCTATTTTGATAGGGAGGTACAGAGGCACGAACTTCCTCACTCTTGTGCATTCGCAAGCTTGCATGAGAAAGCTACATCTAGAAATGATGGGCTGTGAAGGGAGAGGTGGTGAAGGTGGAAGGGCAGTGAAGAGAAAGGAACCAGCCTTGCCGTCCTAAGTGAAGATGACTTCATGAATGTCTATCAGTCTGCCTGCCAGACTGCTGGGTCCCAAAAGCTTTGCTCTGAGCCAAACAGAAGGCTCTCTGTCCTTCCCTAATGGAGAGATCCCATCCAGGTTCACTTGTCTCACTTGTTTGTGTGGCACCCAAAAACTTTCATAGGCTGACCTCAAGGCACATTTCTAACCTCCTCTACCCACTCTCCCCTTCCCTCTGGCCATGTCAAGTTCTCACCATGACTGACACCAGATGCTTTGTTACATCCCCAAAGTAGGCAAAGCTACTCTGCCCAGAGAGCCTCGTCATTCCCACTTCTACTTCTCTGGCTCAGAAATGCTTACTCAGTGGCCCCTTTTCTGTCCAGTGGTTACTACTTCCCTCCATTAGTCCCTTCTTCTGTTCTCCCATTTACTATGAAAATAGAAAGTATGACTGTGATGGTTTGAAGTTGTATGAACCCCAGAAAAGTATGTTCTTAAAGTTAATCCATTCCTGTGAGTGTGGACCCTTTGTAAGTAGTATCTTAAGTTACGATGTGACCCACTTCATTCAGGGTGGGTCATAATCCTCTTATCGGAGTTCTTTATAAGAGAATGAAATTTAAACAGAGAGAGAGAAAGCCACAGAAGTAAGAAGCTGGAAGTAATGAAACCCGGAAGAGAAGGAAGAGACCAGCAGACCGCCATGTGTCTTGCCATGTGACAGAGGAGTCCAGGATCACCAGCAGCTGGTCTTCAGGAAGAAGGTATAATCTTGGTAATGACTTGATTTGAACATTTTCACAGCCTCAGAACTGTAAGCTTGTAAGCTAATAAATCCCAGTTGTAAAAGCCAACCCATTTCTGATATAATGCTTTCAGCAGCCTAGCAAACCAGAACAATAACTATCACATTTTATTTCAGTCATCCAAAGGTCGGTTTTCTTCATACACACACATGCTCAAAGACTGCTACTGATACTACTAGCTACTTGTATTGAACATTTATCACATTCTTGTTTGCAAATTAGACTTTTTTTTTTTTTTTTTTTTTTTAACGGGAGGTCCCAGGGATAGAACCCAGGTCCTTCCATATGGGAGATGGACACCCAACCATTTGAGCCACATCCGTCCCTGAGAATTAGATATTGATACTTCCATTTCATGAATAAAGAAGCTAATATGCATAACTAGCTAGTCATGGAATTAAGAATCCAGCTCCAGTGTCTCACTCCACAGCCATTCACTTCATTATTATATCTCCTACTGCCTAACCCATTAGACTAGGAGCTCCTAAAAGGCAGAGATTGGTAGCTTAGCTTAGTGGAATGCAAGCAGTCTTTGAACTTCCACTAATCTGGTTTCAAAATCTCCATCGGTGACTAGTTGCTCGATATTGAGGAAGCTTCTTAAACTCTGAATAAGCCTCAGTTTACCCATCTGTACAATGGTAAAACACTACTTAGTTCACAACATTATTTGGAGAAGTAAATAGTATTCTGTATGCTAAATATCACAGGATATGGGAAGCGGCTGTGGCTCAATCAGTAGGGCTCCCGTTTACCATATGGGAGGCCCCAGGCCCGGTTCCCGGGGCCTCCTGGTGGGGGCGGGCCCGCCTGCACGGCGTGGTTGGCTGACCCAGCGAGCACAAGCAGCAGGGGGGGGATAAATGAATAAATAAATAAAATCTTAAAAAAAATAAATAAATAAAATAAATAAATAAATATCACAGGATATATAAGCACCCATGAAAAGGTGAGTTCCGGTCCTTTTTATCTTTGTTTCCTTACAATAATGCCTCGCACTTAGTAAGGATGCCCTGAATGTTTGTGGAATACAATTATTAATGGATTGGGTTCCCTGAAAGGTGGAGATGGCTGGCAAAAGCTAGGGTGGGGAAGGAGTAGAGCCTTGGGATCGGGGGCCATACCCATAGTAAAGAGAATTGAGACAAAGATAATGTGATTCCTCCTTTTTAGCTACATCTTTTTCAGACAATTGATTCTGATAGATTTCCCCAAGATTTGAGTCTTTCTCCTCTCCTTCTCTCTCTTTACTATCTCTCTCTCTGTTTTTCTGCCCCTTTCTATTTTTCCTTCTCTATCTCTCTCACATACACTCTCACACATGCTCTCTCTCACAAATATACACATACTCACACACATACACATGCTCTCTTTTTCACACACACTTGCGCACACATACTCACTCACTCATGCACCCTCAGAGACTGGGAACTACTTCTTTGCCTCAACTGAACATGTCCAGATACAGAGTAGTCAGTGAACCCCCCCCCCTCCCACCAGGCCCCAGCAGCCTCTTAGATAACCTCATTGAGTTGCATCAAATACCCATGAAGAATGCTTCTGACTGAAGGTAACAGAAGGACTTCACATACAGAGGGTTAAACAAATAGGCAGTCACTCTTCTCCTGTAACGTGAAGTCCAGAAGCAGAATGCTCCTGGTATTGTGATGCCACATATGATCCAGGCTGTACCTTCCGGCTTTGCTGCCCTCAGCATGTGGGCTTCTGCTCCCATAATAGTCACCTTGGGGTCATAAGATGGCTGCAGAGACTTCAGACATTATTTGCACATTGAAGGCAAAAAGACGGAAGGAGGGTAGTGGCAGCAGTAAATGAGCTTTTGTACCAGTATGAAAACACTTTCTTGAAAACCAACTTCTGCTTTGGTCCCATTGGCCAGAATGAGGGCACAGGACCATCCTCCTAAAGATGTGGGAAACCAGGGAACAATATCAATTACTCGGGACAGTGGCACATTGTCCAGTGGTCTTTTAACAAGAAAGCGGGGATTGGGTATTGCAGGCCAACACCGTCTTCCAGACCTCTCATATTCCCTTCCTTTCATTTTACTTTTAACTTAGAGAGGGCTAGTCTCAGAAACACATAGGCTAACTGCCAGAGGAATATTTTATCGTCTTCTTCCTCTTTCACGTCTCAAGGAATACTTGGCCATACAATTATAGGCAGGAGGGAAAAACATAGACGTAAATCAGGTCACAAATCCAGGCCTTGCCAGGAGAGTCGGGTGATGCTGCCAGCCCTCCCCTGTCGGGGTTCAATGACAGCTGGGGAGGGGAGCTGCATGACTAAGTGCCATCAGCTGTCAGTGTCAGCCTCTCTTTTCAGGGGATCAGAAAGACGATGGGCTCACGGCCCCAGCTAAGGCTGAACTTTTCACCCCTTCCCTATGGGGAAGAACAGAGTTAAAGTGTCTGAAGAACATGATAAAAAGTGTCAAAACAAAGGCTGGAATTATCCTGAGCCAGGGCGTGCTGGAGGGAAACAAAAGCACAGATCACTTTCTCTTCCCTGGGTCTGGGGAACTCTACCTGCACACAATGGAGAAGGAGCAAGGGAAGCACTGGGATTGAATGCATGCCAAAGTCTCCAGAAGAGGTATCACACCTCTCAGGCCTTGGGTGTAATACAATCACCCTACTCCAAAGAGGCCTCAAGTACCTACCTGCTCCTTGGCATCAGTAGCAACTTCCATTCTCAAATCTGTAACGCTTAGTTTCTAGAACACTTTAATACTTAGAATGTTACCTCACCCCAGCATTCACAGGTAAAGACCTACTCATTTCAGAGATGAGTGTAAAGCTGGGGTCCTGTCCATGACCTCCCCACACCCCTATCCTCATTCTCAGGGTGAGCAAATTAAAGGCACAGAAGATAGGGCACTGGACCCCCAAAGTTATGAGTTCAAGGGCAGAACTCGGGGACGCACCTCGTGTCTTCTCACCACCCATATCCTGAAATGCACTTTCTCACACAGGAGGGAAGGTGTTAGGGAGCTAAAGGCACAGCATGCATGCTACTCTCTCCCCCTACCGCACCCCCACTCACACCCACGCACACACACCCACGCACACACCATCATCAGCTCCCCAAGAGAAACTGAGGGTGGGAATTTTCTTCAAGATCCAGACACTCACAGACTCGAGTCTATAAATGGAAAGGAAAAACAGACCCTACCATCAATTTCCACTTTTGTCTCTTTGAGGATGATACCTCTTGCCGCAGCTGACATAAAAAAAGACAATTAAAATTTGACATCTTCGCTCATTCAGTTTACCTTTGCCAAGAGCTACAGACACACAAGCAGAGCTTTTTGAGTAAAGAGGCACTTTCGGGGGGAGGGTGGCACAATTTAGAGTAGTTCTAATTTAGCATCTAATAATAGCTCAATTAAGGCACAGAGCCCATCTGCTGCCACTTCAGGAGTTTTGCTGAACCCAAAGACTAGTTATTTTCTTTTTCTTTTAACTTTCATTACACTGGCCCTGTTTCTGCCACTGTCACAAACACCCACGGAGAACCTGCAGTTCCCTTAGGGGTAGTGACCACGGCTTCCCGATTGAGCACCCACTGGCCACTTCCCTGGCACAGTAGAGCCGAGCAGCCAGGCACAGACGTGAGGATACGAGTGGCAGCCTGCCTCCTGTTCCCTGCTCAGCAGGAGTCTCAGCAGCTCCTGCAACTACCTCCTATCCTAGCTACAAAGATGGGAAATGCTATTCTCTCTGCTCCCGAAGGCTGGATGAGAGTTGATGCAAAGTACTCAGGCATTGCTCAGATGAAGGCACTTATCAAGGACCACCCATGCTGATTTCTGTGGTGTTGCTACAAGTAGGGGGCAATATTAAATATCCTCACACTGTTGCTTCCTTTGACTTTTTTTTTTTTAAGGGGGTACTGGGGATTGAACCACTGAGCTACACCTGCTCCCCTCCTTTGAAAAGTCCATAACAAGAGGGACAAGAGAAAGAGTGAAGGTGTGTGTCTTTGAGGATGGGAGCAGAGGGATGAGAAGTTGTGTCAAAGGGTAGCTTGCCTCACAACAGTGTAAAAGGATCTGTTGCCTGGCCACTTTTATCCAAGGGAAGTGTGTCCCTGTCTCTCCAAGCCTGCAATAGAGTGGAAACAGGAAAGAACCTATCCATGGAGAGTTTTCCAACCTCATTCAATATTTTCAAGCACATCACAACGGAGAAATAGATTTACTCTACTTACAAGAGCAATGTGGAGCTTCTTGCTGGGCTTTCTTTCCCTTCTTTACCTATTATTCTTAGAAATGCCTTATTTCTATCAAAACAAATGATTTCCTTCCCAACTTTCCTATGACCTGGCACCCAGAAACTAGGTTACTCATCTTGGCCATTGCTACTTGCTCTCTGTCCTGGGTCCCCATGACCCAGGAGAAGGTGCTATCAGCTGTCCCTGTCTCCCCACCCAGTGGCCTGTCCTGATGTCCCTGTGGCTGTAGGTGGAGGATCAATCAACAGAATTTATCTATGAACTTGTGACTTTAGAGGAAAGAAGTGAGTGGGGCCTCAGGAAGGGAGACCTAAAGATTGGACCCATTTATGTTCTCTCATCTATACTAGTAGCTTCTGGATATTTACTACCATCTGTACTTGCAGTGCTGATTTAAGGCCATGTTAGGTGCCTAATAATCACTGATTATTAAGTGATGGGCACTTGCAAAATAGTCAAGCAAAACAACGGGCAAACAGATACAGCAACTGATCATCAATCTCATCTCAGAAAGGTATTTTAAATAAGCACAAAGAAGAAGAGTGATGTAAGGAAGATTCACATAATTTCTATTATCTTTAAAATCCAGAACTCTTTGGATACTCACTAAGAAAACTCAGTGTGTAAATATAGAAATAGTAATGAGTTTTCTATTTTGGATATAACCCATACTAGTAGAAGGATGTCCTACTATCCAGGTATTATTCAGCTTGGCAGGGTAAATGACTGGGTACCAAGACTCAAGATTTTGTCCTAGATATCTGATTCTTCACTTGACTTCTCTGTATCAGATAAACAGAGCCGTAAAATTAAATGAGTTAACAACTTCTGTAGGAAGCCCTTTTGGACCTTCAAAAGAAGAGGGACATGAAAAACCAAAGGCATTCTTAACAATGGACAGAGGGGCAGGAAATCTCATCTTGAAACATTCAGACCAACCAGATCTAGTACAACGAAATCTCAAGTGATTGCAAAGGCCTGTAAATTCGTTCCAAAGGTATTTGCTTGCCCTCTTGGCTCCAAGAAAAGGTTCCAGCTTAGTTTTTAGCAAATGTAATAATTTATTATGCAATAACTTAAATAGATAATAAGGTTAAGCATAAAAAGTTCTTGTCCTTAAAAAATACTTAGGATTAAATATGAAAGAGAAGAGTAATATTAAACACTTAATGTTAAGCTGATCATTTAAGTCTTAATAGGCAATAGTACAAAGAACACCATCCTCAAACTTGTCTATATAAAAGCTCTCCAAAAGGAATGTCCTGAAGAAAGAAGAGGACAAGTCATTAGCTTTATTGAGATGTGCTGCAAAGAAGGAAAGCTTTTTAGCAGAATAAGAATAGTGGCAGGTAATAATTGAATCAATGAAAAGGACAGTTGGCATAGCTGCACTTTTCTAACTACACACACCATATTTCATCATGACATAAGACATTGTCACAAAGTACAGGGAGTCATGAGCTGTAATGGGATGATATATCATCCCACAATGCCATGTCATACACTCCAAAGTTCATGGGTTTGAAAAGAAACCACAGTTCTCAAATATGCAATGCACGCACACACACACACATACACACACAATTATCAACTTCTTTAGTTTCGTACTATAGTAAATATAACAATAATGAAAGGTGAATAACATGTGCATTCATACACAATGGATAGTGTAGTGTCGGGTAAAATTAAATTTAAATTTTGTCAGAAGACTGGAGCTAGCAGTTTTCACTAGCTTTGTGATTTCAAATATCTCACAACTGTGGAATAAATGAAAGAACACTTGCTTTAGAACCCAAGCCTAGGCTTAAAGTCTTGTATCAACCAGTCACCAACTGTGTGTCTTTTTTCAAGATATATACTCTAACTTAGCTCAATTCCATCCTCTGAAAATTGGTAGGAAGGAAGAAAATAATATTTATTTTGCTTCCCTTCTGAGTTTGTTGTAAGGATGAAATGAGAAAATGTATATGAATGCTCTTAGTAAATCTTTAAGGAGTTATACCAATATTCATTGTTAATTTATTTAACTTCTATGAACATGACTCTTCTCATTTATCAATTAGGGATTAAGATAAAATCCCTCTCCTGTATCCTCGCAGGGTTTTCACAGGACTAAGTGAGCTAATGTATATGGATGTGTTTGAGAAACAATAAGTGATTGCCGTTATATTAGGTTAACCTTGAAATTCCCAATATCATCCTAGCAAGACTATTTGAGTCCTCTACAAGCTGTCTTTCATTCCTCCTTTCGGTGCCCTTGCACCATAGAGCCCACCTGACATATTAGCAATCCAGAAAACATTGCCATTCTTCAGTATCCCATCCTTCCTCTTCCAAATTTAAATAATTGTCTGCATAGATCTGCATAAGTTATACATCAGTTGTTACTTTACTTAGGCATTTGAGTTGAAAATAATCAAGCTATTATTAACAACCTTTCCTAGTTCTTTTTTCCTTCCTATATACCAAAAAGAAAAAAAAATAGTCTTCTCTTTCATGGAAAAGTATAAAATTCATTAAAAAATGGTTTAAAGAAAGTCACAATACTGTGCAATATGATTATAGCTAATTTCTCATTCCACAAGCTCCCACATTCTAAAAACAAGCCTCTACTACAGAGGCCATTAGATTAGTTGAACCCTCCATCCCAGGTTCTCCCTGCCCAATTCCAAAATTAGAAAAGATTTATTAGCTTAATTAATTAATGCCCAATAGTACACCCAAACATCCTATGAAAGAAGGGAAGAAAGAAGGAAGGAAAGAAAGAAAGAGAGAGAGAGGGGGAGGGAGGGAGAGAGGGAGGAAAAAGAAGGGAAAAAACAATAAAACTATTAATATTTTGGTGAATATGTATATAATATTCTAGAACCTATCATTTCTCTAATTTGTAATCATTTTCTGTCTCAAATATGAATCCATAATCATTTTTAATGACTTCATAGTTTTCCATCATATGCATGTATCATAAATAAATTTAACCACTTATTTAAATTACTTCTAATTTTTTACCAGTATAAAAATTTTGTGGTGCTTACTAAAAAATGTAAATGTATTCCTACTATATGATGCTGCCATTTCACTCCTAAATATTTACTCAGGATAAATTAAGTGCCCAGACAAATATTTGTATACAATTATTCATAGCTTCTTTATTTGTAATAGCCAAAATCTGTAAGAAACTCAACAGTCCACCATTAGGTGAATGGGTAAACAAATTGTGGTACTTCCATACAAGGGAATACTATTCAGCAATAAAAAGAAATGGACTATTGATACATGTAACAACATGAATGAATATCAAAATAATTATGTTCAAGGAAAGAAGCAAGACAAGAATACCTTCTGTATTATTCCATTTGTATGAAACTCTAGAAAATGAAATCTAATTTGTAGTAAGAGAAAGCAGATTAGTAGTTGCCTGGCAGGAGGGACAGAGATGGGCAGAAAGGGCGGGTTACAAAGTGGCATGCAGTAAATTGTAGGTGATGAATATGTCAATTTAAGTTGATTGTGCTTATGATATATTTATGTCAAAATATCAAATGGTGCACTTTAAATATGCATAGTTTATGTATATATTTTATATATTTATATTGATATATTTATATTATCTACATAGTACATATTCATATTTATTTCTACAAAGCAAATGTGTCAAATAAACCTCAATAAAGCTGTTAAAAATGGAAGAAATGCTGAGTGGAACATTCTTGTGCATGAATCTCTGTGAACTTGTGGACTTCCTTCTTTAGAATACTTTCACCTTTGGCATATTATAACATCTTAACACCTCTCCCTACTACCAATATATCCTCCTACAGACTAATTCTCTAGCTGGATTAATCTTCTGAGAGCACCGTTCCAATCAAAACTTTTAATTCGCTCTTCATTACTTAATGTGCTTTTCTTTTGCTTTATTTTTAATTTATTGAAGTATATCCACTCATACGTAAACATACATAAACAATAAGTGTATAGTAATAGTTGTGAATTTACAAAACAAACATACATAACATCATACAGGGCTCTTATACCTCACCCTACCAACAATACCTTGCGTTGTTGTGGAACATTTTTAACTAATTATTAAAGAGCATCCTCAAAATATTACTACTAACTAAAGTATCTCACATTTGGTGTATTTTCCCCCAACCTATCCTATTATTATTTTATATCATTTATACATGAACATACATAAACAATAAATGTATAGTAAAAGTTGTGAACTTAAAAAGCAAATATGCATAACATCATCCAGGGGGACATCAACCCAACACAACACTTCACATTGTTGTGAGACATTTGTTGCAAATTATGAAAGAATATTGTCAAAATCTTACTACTAACCATAGTCTTTATCTTACATTTGCTGTATTTTCCCCTAACTCACCCTATTATTTTTTAAATATATTTTTATATTTCACACATGTGCAGAATTCCCATACAACACCCCTCTATCAACACACCACACTGTGGTGGAACATTTGTTAGAGATTATGAGATAATCTCATCAGATTATTACCAGGCCCATAGTGTATATTTGGCATACTTTTTCCATACGCCCCCATTATCAACACAGTACATCTTTGGCATAGATGCATGAATATTACATTATTACCATTAACCACAGTCCATAGGTCACTTCAGTTGTATTTTTCCCCTGCTTCTACACATTCTAACCACCTTGTAATAGTGATGTATATCTGCTCTAGCTCACAAAGGACACTCTTGAATCTGTACCATCAGCCACAATTCTCATCCACCTCTGGGTTTACTGTATTATTCAGTCCCTAGATTATTCTCTAGCTTTCTGTCAATTGGCATTTACATCCCTAGAATACCCTTTTTAGCCACATTCCCATTTATAAACCAGCTGTTAGTCACTATAATGTGTTATTATCAACTCTATACATTTCCACACTTTTACAGTAAAGTTAATTAAAAGTTCTACATACATTAAACATCAGTAGTCCATCTCAGTCCTCCTCTTATCTCCCTTAAGAATTCACCACCTACCACCAGGTCTTGAAGATATTTTCCTACATTTTCTTCCAGAAGCTTTATGGTTCTTATTTTTATATTTAGGTTTTTGATCCATTTTCAGTTAATTTTTGTATAAGAAATGAGATAGGGGTTCTCTTTCCTTCCATTGGCTATGGATATCCAGTTCTCTCAGCATGATTTGTTGAATGGATTGTTTTGCGTGAGCTGGGTGGGTTTGACAGTTTAGTCAAAAATCACTTGACCATGGATGTGATGATCTGTTTCTGAACCATCAATTCAGTTCCATTGATCAATGTGTCTGTCTTTATGCCCGTACCGTGCTGTGTTTACCACTGTAGCTAGGTAATATGATTTAAAGTCTGGAAGTGAGAGTCCTCCAACTTTGCTTTTCCTTTTTAAGATGTTTCTGGCTATTCAGGACCCCTTACCTTCCAAATAAATTTGATAATCATGTTTTCCATTTATTTTAAAAATGCTGGTAAGTTTTTATTGGGATTGCATTGAATCTGTATATCAATTTGAATAGAACATCATTTCTTTTAGTTTTTTTGTTTTCTTTTTTAGAATTGACATCTTAATGATAGTCTTCCAATCCATGAGCATGGAATGTCCTTCCAATTATTTAGGTCTTTATATTTCTTTTAACAATGAGTTGTCATATTCTGAATACAAGTGCTTTACATTGTTGGTCAAGTTTATTCTAAATATTTGGGTTTTATCTGTCATATTTATTTTCACCACTCTTTTGACACTTTTACTGATATAATATTCTTTTCTAGACTCTCTTCCAAGCCTTTCTCTCCTGTCTTTCTTGTCAGGCTGTAGCACACCCTTTAGTATTTCCAGCAAAGCCAGGATCTTGGTTACAAACTTTCTCAGTCTCTGTTTATCTGTGAACAATCTAAACTCGCCCTTATTTTTGAAAGACAATCTTGCCAGATATAAGATTCTTGGCTGGAAAATTTTCTCTTGCAGTATCTTAAATATACCACTATCTTCTTACCTCCATGGTTTCTGATGAGAAATTGGCACTTAATCTTATTGGGTATCCCTCATATATTATGCATTGCTTTTTTTTTGTGTGTGTGTGTGGCTCTCAGAATTCTCTCTTTGTCTTTGGCATTTGACATTCTGATTAGTATGTGTCTCGGAGTTGGTCTATTTGGATTTATTCAGATAGGAGTATGTTGTGCTTCTTGGACATGGATATCTTCTGCCTCCTCAAATCTTCTATTATATGATTCCAGTGTATTTTTTATTTCATTTATTGTGCCTTTCATTCCCATAAGATCTGCCATTTTCTATGTATGCTTTCAAATTCTTCTTTGTACTCATCCAGTGTTTTTTTTTTTTTTAATTTATTTTTTATTTTTTATTGGGATAAAAATCAAAATTTTCACAGTACATACCAATATTTGTAAAATGATATATAAATATATATGCATATAGGTGCATTTGCTTACAAAAATGTTATTTATATATATATATATATATATATTTTTTTTTTTAAGAGGTGCTTAGATTACCTAAAATATTACATGGAATGTACCAGGATTCCCATATTCCCCACCTCCCATACCTCCCACCACATCCCACACAAACATCTCCCACAAGTGTGGCCCATAACCCTCAATGGACTTACACATCCTGGGGCCTTGCCATCAACCATAGACCACAGTTCACATCGTAGACCACACTCTCTCCCACACAGTTCTGAATGGTGTGTGCTGATTTAAAATGGCCTATATCTGTTGCCACAATGGCACTCAGGACAACCTCCAAATCCCGAAAAAGCCCCTGTATTTCAACTGCACATTCCCTCCCTGCCCCAAAAGTGTCCAGTGGCCACTGGCTCCACCTCACTGTTATAATTTCTTCCATTGCTAGAATCACCATATGTGTACAACAGAATACCATCAAGTCCACTCTAGTCCATAGTTCTTCCCCCAATCTTGAGGAGACTGGGATGGTGATGTCCATTCCACCTCCTTGTGAGAGAGTGCTTATATCCAATGGATATGGTGGGTGGGATGGTCCTGCCTGCAGATGCAGGCCCTCTCCATTCCCTGGGATGGCCGTTGCCCATCGTTGTCTCCTCGCCAGGTGACTTGGATGAGTCCATTGAGCTGTAGGGTAGGAGTTGCAGCTCCACTGAGATTCCACACACACCTGGCACATAGGTAGGCCAGAGGCTCCAGCCTCTGGAATTATACCTAAAAACTCCAGCATCACATATAGGTTTGAATGGAGGGGACTGAGGACTTATTTGAGTTCAATTCTGTCATTCTCAAGAGCACAGATTCCAAAATAGAGCCCACTGATAAGGCATCAGTCTCTGGGGCTATCCCCCCTTATATAGGACCTGGGTGTCTCCAGAGCTCTCCAGAGCCCCTCTGTGTGGGGTGATATGCACTTTGATGTTCTATGAGCTCCTACTGAGGTGTGCATAAGCGTTACCTCTGGGATGACCTCCCGACTCTCTTTGATGTCTCTTAGCCACTTGAACTCATTTGTCTTTACCTTTTCCCCTTTTATTCAAGGTCTTTTTCCAGTTGTGTTGCCACTTGGTACTTGGTATTAATCCCTCGTTGCTAGGGAGGCTCATCCCCAGGAGTCATGTCCCATGTTGGGGGGAAGGTAATGCATTCATATGCTGAGTTTGGCTTAGAGAGAGGCCACATTTGAACAACAAGGAGGCTCTCAGGTGGCAACCCTTAGGCACCCCATAACAAGAGCAAAGACTCATAAGCGTAGTCATCAGTAAAAAGAACTCATCAGTGGGCCATCCTCTTTTGATGGACACTGTCCCTGCACTCATAGGACTGTTGCTGCTCCCTTGGAGAATGTGGCAGAGCTCTCCAGGCTAGGAATTCAAATTCCCTCATTTATTGTGTGATTGTCCACCCACTGTGACCATGCCCTACCCTTTGATCTTTTGAACAATTTTGTATATCTTTCATGTATATTCAGATGAACTTACTCCCATGAATCCCCCCTCCCAGACACCCCCCCCACCAATAATCCCCTGTAGTATCCATTGTAACCCTTCTGTGATCTAAATCTTCCATGAACATGTAGTCCATAAAAAAATGAAATACACTTAATAGGAAAAAGAAACAACAATGATAAGCTTACATGCAAGAGACAAACATAAGGAAACTCAGGGAAAAAAAACAAAAAAAAAACCACACACAAAAAAAACAATCAAGCAAAAAACAGAACAAAACAAAATATAATTAGCAGATTGGGACATTCAAAAAATGGGGAAAAAAGCAAAAGAAATGCCTTTTTTTAAAAAAAAAACACACCGTGTTATCGGATGTTCGGTGTGCCGTGACACCTTCCCCCTCTCCAATGTCTTCTTAATATCCTCTTTAGCCATCACATTGAATTTATTAAGGAGATTTGTTTGAACATCTATGATTAGTTGTCTCAACTCCTTTATGTTATCTGGAGGCTTATCTTGTTCCTTTAACTGGGCCATATCTTCCTGTTTCTTAGTGTAGATTGTAATTTTTTGTTGGTGTCTTGACATCTGGCTTACTAGACGTATTTATTCTGGGCGCAGTGTCTCTCTTTAGTTTAGAGGTTTCTTGCCCTTTCTTCCTTGCTAATTGTATAGTAGGAGCCAAGGATGTAGTTGGTCTTGTAAGCTGTGGAGGCTCAAGCTACCCTCATTTCCCCAGAGACCGACGAAGCTTCTCCCAACTTCCTCCTTTGCCAGGTGTAGAGATAGAGCCACAGCCATGTGTAATAATCCAAATCATGCAGGCCTAGACTGTAGTTGCCCAGAGAGACTAATGAAGCTTCACGCCCCTTTCTCCCCTGCCTGGTGCAGAGATGGAGCGGCAGATGTGAGCAGCAATCTATGCTGTGCCGGTCCAAAATGACCGCAGTTGCCCAGGTAGACTTCTGTCTCTGTCCAGCCAAATGTTCCTATAGTTACCAGGAGAGGTTGGTGCAGGGTCTGCCAGAGGTGGGGCTGAAGCCTAGGCTAAGGCTGCAGGCCAATCTGGGTGAAAGAAGCTGGTCCCTATGGTCACTGTGATTTTCAGCCATCCTTACTTCCCCTCATGCTGGGGGAGGCGTTAAAATGGCAGCTACCGGATTCTTTCACACTTGGACAGATTCAAACTTTAGCTGTTCTTAGTGTTAAACTTTAGCCAGCTGAATTTACTAATCAGTAGCTGAAGTTGGTGGCCAACTGTCTCTTCCTCCCAGTTTTGGGGAAAAGGAGCTTCCAATTCCAGCCACAGAATAGCTCCTGAGGTGCCTTGTACGGCCAGTGTAGGATGATTACCAGCCTCCTCAGCATGGCATGTATTTTCCTGGAAAGGCTGGTGCAGGTCCCCCCAGCTTCCTCCCTGCTGGAGGTGGGGCCAGGGCTTCTGCTTGAGCTGCAATCTGATCTGGATGGAAAGAAGCCAGTCCCCAACAGCACTGTGATTTTCAGTCCCCTCGCTTCCCCTTTAGATAGCTCTGGGTGATTACTAACTGCCCTGTATGTAGCACTAGCTGGGGGCGGAGTTTAAAATGGTGTCTACCGGGCCTCTTTCTGACTTGGACAGGTTCAAACTTAAGCTGTTCTTAAGGTTATACTTTAGCCAGCTGAATTTACTGATCAGTAGCTGAAGTTGGTGCCCAATCATCTCTTCCTCCCCAGTTTTGGGGAATGGAGCTTCTAATTCCAGTCACAGAACAGGTCCCAAGGTGGCTTGTGCCGCCAGTGGGGGATGGGCACTGGCCTCCAGGACGTGGAATGCTCTACTTACGAATCTCCTCTGCAGATGGGCAGTCTCCTCCTTCCATTCTTTCAAGGATGTTGCAGGATGCTCTTCTGGTCTCCTGGAGCCCCCAAACAGGTACTTTAGATAGCTCTGGGTGATTACTAACTGCCCTATAACACTAGCTGACACCAGGAGCTCCTTACTCTGCTGCCATCTTGATGGTTTTTTTTAGAGATTTCTCTTTAAAAATGTGTTTTTATTTAGAGATTTCTCTATCTATACTACTTAGCTTGGCATTCAAGGACCACCACCATCTGGCCCCAACTGTCCCCTCTAAGCTCTTTCTCTCATTGTTCTCTTCCATGCTATGCATGTACCATGTGAATTAAGCCATCAGGTAAGACTGGCACAAAAGCAAGTCACTTCATGCTTAATATTCAATTTCCTCATCTGTAAAATGGGGTCATAATTATAAGTTGCTATGAAAAGCAAATACTTTCACCACAATAAGACACCACTTCACACCCACTAGAATGGCTATTGTTTGAAAAATGGAAAATAAGTATTGGGGAAGATCTGGAGAAATAAGAGCCCTCGTGCATTGTTAGTGAGAATGTACAATGGGGCAGCCACTGTGGAAGACAGTTTGGCAGTTCTCAGAAAGTAAAGTATGACACAGCAATTCCATTTCTAGGTATATACCCCAAAGAATTGAAAGCAGAGACTCGAACAGATATTTGCACACTGATGTGCATAGTGACATTGCTCACAATTGCCAAAAGATGGAAGCAACCCAAGTGTCCATCAACTGATGAATGGAAAAACAGAGTATATACACACAATGGAATGATTTTCAGCCATAAAAGGAATGAAGTCCTGATATATGCTACAATATAGATGAACTCTGAGGACATCATGTTGAATGTAAGATGCCAAACACAACAAATATTGTATGATTTCACCAATATAAAATAATTATAATATGAAAATTCTGAGTCAAAACTAGAATATGGATTATAAGGGGCAGGGATGGGGATGGGGAATCCAGAATCAATGCTTAATTTGTGCATAATTTCTGCTTAGGGTGATGTAAAAATTTTGGTACTGGATGGTGTTGATGGTAGCACAGCACTGTGAATGTAATTAACACCACTAACTATTATACTTGAAAGTGACTGAAATAGGAAATTTTATGTCAGTTATGTTACCAGAATAAGAATTAAAATAGAAAATCATAGATACAACTGTACAACATAAAGAGTAAAGTCTAATATAAGCTATGGACTATAGTTAATAATAATAATACTGGTTCATCATTTGTTATAAATGTACCACACTAATGTAAAATGTTAATAATAAGGAAAACTGCATGTGTGAATGGGGTATATTAAAATTCCGTACTTTCTGTATGATTTTTCTGTTAACGTTCAACTGCTCTGAAAAAATAATAAACAACCCTTTAAGATTCATGAAATAAGAAGAAAATGCAAATTTATAGACAGAAAGTAGATTACAGGGTCCCAGCAACTGTGATGGGGATAGGGAATGGGTAGTTAATGGTTAATGGATACAGAGCTTGGGGTGATATAAAAGTTTTGGAAATGAAAGGTGGTGATGTAGTACAACATGGTGAATATAACTAATACCACTGAACTGTATACTTGAAAGTACTTAAAATGGGAAATGTTATGCTTATATATGTTACCACAGTAGAAATTTTTTAAAAATCAGCTATTATTAAGAAGAACATTACCCTGTTTAGTTAACTCCATATTATTCCATCTAGTCATTCCATATGCTCTCTTTACTGGAATTTTGTACCTGCTGTTTTTTTTCCATCTGTATATATCTCAATTCTGCCCACCCTTCATGATCCAGCTCAAAACCATATCCTCCATGGGGTCAACATCTGAATTCTTATAACATGTTAGGCACAGTTATCTTACAACACTAAACAATTACATGCATGATTGTCACATATGTAAGTATATAATGTAGCCCTCCGCATATAACTCTCCTCTCCCTGCACACTGGTCTGTAAGCTGCTCAAAATAAGGACTGTCTGATTCATTCTTGGATTCTTATAGTTTCTTGCAAATGGGGAACCATAAATACTTGTTCACTGAGTGAAGGGAAAGTAGAATCCTAGGTGCCTTCTCCTCTGGCATAAATCATCATTACTTGGGCCTCATTTTTCAGCTTTCAAGAGGAAAATAACATGGGAGCTATTTCTAGTGGTGACTTGAGAACTGAACTTCAAAATCTGATGTCAAAAGGTCAGTGTCGAGGGTCTGGGATCACGATATGATGTGTGGCTCTGGCCACCAGGTCAGAACCCTGGTCCCCAGAGGGCCTACTACAAGCTCCACCTCCTCACTTCTTACACTGATACAGTCAGCTGTACCGGTGCTATGGATTTAGCTTCCATTAATATCACAAAATTGGATGTTTGACAGTCTCTTGTCTAGTTTTCTCAAAGATAGAGAGCTTTTATGCCTATTCAGTTGACTCTCTTAGGACAGAGTCCATGTCTCCATGTTCCCACAGTATCTGTCACAGTGCTGGAAACAGAGTAGTCATTCAAGGAATATTAGCTAAATTGCATGGAACTGACATGAATTTGAAAAAGTGACTCAGGAATCTCAAGACCGGAGTGTTGTTCCTCCACGTTCTTCCTTCCCAGTCCTTCATAGTTTTTACAAATATTATTTTGGTTCAAGGAACAGGTCAAGGGTTGGGAAACTATGTTGGCAGATTTCATGCACTGCAACTTTGTGAGGTAGAGAGAGAGTTTGTTCAAGAAAGCAAGAAGGAAAACGAGAACAAGCTGGATTTGTTTTATTTTCACTACTAGATCATGAGAGAAAGGTGCTGGATTGGAGTACAGATAAAGTGTCAGATTCAGTAAAAGACTACAAGGTCTATAGAAGCGTTAAAAATTGCAATGATTTTTTAATGTGCTTATTTTAATATAAATGTACATAAATAGTTTGGCAATCAGATGGCTATAAATGCATTAACTAAAAAGAAGGCACTAAATAATTTATTTTATGAAAATAATCAAGAACTTGCACAAATATTTAGCTGCAAGATATTCGTTATAGCTTGTTTATGATAGCAGCAAATTCTAAGCAACCAAATGTCCAGTGATAGAGGATAGGTTAAATAAAATTTGATAAGCCATATGCTGCAGTGCTATGCAGACATTAAAAATGATATCATCATTGATTTATTTTGAAAGAAAAGATGCCTATCCAATATACAACAGAAAGGTTATAAAACAGTTTACAATGGATAACACAATATATATTGTGATATATATATATGAATTTATAAAAATATATAGAAAATTGACAAGAAAGATATCTACCAAAATTTTAACAGTGATGATCACTTGGTGGTGAGATTATATATAAGCTATTTTTAGTCTTTTTTTATTATCTTTGCATTCTAAGTTATTTCCAATAAATATTAACTATTTGATAAAAATAAGAGTAATAGGAAATAGATGTGCCTGCAAATCAAGTCCAGATATGTGATATCAAGTGATACAAAGAAACTGAGGTAACACAAAATCATAATGATCATCTTCTTCATCATCATCACCATCATCATTATCTGTTTATACGTAGAACTTTGAAATTTTTTCATTGTAAGGAAAATGAAAGGTTTAACCTCACACATATTACAGGACTTCCCTCTACGATAACCCTCAAAGGTGTTTCATAGGGAAATAAGAAATGATGGGCAAAAGAAGTGGGGGAAGGATGCAGGGGGTAAAATAAACGAAAAGAACTGGAGGAGGGAGAATGGCTGCCTTTGTGTTCCAGTGTCCAAGAGTAAATGTTAGTAGAAAACTAAAGCCGTTCAAAGCACCCCTGCAGATTCACACTGTTTGGGAATAAAGACTCTGCTTACCACACCAAGTAAATATCCCCAATGAGCCACAGGGCTGCCTAAGGGCAAAGGAAGCATGAACTGGGTAGTGAGGGAAAGAATGAAAGCTTAGTTGGAACATACAGTCACTATTCTTGGTGCAAGACACTCAAGGTTGTGTAGAAAGTTGTATACGGATTCTGAGTAGTCAACTGTGATAGCTCTTTGTCCACCCAACTCTCAGCTCCACATTCACCCTTCCATACCCTGTGGTTCTAAGGCAGGATGCTGAGACCTATAGGTTTCTCAGTAACCTACCTTTTAGGTTCAGCCTTGAAGATACCAGAATAAAAGTGAGAGGTGGGAGTGGGGGAAGAGCCTTCCTGAGTTTTTCTGCTCCTGTGAGTGTGGCCCCAACAGAAGCAAGTAGCTCCAGCCTTCTTATTTCCCAGAACTAGTCCCATCATGTTTTCTCACAGGTGTCCCTTCTCAGATCTGAGCACCAACTTCCCAGGCTTCTACTCTGAGCACCTCTCCCCTTGTGGTCCTATGCCCCAGGAGTAGCATAACTACTTCCTATAGTTATTTTCTTGGGGTCACTCAAGCCAGTAATTCCTTTTGGATCAATTAGCCCCGACATCTACATAACTCATTCCCCTTATTAAATTCTCTCTGTTTGAAATACCAAGTGTGGTTCCTGTTTCCCTGACTCCACACAGGCCAGTGGGAAGAAGGGAAGAGAAAATGTCCATGAAGCATGTCTGCTCTGTTTCAGAGCCATGCTAAGTGTTGCTGGCTCATTTTTGCATTTCAGTGAGGACTGGTTCATTCATGACCTTCAGGGTGAATTAGTTCCTGCTGGACATAGCTAGTTGTTAAAACGTTTAATCTGTCTCCCTTCAATTCCCAATCATTACTCTTTGTTTGGATTCCTGAAGCCTTACAGTTCATTCAATTGTTCTTTCGATGCTTCAGGTGTTCGGAAGAAGCTACCTCTCCCCAAAGTCTTTTCTTTTCCAAATTAAATATCCCCAGTCCTTCTAACCACTTCTCATCAGATTGGATTTTTATCTTTTCCTTCACATGCCTGGATCATCTCCATTGAATAAAGACTTTGTGTTGATAATAACTCACAAAGTAAGCCCCAAAGAGAGCAAAATATTCCACATTCTATCTGGCCTGAGGGGAGAACTGTGAAATCACTATTTCCTTTACATGAACATTACACTGTTTTAAACTTGATATTTTTATGTATTTATGGCTGGGGGTGGTCAAATTTCTACTTGTTTTTCATTTTGAGCTGAACCTTAGTCAGTACCCCTCTGATTGTTCAGGCAGTGAAATTAGATCTTTCTCACCCTGAAATTTTTAAAGTAATTTTAAATATTATCTTTACCTCTCTTTAATTTAGTTTTGTTAACATTATGTGATCTGTTATTCTCAGATTTAAAATCTTTTTAATCCTGATTCCCTTTTCCAGATTGTTACCGTATATAAATTTAATAATATTTTGTATTTTTTCATTTAAGTCTGATAAAGACAGAACCAAAAAACAGAGACTTATGTCAAAAGCTACAGACAATGATTTTCCAAACTAGTTTCCTGAAACAGGTTGTTATACGGACACTGAGGAAACCCATATGCCTTTCAATTAGTTCTCACACTAAAATATTTGTTCTAAAATTGCCTCACTTCTTTCCAGATTATCTCACATGTTGATTCATGCCTCTTCTCCATCATAAGTTGCATCCTGATTTTCCCTCTTGAGCTCTAGCCCCTCTGTGGCCACACCACTTCTTCCATGGCTTCACTTATTTTTCTCTCTATCAAGAAATTTTGTGATTCTATATTCAGAGTGTCTGAATCATTTTTAGCTATCATCTTAGCCAACTTTTCTGTAAAGTTTCAAGCCTATATTTTCTTGAAGTCTAGAGTATATATCTCATGTCTAGTTTCTCCTTCTATCACCTTATGAGTAATAGACCTTCTTGGACAGGTTATGTGCCCCTTCTCTAAACTGTGTTCTATAAAATATCAAATAGTGTTGCACAAAAATGTGTTCAATACTCAAATTACTTTGGTAAGCCATCTTTTTGTGAGCTGCAATGAATAGTAGCATATTAAAAGTTGTAAAATATTCTGTAGTAAAGAAACCAGTGTAACGATGATTTAACCCACCTGCCCATAGAACCCTTTTTGGAATAAATATTAATTGTTTCCAGACTTGACTTCTGTTCAAACTCTCAGAGCACAGCTAGAACACAGTTTGGGGTGATACTGGTTTAAAGGACAACTTTGTCTATGCATCCAAGTTTAATATTTATTAACTGTGTGCTAGGCACCAAAAATCTGATAGGTTCTGCAAAACAAATATGACTACAGCATCATCCTTACCCTGATGAGTTTACAATCTGGTGGCTGAGGACAGAAATAAACTTGATTGGCCAGCATAGAAATAAATGTCAAGGAAAATACAGTGGGATAAGTTTTTAAAAAAGCAATGGATCATAAGAGAGGATGCAATGAATTCAGAGGCAATGTATTGGGGAAAGTTTAAAGAAAGTGATGTTTCATTTAGACACAAAAGAATAAAGAAAATTTCAAAGGACCTCAGAAGAAAGAGAAAAGTCATTTACATACTTCAGTTTTGGAAGAGCTATTGAAGCAACTAATTCCTTCAATAAGTCACATATATTATGGTCTTCATTTCCTTAATTACTCTTCTCCAAACATGCCTGTTTGTCTAATTCTCTCAAAAAATATTGTACCCAGAATGTAATATCATGATCTAGATACCATGTGCCTAACATGGAATAAAATCAAAAGTCACCAACCTTGTTATAGATTATGTCACTATTACGTTAAACCCTATTTAATTTTCTGGTAACTATAATATTATGTTGTCTTAAATTGTACTTAGTGTTGATTAAAATATTCCTAATTGGTATCTTAGCTAAACTGCACCTCTCCTATCCTGTATCTTTTTAAAAATTTTGGAGTTGTTTTTAAAACCCAAGAATATGAATTTAGATTTACCCCCTTTTACATTTCATATTGTTACATTCAGCTACTAGTCTGTCAGTTTCATTTATGATTCTGATTTTTGTCATCCAACATATCCATTCTCTCCCTCAGCTTCTTGCCATTCCTGATCTTGTAGTATATTGTTACATAAAGCTTCATTCGAGTCATCTACAACATCATTTCCCAGGACAAGGCTGAGGACAGACACCCGAGGCTCTGCCAATTCACACCAAGAAAACAGCATGAAAAAAGACATGAAGGAATGGAAGAATTCTACCTATTCCAGGGAAGGCAGTTAGCCCAGCAGATGGAGGAGCAGAGGGGAGGGGAGCAAAGGGAGGGTGGGAGATGGGATAAATGGCAGCTAAGCCAGAGCTTGAAAAGCCATGGGTGTCAGATCAAGGACCATGGCAAAGGGGACACCCTGGCAGGCTCATAATGGAGAGCTGTCCTGACAGGAATGGTTTAGAACTATGACTTCAGAGGCAATGTGCACAGATGAACCAGAAAGGAGGTAGGGCTTGTGGGCTTTGCAGCAGTGTAAAGAGATTGTGGTGTCTGATCTTAGTGAGCAGCGGAGGACTGAAAAGAACATGGATCTGAGAAAAAGCGAGAAGATGAGAAGGGCAGCAAAAAAGAGGCAGAGGTGACGTGGGGGAAGGAAGAGGGGGCAGAGGACAGCTGGGAGCTTATGTTTCTGTATCA
The DNA here is from genome assembly GCA_026826555.1 of Tolypeutes matacus. NCBI lineage: Eukaryota > Metazoa > Chordata > Mammalia > Cingulata > Chlamyphoridae > Tolypeutes > Tolypeutes matacus. The sequence goes on from JAKSZT010054226.1 coordinate 9,610,234, forward strand.
GGGATCAAGTAATTGTGTGTATGCTAGTGTAGTAATGAGATACAACCTAGAAGGAAAAATAGAGCTTGGTGCAGAGCGAATGCAGGAGATTACGGAACTTGCACACAAAAATGTTCCCCAGCACACCCGGGGGCTGAGGACAAGCTTCTGCCTGGAGATCTCATTCGGGCAGTCATCTCAGGGAGCTGATATTATAAAAATGGACACTTGCCCCTGAGAAAGGATGAAGCCTGAAGAAAGAGCTCCGAGGAATGTCTGGATTCAAAGGGAGACAGGAAGAAGGAGCCAAGGGAGACAGATGGGGCAGGGAGTCAGGGAAGCAAGCCATAATCTACCTGCCGAATGAGGCAAGACTTTCAAGGTGTGGCTGGTCCATGGTGTTTTTCCAGATCATGTGGCTTTATGTGGACACATTCATGATGGTATTTCATCACTCGTTCGGTTAAGTTTTAGGGTCTTTTGGGCAACATGGGAATCCCAGGGGGTTCCGTATAATATTTTCGGTAATCTAAGCACCTCTTAAAATATATTTATATATATATAAATAACATTTTTGTAAGCAAATGCACATATATGCATATATATTTATATATCACTTTACAAATAGTGGTATGTATTGTGAAAATTTTGATTTTTACCCACAATAAAAAATAAAAAAATAAAAAAATAAAAAAAGACACTGTAGTCTGGAGCGTGTCACTCACAAACCCCGTGCCACCTGTACTTGCCCGAGGCCAGCTCAGGCTGAATCCCCCTTAACAGGAGGCTCTGGCTCCTCCCAGGAGGGACACTGGGACCTCCAGAGCTCCGATTCCCTGCAAACCACGTGAGCCGGGGCAAGCACCAGGCTGTGCTGTGCTATCTCATCAATATGCCTTCCTCCACTGGCCTCCAGCTGCCTACGTGTTTGGGGAGGTGGAGAGATGGAAGGTGATGTTATTGCTTTTGACTTCGCTTAGTGTTTTGCCCTTTTGCACATCATCTGCCCCCTGACCCAATATTAGCATAATGCTCATTAATCAAGCTCTGGCCTCCAATTAATGGCCAGCTGTGTGGATGCCGCACATTTAATAGCTTCTGAATCAGTCAGGCAAAAGGTTAGGCAAATGATTTTGGCAGGAGGGGTGGGGAATATCCTAATTTTGAAAGAGCCTGCAGGGCATCTACCCACTCAGTAAGTGTGCTAGATCTCATCTGTGAGTGATAGGGGAAGAGGGCAGAAGGTGGCACTGGCCAGTCCTCCTATCAAACTCCCGGCCCCCAGCCCCCAGCCCTCCCCAGATGGCCTATAGACAACACCCTCTTCCATCCTGCTGGCCTAGGGTTACACATCCTACCTCTCTGCCAAGGCAGCCAGCCAAGGAAGAAAGCCCTGATTTATTGCTCTTGGCAGTGTCTAAGCTGGGTATTTCTATAAACCCGGCCCTGTGGCTGACTAATAAAACATACCCTCAGATTCGCCCCTCAATAAATGTCTTTCAACCTTTAATCCTGTTTGTTGCAGTCTTTAAGGGAGGCATTGATTCAGCAGGCAGCGAGGGCTTTTCCTCCCATCTATCTCACACAAATCAATGCTCTGTCACCCCACTCCACCCAGCCCCACAAAGGAGAGGCCTCTGGGGGGAGAGGACGGCATCTCTCCAGATTTATTTCACTTCTTATGAAAGGAGTTTTTAAAACTGCCACCGGAATCCCGCTCCTCGATATTCTCTCTGCTCCTGGGCCCTTCCAGGAGACCTCCTTGAGTTGGAGCATGGAGCTCAGGTCACAGAGGAAAAACCTGTCCACCCACGAGCCTCCAGTACCACACATTCAAAATGTACCTAATGTTCTTCCCCTTCCATCTTCCTATCCCTTCTCCCACACCTCCCATCTTTGATCCTAACACTAGCATCCATTCAGGCACCCAAGCTAGAACCTGAGCTGTCTCCATTCCTCTCTCTTACTTCCAGCATATCCAGTTAACAAGTCTCCTCTCTGCTGCCTCTATAGTCCACACCTATTCTCCACCCCATTGCAGTCCCACAAGTCAAACTCTAGGTATCTTGTCTCAAGCCCAACAACCAACCAACTGATCTTTATCATCCAGCTATCCTCACTGAATGCCTTGCCCAATGGCTGTGCTCTTTCTAAAAGGTGAATCAGATCACAGCATTCTCCTGATTACACAAGCCTGGGTGACATGCTGAAGGTCATTCAGCTGCTAAGTGCCTCTCATCTTCAAATCTGCTGCTATCTCCCCTGGGATGCACACTCCCCTCTTAATGTAAACTGTTTGAGGATAAGCATCAGAACTTATTTGTTTTGTTACCACTTGTTTGCCAGGCTGGGACAGTGAATATTCAGTAAGTATTTGCTCAATGAACAAGCATACCATGTGCACTGTGACTCAACCTGCATCTTACAAGGTACTTCTGGGACATGCCTTTGGGAACTAGCATCAGAAAACTGAACAAGGATTGAGGTACTTAGAAGGTGATCTGTGGATCTTCTTAGGATTAGAATCAGCTACTCAGAGGTCAGCTATAAATAAGCTTACAAGGCTGATCTCTTGCCTAAGACCCTGGTATGTTTCTAAGTTCCTTAGGCAGCAGTGTACAGAGATCCAGCTTACACCTGTATAGCATGTCAGGGGCAAGCAGGGTCCATGAGAGTGAAGAGAAGGGTGTGTGCATAGCTTCGGGCCCAACTGACCACTTCCCTTGGGCACAGGAGGCAGCTGTTGCTACCATCCCATGTGCACTCACCTGCTCATCACCCACCCACCTGGCCCCTCCTCCATTTCTTTAGTGGCAAAGACAAGCAAATATGCTTATTGTCTGCCAGTGGAAACATCAGCCTGCTCCAGCTGTGTGATTGAATTAGCAATAATGTATCCAATTTCTGGAGAGACTTCTGACAGAAGTTTTCCGACAGCCAGGGAGATTAATGCATCCACCAAAGGCAATTCTGCTAAGAAAGCCGACTATCCAGCCCTGATTTCCCACCTCCTACCTCCCACCCCCACTCCTGCCTAGCACCCACCTTCCCTTCCACTCCCTCCTAAGTGACAGGCCATGGAAAAGCAGGGATTGTCAAGACTTAGCTTACACTAGTTAGCTTAAACTGTGGCCTTAGGTCTCTAGTGTTAAAATCTCACTCAACAGTTGGCCATAAAGACACTGATAAGAAGGGGCCATCCCAACCAGATGAGAAATGAAACTTAACCCCATGGTGTAGTGTTTTCCTTCTCCTTTCTAGCATTAAGAATCAAACTCAGATACAAGTTAATTCCTTTTCATCAGTATCACTTTCTATCAACCCGAGCTCTTCTAGCTCTACCCATAAAGAAAACCCCGCAACCCCTTGTACCTCCTTCTAACTGCCTCTCTCAATGTGTTCCACAGCTGCTCTGGAGTCAGATATGGTTTGACTCCTGGGAGACAACTCCTCATTTCACCCACCCTTGCCACAGCCCTCTCCAGAGTCCCTCTGAAGTGGAAATGTGATATCTCTTCAGGACATTGGTATCTGAGTAAGTCTCTGAGGCTTAACTACCCAGGTTGCCTATACTGGCAAACTGGCTGGAAATAAGCTATAGCCATAGAAAGGCTTAAAGATACAGACTCTGAGAAGAAGATGGCAGGGCAGAGCAGAGAATTGTGTCACATGGGAGGTAAACCAGAAAGGCAGACCAGCTTCCAAGAAGGCACCTACGACCTCTGCACCCTGGCATTCCCAGACCTGCGTAAACCCCTCAAGTTGGCGGTGTGGGGGCTGGACTTCGTGTCTTTCTTCTGCCAATAGGACAAAGCAGAAGTGAGAATGCTTGACTTTGAGACTAGGTCATAAAAGGCCCCCCTCTCTCTTGGATCACTGGCTTTGGGGGAAGCCAACCAGATGATGATTCAGCCAACAGCCATGAGAGTGGGCTTGGGCAAGAATCCCCAAGCCCAGTCAAGCCTCAGATAAAATAAATTTCAATCAGACTGACACCCTGATTTCCAGGTCTCTTGAGAGGCTGAACTGGAAACACCCAGATAAGCCACTCTCAGATTCCCGAAAACATGCGATAAATGTCTGTTGCTTTAAGCCACTAGATTTTGGAATGATTTGTTATGCAGCACTAGATAACTAATACATTCAGCTATACATGACTTGCCTTAATAGAGGGCAATAGTTAAGTGCCCTATCCCTTGATGTTGGAAGATAAGGGCTCAAGCAGAGGAAGGAATTCCCGGGTCCTGTTTTCCCTCAGGTGATGCAGCCTCAAAAGCAGAGGAGAGGAGGAGAAAGAACCTTTAGGCAGCCTACTGTGGTACAGTCACCATGTTAGATACTGTCATAAATTTGAATGCTTTAAACCACTTTAAACAATTCCACTTTACTGATGAGATAGTTGAGGCTCAGATAAGTGAACTTATCTGACCCAGGTCTTGCATATCTACAGAGGCCTGCCCAGTCATATTTTCTCTTGTTCCCACCCTGAGCTCAGACCCAAAACACCAGATATGAACTTGGCCATGGAAACTCACCCTCTTCATGGTAAAACAGTATAGTCTCTGTCTTGTGTAAAGTACCCAAGCTTCTAGAAAGGGTGGGGAAGGACCTGGAGTTAAGGCATCATAGCTCCAGAAATTGGCTACAAAGCAGAAATCCAGATGTTTTCTTTTTCTCCCTGAACTTCAAATGAGGGAGCAGCTTGCAAAGCTCAGTGGGGCCCAGCTGAAGAAATTCTAAACACTGCTTCAAGGATCTAACTCACAACTCATCTTAAACCATCACAAGAAAACTCCCATTAGAAAGGGAGAGGGAAAGTGTGTGTTAATGAGCTCAAGTGTGAGAATGGTCATGAATAAGCAAAGCCTGAATACAGTGTGTGAGGCAAATGAAATAATTACCCAGCTTACTATTGTTACGATGCAATAAATTTAATGTAATTCCTAAAGGCCAAGCCGGTTTTTTCTCTTTCTTTTAACTCCTTTCTACATTTTCAGAATTATACTTTAATTAGCATAACATTTAAATTAGCGAATGGAATCTTAATTAGCAGAAGAAATAGACTTTTGTTGGAGTGGTAACTAAAACAAATAAATCCACTTCCTCTTTCAAGAGCTGTTTGCTTATGGAGCATTTAATAGCCTACTGTACCATAAACAATTTGAGGGAAAGATACGTAATTAAATTAGAAGACACACTGGCCAGCTCCCAGCTGTGAGGAATGGCTCGTCCTCTTTTTCTCTCTCTCACAAGGGCTCCCCTCTGTCTCGCATCATCCTGCGTGGTCTCTGCACCTTAACAAAGACACGGGTCCCTCTAGATTTCTTGGGTTGTTTCCCATGATGACAATCTCTTGACAAGTTTAAAAAAAAATAATTACTGCAAGTCCCCCTACTTCTATTTTTCCTCTAAGAAATCCTTTCTTAATTCACTGGGTCAGGGAAAGAGCCTGGCAGGTGAAATTGAAACAACGACCTGTTAATAGGCAAACCCCTCCCCCCCACACACACATACACACTTTTCTTTCTCCCTGCTCTCTAGAGAATGACCATGTTCAATCCATGGAACATGGTCACTGGGAGAGGGAAGGAGCCTGGTAAGTGCTGGTGAGAAAAGCATCATTTAAGAACAAGACAAGGGCTTGAGAGAGTCCCTGAGAGCTGAGAGGCATATGGGAGCCCTCCCGTATCTCAGATGAGGAAACCGAGGTTCAGGAACTTGAAGCGACTGTGCACAGGTGAGCAGGGAGGCAGGGGGGCTCAATTTAGATGTTCTGGCTCTCAATCTGAGCTCTTCGCACCATTTTCTAAACAAATGTTCTTCAAATCCGTGGCCAGAATTACTTTGACAGTTCCTAAGAAGAGACTATTCTTGGCTTAAATTTGGGGCAGGGTCTGGGCTCAGGGCTCCACATGGCCCCCTGTGGTCTCCACGTGGCTCCAGGTTTGGGGGGTGGCCTACCTCACATTCCATACTTCCCCTGCACCCGGGAACTAGTCAACAACCTGTAAACAGTCTTGCCCAGATCAAAAGGTAGGCTCTGCATCCACTACTTCATAAAGGGACCAAGAGGAGGAGGAAACAACCCTGGGCTGGACAACAGATGTCTTGCCTTCTGGTCCTGACTTCTTAGGGCCTTCTATATACATCTCAGACCTTCCTGGTCTCCATCCCCTCATCTCTCCCAAAAGAGGACTGAGCCAGATCACCCCTTTGTGCACCAAGGGCAAAACCCTATACTTTACTATTAGAGTTCACCTATGAGAAGTTACCTGACCAACCTGTGAACTTGAAGGTGATTTACCTCTCTAAGCCATCACCTTGATTTGTTCGTTCAATGTTTGCATTTATTCAATAATATGTATTGAGTAATTGCTATAGTCCAAGCACCTGTGGAGGTAAAAAAGCAGGGTGAACTCCAGAGACAAAATCCTTGCCCTCATGGGTTTGCCATTCTAATGAAGAAATCAGACTATAAAACAAATAAAGGACATGATTTTTGTAGTGATAAGTGCTATGAATGAAAGTAAAGGGAGAAGCAATTATATCAGAAAGGAACAAACCGCCTGAGAAGGTAAACTGAACAGGGACCAGAAGTTGGTAGGGAAGTGAGATGCTGGATGGTTTCTCATGAGATCTGGATAGAGCATTTCCTGGGCCTTGAGACAGGAAATGGCTCAGTATGACTGAGGGGCACGAGGCTGTGGTACTTAGAGAAGGGGCACGAGGCAGATGGTGGTAAGAGAGAAGATGGAGGGGTATGTTGGGAACAGATCATATGGGGTCTGTTGGGGATTAAATCAAGTCCTCATAAAGATGTGTTCAAATATGAATTCACATTCCTGTGGGTGTGAACCCAATTGCAAAGAGGAACTCTGAAGATATTATTATGAGTTAGGGTGTCGAGTCATTTGTGAATTGTATCTTTGAAGATCCATTTTAGGTGAGGCCAAATTAAATCAGGGTAGGCTTTAATCCGCATGACTGGATACTTTAGAAAAAGAGGAAATTTTGATGTAGTCAGAAGAAGCCAGAAATCAGCAGAAATGAAAGGAGCAGCTGGAGAATGAAGGAGATTGCCATGTGATAGAGGCAGAGTTGCAAGCCAAGAAACCCCAAAGGTTCCAAGGTGCTATGGAGTTTGGAGCAAAAACATGGCCTGTCGAGAGCTTTTGGTCTTCTAGCCTTCAAATCTGTGAGGCAATAAATTCATGTTGATTAAGCCAACCAGTCCGTGGTACTTGTCATAGCAGACCTAGCACACTAAGCCAGGGCCTAAGAGTTCGTCCATGGTTTTGTATTCCAAGTCCTCAGGGGATGCACTTGCCTTATAGCACTGTTGTCAGAATTGGTATCATTTCATTAATCAAACTGCCTAGCATCTGGCTGTCACATTGCAAGTGCCCAGTAAAATTATTATTGTAACTATAATGAATATATTTATAATTCTGTGTTTTAACAGTGGCTAAAATAAATGGGTTTGTTAAGCACACAGATACATGCACAGTATAACTACACATTTTTAATCCCCCCCACTTACTTTATTTGGCCCGTTTAACCCTTATAAATAAAACTGGAGAATGTAAAAGTATAAGAACTATCAAGGAAAGAGTTCGCACTCCTATCTTGTACCTGGCCTTTGTGATGTGTCAGGGGAAAGAGGGAATATGCCCAACAACACCCTGGAGACCTGTAGCAAGCATTCTGAAAGGTTGACATTGTAGGAACAATATTGGGGGATGATGAGGTGACTAAGAAAAGCAAGTGTCTCCCCAAGAGGATTGATAACATAAGCACAGGTTGGACTTTCAGCTTAGTCTCAAAATCAGAAAGGCTGCTCAAAAGGCTAAGGTTGGATTCAACCAGGAATGTGAAACATACTGCATCTGTAAAAATGAGGAGAAAGGGTTTTTTTCTAGAGAAAGCTTATCTATATATACAAGTAATGAGCAATTTGGAATTCTCTGATCTTTTGGGAGCTCATCTACTGAATTCCTGGCCTCTGAATGTGTGTCTTTCTTTCTTACTCTCTGAATGAGAATATCTCCTTAATTAAGTATTGGAATAATGATAGTGTGGCATAGTGAAAAACTTAGCTGGTCTTTGTCCTCAGTTCCCGGGGAAGGAACCTCTGAATCTTTGGAGTTTCCCATGATAGGAGTGTCTTGTTAGTTTGGAGGGCCCAGGATCACACCTGATATCCATATACTAATGAGATTGCCTGGAAGTAGCAGCCACACCTGTAGCCTTAAGAAGGTTGGCCAGTTCAGAAAGGCCAGCCAGGTGATCAGGGGGTTGGGCTTTGAGTCACATCATGTCAAGTCCACCTCCCCAACCTCTGAGAGGGGAGGGGAGGTTGCAGATTGAGCTCAACCATGTGAGCATTGATTCTATCAATGTAATGAGCTCCCATATAACTTGGGCTCGAAGCGTCCATGGGAATGATTGATAATAAAACATGCCAAGAGTGTGATGTGTTCTGACTCCACATGGAACCTTGCATTTGAAACCCTTCCAGACCTTTCCTTATGCATCTCTTCTTTTGGCTTCTTCTTATTTGTATCTTTTTACTATAATAAAACTATAATCATAAGTACAGCACTTTCAATGTGTTCCATGAGTGGTTTTAAAAAATTATTGACCCCAAAGTGCATGGTGGGAATCCTGAAATTTATATACAGTTGGTCAGAAGTGCAGGCAGCCTGGGTCTTCAAACTTGTCACTGGTGCCTGAAGGACAATCTTGTAGAGGATTGCTCTTTACCAGAGGGGTATGGTCTAACTCTAGGAATGGAATAGGATGGAATGAGATAGGATGGAATGGAATGGAATGGAATGGAATGGAATGGAATGGAATGGAATGGAATG